>OV651824.1:5810635-6290106 GCA_927349885.1 Psylliodes chrysocephalus | reverse complement strand
CTTAACCTATAACTTCACTTGTCACTTGTCTTTGATATTGTCATAAATAAAACCACATGTTTTTAGTAAAGTTTATTCCAACTTCTTTCTTTAGTTTTTACCCCATCCTCAACAACTCTAACAACAGACGGCACATAGATCTTTTAGGTTTATTAACATCCCTTTCCCAACATAATATAACATAGATAGCAAATACATATATTTTTGGTAATTTTAACATACCTATACACACAACCTGCTGTATTTCATGCTTTTATATACTTTTGAAAAACAATATACCTATGTGATAGAAATTCCTTACGTTATCAAAATTATAATTTAAATTAAATTACACTGTGGTGGTGAAGTTTATTGAAATCAAAATTTAAGTGAAAATCAAAATGTCATCAGAGGATTATGGTTTGTCAGATTTGAAAAATGTCACCAGAAATTTATAAGAAAAATATATAAAAATGTTATAGTTAAAAAGTTAAATGAAGTTGAGAAGAATAAAAGGTAAAGAACGTTTTATTTAGAAAGTTATAAATTTTATATAGAACCAGTGATAGAGATAGAGTAGCAGATAAGTGGATACCAGGGAGAGACATTCAAAGAAAACAAGTAAAGACAAGCAAAGGCGGTAGAGAGCAGGACAGGCAGATAAAAGGAGCACACACCGAAAGAATACAGGCGGAGACAAGGGGACATATAGAGGCGTTAAAGACAAGCGAAGAAGATTAAAGAATTTAAAATTTATTTTTTTTTAGAGCCAAATTACTCTTATGAGTCTGGGGATATTTTTAGAAAGTTTGATATACACGATGTTTTTATATCAATATATACCTTCTCTATACCGTGCATGTTAAAAACTAGATGTGATATCTTTTCAGAATTTAGAAGTGGACACAATCACATACATATTATATTGTCGCGCAAAAGCCAACCCTGTGCTTTATTTACTTCTGGTCCGCTGTCTAGCCCTATTTATATAGAGACAAACGCACCGCTTCTCGAAACTACCAGAAAAAGCGGTACGTGGCCGTTGAGTCATAAAGATAGAATTCTCAGATATTCGACATCGTCTAGAAATCACTGGTACAGAGTTGGGCTTTATATAAATATCGCGAGTTGTCGACGGACGGGCAGATTGAATTTAAGTGTTGGACAGAAAAGATAAATTGTAATAAATAAATTAGAACTGTGAGTTATAATAGTGCCTAAGTATTATATAAATTAATTAGTACGTCATAAATAAATTGCAAATAGTGTGTTTTAAATAAATAAACTATAAATAAATTAAACAAACGTGACAATATGTATTGCTTATATTTATTTTTAACTATTTCGACATCTGTATTTTGAATTTGCCACCAAACTAAAGAATTATGATGTACCTAACGTTAGAAGATAAAAAAAAACTATCCCATTGTATAAAAATATTAATTCTCGTAATTTTGTCTAGAATATCTTTATCATCTTCCAAGAAAATCTGGTATTCTATTTCAATTTGGGCCTACATATATGGGGATCTTGAAAACTATAGAATATAGAGAAACGATTAAATGGGAAAATTTGTATACGAATATATTTCTACCTTTTTTGTTTTGGAGATATTAAAAAAACCATAAAGCTGCATTTTCTAAATTATACTGCAGCTTTTTTATTGTTCACTATTTTGGTAATCTGTAAAAACGTTTTTGAAGTAACTTTTTATGTACATTTCAATTCTAAAATTGTTTTTAAACACGACGTTTCAGTTATTTTATACCATCATCAGATTATTTTTTTCTTATGGGCACTATATTGTATTTTTTATGCTTAAAAGGTAGCTATTGCTGTCAGCTTTACAACGATGGCTCACTTATTGGTAAATAAATGAAATTGGCTTAAAAAATCAAGAAAATTCATTTTTGCAACACGTCAAATTTAACAACAACACTAGAACTCTCCAAAATTAACAATTAAACCACTACCTACCATTTGAAAATTTATTAAACAGAAGATTACTTGTCAAAACGAGTAAAAGTAATAGTTTTCATAATTAGTAATGTTTAAAAAAAATGGCAATGCGTTTTTCTCACAAAAAAAAATTAATATGCTGGAATGTTACATTCGTTGCGACAGAAATGCAAATCTTGCATTAGAAAGATATTCTGGAAATTATCCTAAAAGACAACGTCAAAGTAGAAGACCTTTTCCAAAAATTGTTATGAAACATAAACTATGGAAGTTTTGAACAACCGCAGCCCAAGAATTACGAAAAAAAGAAGATAATAATGAGCGTGATCAAAATGTGAGGAAATATTTTAATGCCGCTCCGACATCATCTACAAGAACGGCGGCAAGAAAGTTACTAACCCCGAGAAGTACCATACAAAGAGTTCTAAGTAAGTATTGACCGTACAAGCCTACTATTGTTCAGGGTTTGCGAGAAATGGATTATGCAAGAAGAATCCAATTTTCAAACTGGTATGTCAAAATCCTGGGTACAGTCGTCTTGTAATTTGGACCGACGTAACACATTTTACCAACTGCGGGGTGCATGTTTAATCGACACAACTATCATTTTTGGGCTACAGAAAAGTCAACGAGGACTGCAAACCCGATTTTGCTTTAATGTATGGTGTGGTATGTATGGTGTGGTATGTATTAAGTAATTTCACCTCCATAGCAGGTAATTAGTCAACTTTACCAAAGATACTTGGAGCTGTTAGAAGGCAAATTTTACCAACAATTAGAGCAAAAGTTCCTCAAGTTCAACTAAATATTATTCGGTTTCAACACACGCACATAATGTTCGGGACGTTCAAATTCTCTTAAGACAGACATTTAATAATAAAGTAATTTCAAATACTGTACCAGATCCCTCGATATAGCCCCCCTGGATTTTTATTTATGGGGTATGTAAAAAATTAAGTCTATGAGTTTGAACCTCTTGAAACCGTACAAGAATTAAAAAAAAAAGAGTAAGGTATGCATTTGCAAGCATAAATATCAACACTATTCGTAGGGTCACCAATACTGTGTTGAAAAAGTGTCAAAAACGGCCAACACGTGATATAACTATGATATAACTATTAGTAAGTGTTGCGAAAATAAATTTTCTTGTTTTTCAAGTCAATTTCTTTTATTTACCAATAAGTGATATATCGTTATAAAGCTGATATCAATAGCTACCTTTTAGGTATAAAATATAATACAGTGTCCATAAGAAAAAATGAACATGATGATGGCATGAAACGTCGTGTGTAAAATCCAATTGGAGAAATGAAACCTACATAAAAAGTTGCTTTAAAAATGTTTTTACAGATTGCCAAAATAGCGAACATTAAAAAAACTACAGCTTAGAATACGCAACTTTTGTTTTTGTTTTTAATATCTCAAAAACAAAAAAGATAGAATCACTTACTAAACGGCTTTCAGTTGCAAATATATTCGTATAAAAATTTTCCCAATTAACTGTTTCTTTATATTCCTATTGTTTTCAATATCTGTATATATGTAGGGCCGATTTGGGCCACATTGTATATTATAAAAGCAACAAAAATAGAAAGTTCCAAATATACTGACAAAACGTTGACATGTTTTTGACGTTAAAAAATTTCTATTAAATAATTTAATTATTGACCAATGCGCTAGTTCAGTGTGATGTCATTTTGGTTCCACTGACATTTAATTCTAACCAAACTTTTAACAAAAACATCAATAAATTTGACATATACGTTTTTACTGTTTTTATTTTATTTCAAAATATTGTTTACAGGTCATAAAAATAGTTTAAAGGTATGTAATTGGTAACTAAACGATTGTATATTTGATACATGCTATCCACTTACTTTAGAAATATATTTATAAAAGTGAAAAAAACGATATAATTTAGGTAAGCAAAACGAACAAAACGCACTCAAAAAATCTACTGTCACTTTAATTGTCAGTGGAACCATAATTACATCATCACTGAACTAGCGCATTAGAATAAAATCGGATTAAGAATGATTTGTATTATGGTACATAGCTAAAAATGGTACTAAACCCGATTAAACCCTTGAAGTGGATTAAACTTGTACGGTGCATACGGGCGTTAGAAGCATGAGCGGCAAATGAACGAATATTTTAAGTTGCGCGAATTCGTGGAAGATGTCTTCACGCACAAAATTTATAAAATATTTTTTGAAACAAACAATCATTACCATACAATATTCTAAATAAAAATTTAATCCGCACGAACGCCAAAAAAATGCATATTTATCCATCCAAAGAGTTTTGCATATGTCGAATCAATATCTTTAAAACTTTTTGAAATAATTAATAAAAATTAAATTTTAAACACTATATATCTCGGAAACGAAACATATTTTGACCTACGTTTATAGGAACTTGTTTTAACAAAATAACTGGGGCAAATATTTCGCACTTATTTATAAACACCTTGTATAAGAACCAAAAATAAAATATAAAATATGTTTTTGTTAAACGTGGCTTTTACCTTAAGGCGGCGATGGAATTCATGTCGGCAAGCTTCTAGCAGTTCAATATCACAGGAAGTATTAATAGTATCACGTAGTTCGGAGTATTTCCACTTAGAGAGGTCGTATTTGTTATTTGCCAAAGATGCTTGGTGGTTTCTATGTGCTTCCGATCTAAAAATGTATTAATAATAAAAAAACTGCTAAATAAAATAATTCCAAGATTTCATTTCAATGCTACCTAGCATTTTGTTAAGTATTAGAAACATGCCATGCAAAAATAAATTTAAATCGAAAACAATATGAAATTAAAGTTGGTTAATGGTTCATTTTTTAATTGAAGACTTTCTTTCACAAACAACATATGTGCTAGTCCGAATCGAGTTAACTATGAAAATTAGTTGCCAATTGTTTTATTTACTGACACAAACGGTGATTTTCCACAAATGTAACACAGAAACAGAGATATTTACTATCAAATATAGAGCGTTTCTGCCAATTTTTTTAGGACTGGTTTAATGTTTTTTTTTTTTAAACTGATTTTGCACATTTGTCATTTTTGTAAGAAGGTCTTCAATTTTAGAGCATGCCCAAAAAAGCAGCCATTTTAGTTGATCTGTAACATAAATATTAGGAAAATGGGGTAGCAAGGCGTGTAATGTAAGAAAGCAATTATTAGTCGCATACTAGTAAAATGTTCTTGATTAATTAATAACCAATAATTAAAAGGTTACGACTACATAAATTGGTTGGATTTAATAAAAATATAAACCATAATATACAGAAACCCAGTAAATGTAAACCAGAATTTGGAATGCAACTAACTGAATAAAATGGCCGGTTTCCGATACATTTCGTTATTGAAAGAATAAAGACGGTTTTCCACTACGGACAGTTGAGTCTATGTTCTGTTCGTGTTTTCTGGAACTTGAAAAACAAAAACGAAACTAAGACAAACCCAAAACTCTTGTTTCCATCAAGCGGACTACATTTTGTTCCAGTTGTGTTTTTGCTTTCGGCTCTTTTCCATTGATTGTCGCGAGGAAGTCAGAACACATTTTTTTCAATTTTTTATTTATATTTTTATATTTACTTTTTAGGATAGATCCAAACTGAAAAAACGTATAAAAGTAGTTTAAAAGATGTATGTGACATCATAGAAACCTAAAAATGACAATACTTGGACTTAACCTAATTTGGTACTACATTTAGACTACAGAACACGACCGTTTCCGATAAACAGACTCGACTTTCACAACACGTCGAAAACCTTTTGATGTTACCGCTCCCGAGCGGGACTCGAGAAACAAAACTCCAACTGTCGCAAAACACGCCAGTCTTCAAAATGTTTACGCAAAGTTGCAGTTTTTTTTTTGACACGAGTTTGTGTTTTTTTTTGTCCGCTTGGTGGAAAACCGCCATAACAATCGGTCCGATAAAGTCCAATAAATGTGTCCAATAAATAATAAAGCGTTTCTGAGAACTTATCTATAGACAACTATCGCTCGATAATAATCCATCATATAACTAGGTTTGACATATTCTCACTAGATGGACTTTGACAATTTAACGTTGTGTTGCCATTTTTATATATCGGAAAATGGTTAGCGAACTTTATAAAATTTCCATAAAGTTTATAGATTTTGACAAATATCTGTTATTCTAGATGGTTATTGACCTCAGATGTCAATGAAAATAAAAAATACCGTTGGTAGAAGTGTAAAAGGAATGTTATGTTGATTAGCCCAACCATGTATTTTTAGTAAATTTAAAACGGTCCCTAAATTCACGGTCTCTATATTCTTCAAAAGGATCATTTCTAACGCAAAAATGGCGAATAATGTCTATAATTTCCCAATGTTTCTTCACAGAAAGAATCCGAGGAGTTTAAATAATATATTTTAAATTTATTTGTTGTTTTCCTGATAGTTCCTAATATTTATAAAAAATATTACATTATGATCTGCTGATATGTGTCAGATACTTATCGAATACATATCTCACCAAAGTGACATTTTATTTATGCAATAACTTATAGAATAAATAACTCTTGCTGTACGTTTCAGAAAACAAATTTCTCTAGTTATCCCTTTGTTAAGTCTACGGAACACATATCTACTATTTCAGAAACCGGCCATGGAGTTTAGCAATAAAAATACGACAGACATCGAATGACACAGGAAAGAAGACGAGGAAACTCCAGGCTGCCTTAGTGGAGGAATAAATGTATGAACAGAAAAAAGTATGGTGAAGATTGTGACAGTAGATAAAACGTTAACCCATTCCAAACAACCTTGCAATCGTCACAAGATTGTTCAAGATGGTGTTAACCATTTATCTACTGTCATAATCACTGAACACATCACCAGTGGAATGCTACAAGATCTTGCCGACCTAATAAAATATAGTACAACTGTGCGATGTTTAGAGGAAATATAACGCTTGCGCATTACGGAATATTTGGAGAAAACACATATTAAGCGTAATTGGTTGCCTATATCAATAATCAGGACCGGACTGCCTCGCCCGTCCTCGCTTTATTTGCTTGTTTGTTGACAACCCTGTTTTTTCTAGCTTTTTCAGGGGACAAACAACCACAACTAAAACGCGACAAATCCTCAACCATTTCCCATTACCGATTCCAAAATAAACCACAATTCCCCAATAATACCGAACAGGTAAGGAGTGAGGGCAGATATATTTTCCAGAGTGGAAGTCAAACGACTTATTGTAGGCGGATTTATCCTCCTTGGTTTCGACCTGCACGAAATGTCCTCCAGGACCCGGTAGTGTGAATTCAATTAGTTGATTTGACATGTAAATAATACTTTTATTGTAAATAAAATATTTGTTATGTTATGATTTGAGAGTCCAGTGTTTTTGTAATTATTTCGTGATTATCCCCTACCTAAGTACATACTTGTTTTGGTTATTTATTTTTTTGTCATTTGTTTTTCTACATATTTCAATTATTTTAATACACTTTTTTAGTGTTTAGTGGTAAATCAGGTGTCAAAAACAATGCATTGTGTGGTTTTATTTTGTTAACGTCGCGTCAACTACTTTTTGGTAAGTATTGTCGTGATTTATATTAGGTAGTGATATAGCAATTAGGTAACTACCTTACAGATCACTAGTCAGGATACAAGTTAAATACAAGTACTTTTTGTGCTTTCTAACATGTTTATGAGTTTAACTTGATAAAATACCAAGCAATTTGAATAGTTCAGTAGTGGTTTGTAAACAATTATCATATTTTGGTTTTATAATCATGACATTTTGTTCTTTTCAATCAAGAAAGTTGATAGTTCTTCAACCCGTTGGATAACAGTAGCCAGAACTTGAAACCGATCCTTTGAACATGAGGTGTGCAAATAAAACAGTCCTGTAATTTTTTTGCTCAGTGTCCTTTATTTCAATTATTTTTATATGGCTCTTTCAAAACTTTATGGTTTGTAGTTGGACTTTTTAATTGGTGTTATATTTCAGATTATTACCCATAAAAAAGCCCATTATAAAATAAAATATGTTCATGTAATAACCTCGTTTTAATAAAGACAATTTTACATGGTATTTGTCAAAGTATTTGTAATGACTATATAGTAACTACACAACAAGTTATGTTAACTATGTTATGTATCAGAATAAAAGGAATACGACGAGGTATTTTAGTGTATTGTTTTAGTCTATTTGTACTGATAGGCAACCATCATTACATACGTCTATATTCTATGTAGTCTGTCAACTACAAGACCAATGCATTTAAAGACGAATCAAGATCTGACGAAAAATTAAAAGATCAGAGTACCAAAAGTTGTAATTTCGTTGATAAAACGTTGGTACCAGGATAACATCAGGAAAGCGAGGAGACATGGAAATTAATTTTGCGTTACAGTTGTAACGGTTGGAACCGTTTTCGTTATTTTGACGCAAACATCTCTACTCTAATGTCATTTGTCGTTTGTGCCTTGCGTCAAGGGTTCGGATTCATTTCGATTTGTATCTGTCAACGAATGGGTTGATTTAAATTTTTAATTATCTTGGACATCTGATGTACTAATTGTCTTTTAATATTCTTATTTGCCGTCTGATTTTATAAGGTAAGATTTAATACCGATATTTTGTTGAAAATATATATTTTGTACAACAATTTCTTAAATGAAATGGAAAATTTTAAACATAACCTCAATACATGAATAACACATGATAACACGTTTTATATAATTTTATATATTATTTTGTTTGGAAGAGATATTATGCTTTACTATGTTTGAATATGTTAAATAAGATTTTTCCTTTTCATATTAATTTTGGTCTCTGTGAAACTATTCACTTAATAGTTTAAATTGTTCAATTATTAGTTAAATACATTTTATCTGGTTTCTATGCAAATTTCCTAGTTCCTTTCTTAATATTGTTACCTTTTCCTTGTAGCCTGGCTATATCTAGACGGTTCCGTATGAGTTATATCTAAAGAAGTTCATTTCGAGTCATCTCTAAAACTGTTTATGGGGATTTCTATCAAGGGAGGTTTAGTTCAAGTTATATCTAAAGAAGTTTCTGGAGATTTAGGTTTATGAAGATTTATACCTAAGAGTTTGGTGCTATCCGAAGAACTTCGTTCAAGTCCTTTTAAAGAAGGCTTATGCAAATCTCTCCTTGTATACTACCTCCTGTTAAACAGATAAATCTATTTTTTGAATAAATCATCTAAATTTGAATAAGTAAATCTCTGTGAATTAGAATTTGTTACTGCCTTATCTAAAACTTGGTTTAAATATAATATCTTAATGGTTAGTGATTTTCTATATTTTTATCACTAATCTATAGTCAAGTATAATAAGTTTTAAATATAGTGGTGCCCAACTTCTTTTTCAAATTAATACGAGTTATTTAATAACCTGACCCACTCCCAAAATCATTTGAGCTTAAAACACTATAACAAATTGATAAAATAACAAGTATCACATTACACAGTAACTCGATTAAGGAACTTAATTTTCCTGCACGTTTTAAAATACCATCTAGCTCTTCTATTATTGATACCAAAATTTCATACACGAAATTTCAAAATCTGGTACTTGGATCTTTCTATGGGGAAAACAGAATTTTCAAATTATTCAGCCACTTATTTCAGACATTTCTGACTTTTCGGATTTCGATTTGCGATTTTACGATAAATAAATTCACAATTTTCACACTCAGGTTTACGTCTCTTAACGTACATTGAAAACTTAACTCATGCAGACGAAGATATGGGCTTAGTATGCATAAATGCATTTAAAATACAAGGTTGGGAGGAAGTATGGAACCAAGTAAATATCTTTAAAACGAAAAGGACGATATTTATGAACGCATCTGATGCCATATTTTTTGTTACTACTGTACTCCCGGTTTCACCGGAAATACCCTCAACTTTTGTAATTTAAAGGGGACACCCTGTATATTTTTGTAGATTTTTAAAGATATTGTACGACACTGTACGAATTCGGAATAACAAGATCTTTTAAAATCTGTAAAAATATACAGGGGGTCCCCTTTAAATTAAAAAAATTGAGGGTATTTCCGGTGAAACCGGAAGTACAGTAGTAACAAAAAATATGGCATCAGATGCGTTATGCGTCATTGTACTTGCCTGCAAAGTTTCATAAATATCGTCCTTTTCGTTTTAAAGATATTTACTTGGTTCCATACTTTATCCCAACCCTGTATATACCGACATCATCTGAAAACACACTTAATCATTACAGGATAATAACTTGACTGATCACTCTTTAATAATTAGTAGAATGAAAATCCGATAAGTCGATGCATTATTGGCTTAATTTCGGTATAACTAAAGCAAACATCAATTTAGAAAAAAAAAACATTAATGAAATCCGTACCCTAAATTGACGCAGGCAAACTATCAAAAGCATTTAATTTGAAATTAAAAGAGGGGTCAGAAGAACAAAAAATCGTTAAATGCCAATATATTTTATTACTTTTTGGGTTTTCGCTGTGGACCCTCGATATTTTTGTACCGTCAAGAAACAGTATGAAATTAGCGCCTGGTCGTTGAATTGGTTCAAATAGTTTTATGACCGTCCAGAGGACGGTACAAAATTTATTTGTTGGAACAAACTTAATATGGCCGGAATTTTGGGTACTCAATAAAATATAAGAGCATGTTGCGGAGATGGGAATACATGCAGTGCACCTAAATGTAATCCAAGAAAAATTTGGTAATCATACGCGTATTTATGTAAAATAAAATAAACAGTGATAAATCTTTTGTGATAAATTAAAACAGAAAATTCTACTCTCTACTGATAAAACTGAACACAATGATTATTTAGTTAATCTAAGCGAAAATATGATAAAAAAAGTTAGTAACAAATTATCTATATCCCGTCTAGACTAGTGCATCCATCTTAAAATGAACTGATGCTCATGATCTAGACAGGCTCTATACCTGTTAATAGTGTTTAGTAAACTAAAAAAAAAAGAACATAGTTAGATATGATTTGTCAGTTATAATCTACGAACAAACGCTACCCATAAATACCTGTTCAACTTGTAGATTTTGTCCGGTTCAACTGTACCACTGGATAATAGAAAAAAATATGGAATTTAGTCGAAATAAATAAAATAATTCCAATTTAAAATATTAAAATTATTAGTTTATCAAAAACGAAAGATAAATATTTACAAGAATTGCATTAGGCGTGCCTCAAGGTTTCAACCTCGGTCCTATGTATTATTGCATTTATACAAGTGAGTCACCGCATGCAATCCGAATTATATATCCGTAGAGTATTTATAAATATGTATTAAACTTTATAAATAATAATTGTTTTAGTGTATAAAAAAAACTTACTTCCTTATAGATGGGGGACTTTCTTCAATCGAACCGTTACTTTCTTGTGCTAATCGCAGTGCCAATTCTCTATCTTGGTTCTCTTGCTCTTCCTGTTCTTCGAGCCGTCTGTGTTCCTCTTCATCTTTAGCGTGTTGCTCGGCAAGTTTTTGGGCCAGAATTCTATCTGCTTCTTCCTAAAAGAACGTTATAATAATATATTATTTGAAACAATAATTTTAACTAAACACTAATTTGATTATTGCAAAAATAAATCTACACAAACGGTATAATTAAATTATTAGAATGTATTATCAAAGCCTTCGATGAAATTATGTCTTTGTGTTAATTTATTTGTTCTAACAAAAGCGTTTTATTGTGAGACATGTTGGAAAAGTTGGAATATTATGGTATTAGAGGTTGTGCCTTTGACCTCTTGGGTTATTATCTAAAAAATCATACTAAAAATTCTGAGAGGTGTTTTTCCATTAGGAGATGGGTCAAACGCTTTACATGTAAATACTGGGGTACCACAAGATTCAAATTTGGGAACAATATTTTTTTTTTATTATTCTGTTGCCCGCGTGGAGTCGTGTTTTTAATAGAAAAAATGCATGACATCCTAAACGAATGGAGCGATAATATGTTTCTTAAGGTTCATGGTAATAATAACATACGCAGCTTTGGTGTGGTGGCCAAAGACACAGCAAAGGAAAGCAATAACGAGGCTAAGCAAGGTACAAAGACTTGCCTGCCTCGGAATAACGGGGGCAATGAAAACAACCCCTACAGCTGCAATGGAAGCACTAATAGGACTCTCACCTCTTCACTATGTGATACATGGGGATGCAAGATTCGGTGCTCACAGATTAGGGAATACACTGGGAAATCTTGAAATTAGGCCAGTTCACATGAGTATCTCAAGGTTAGTGACAGGAGACGTGCTAGACATGAGATCAGACCACTTAACCAAGAGGTACTCTTTTAATACTCCATTTGAGGTTTTAATACAGGAAAGAGCGGAGATCGCCATAAGGGAGCCTAATGTCCAACGACAGGAACAAACCTGGTATACAGACGGGTCTAAGACTGCGGAAGGCACTGGGGCGGGAGTATTCTCCAAAAAACCCATAGCTATTCTATAGGAATACATTCCTCGGTATTTCAAGCCGAGGTATGCGCAATTTTGAAATGTGCAAAAACGAACACTGAAAGAGCTGTCGAAAATCAGCATATTCAAATAATGTCAGACAGCCAAGCGGCACTTAAGGCCATATCGAGTCAGAAAGTTACGTCGAGGCTGGTATGGGAATGCATCGAAGAACTAAGAACACTGGCAGACCGAAATAGAGCAAAACTGTTTTGGGTGCCAGGTCACCAAGGGATCGAAGGCAACAAAAAGGCTGACAAACTTGCAAAAAGAGAGTCAGAAGAAACACCGGAACCAGACACAAACCCAGGAGTATCAAAAAGTACAGTCCGGGGTTTCATAAACGACTGGATTCGGGAACAACATATTAACTATTGGGTAAGCACCCCAAAACAGGCACATGAAAAAGCCTTCATAGGCAGATCATGTCCCAAAAGAACTGGAGAACTACTCTTTATGAATAGGAACCAGTTGAAAGTGATAACAGGGTTCATGACTGGGCACGCCCTAGTAAAGGGATACTTGAATAAAATTGGCATGTACTATGGGGAACTCATGTGTCGACTATGTCACAAGAAACCAGAAACGACCAAACACATACTGTGCGAATGCGAAGCTCTAGATCGCAAAAGACAGGCACTTTTTGGACAACCCCAGGTGGATCCAACAACGTATAGAACCCACTCACCCAAGGATCTGTACAAACTTGTACAAGGTACAAAGGTGACAGAGTGGATGCTTGAACTAACATGGGGTAAAACACAATAAGCCAATAGGATTCAGTGTTATTCGGAGACATAGTCAGACGAGCCCAGGAGAAAAAAAAGGTTTATGGTATTATTTATTTATTTTTATTTATTTTTATTTATTTTTATTTATTTTTATTTATTTTTATTTATTTTTATTTATTTTTATTTATTTTTATTTATTTTTATTTATTTTTATTTATTTTTATTTATTTTTATTTATTTTTATTTATTTTTATTTATTTTTATTTATTTTTATTTATTTTTATTTATTTTTATTTATTTTTATTTATTTTTATTTATTTTTATTTATTTTTATTTATTTTTATTTATTTTTATTTATTTTTATTTATTTTTATTTATTTTTATTTATTTTTATTTATTTTTATTTATTTTTATTTATTTTTATTTATTTTTATTTATTTTTATTTATTTTTATTTATTTTTATTTATTTTTATTTATTTTTACTTATTTTTATTTATTTTTATTTATTTTTATTTATTTTTATTTATTTTTATTTATTTTTATTTATTTTTATTTATTTTTATTTATTTTTATTTATTTTTATTTATTTTTATTTATTTTTATTTATTTTTATTTATTTTTATTTATTTATTTTTATTTATTTTTATTTATTTTTATTTATTTTTATTTATTTTTATTTATTTTTATTTATTTTTATTTATTTTTATTTATTTTTATTTATTTTTATTTATTTTTATTTATTTATTTTCATTTATTTTTATATCCATCCGATCCATCCATCCATCCATCCATCCATCCATCCATCCATCCATCCATCCATCCATCCATCCATCCATCCATCCATCCATCCATCCATCCATCCATCCATCCATCCATCCATCCATCCATCCATCCATCCATCCATCCATCCATCCATCCATCCATCCATCCATTATTCATTTGGTGAAATTCTACAATCTTTAATAGACATTTTCTAACCTGTTTCCTCCTCTCTTCCTCCTCCTTCTTTCTCCTAGCTTCCATCTCAGCTCTGAGCTTCCTGTTTTCTTCTTCTTCGCGAATTTTACGTTCCTCCTCCTCTTTTTCTTTACGCTGCCTCTCCAATTCTTCTTGTATCTTTCTCAGCCTTTCTTGTTCTTCTGCATTTTTCTGTTCTTTTATTTTCTTCTGTAAGGTTGCCATTTGTAAGTTGACTTTTTCGACGAGGGATTTGTACAGGTTTTCTGCAGTGGTTTTATCAATTTTTTCGTCTCTCTGAAATTAGAATTAATTAAGTAATAAAAGAAGTATGTTTTCACAGAAAATGCTGCCACCTTAATTCTATCTGTGGCAGCAACAAATTGTGTCTTCAAATTATTAATTTCGTTTGCAACTGCTTCCTTATCTTTCTTCAATTGTTGTGCACTTTGTTCAATTTGTATAAGATTGGTATCTAGATTTCTAATGTTTCGTAGTGTTGCTATTCTAGGGCCATGTTGTTTTCGTACTATATAACCTCTGACTGATTTCTGTAAGACTATTAAGGCTTTCTGTCTCCATGCAATTTTGTTTTTCACTAAAATAAAACGTTAGATAAAGAAAAATTACACGTTATTAATTATTACGACATACTTTTTATGACTGTCAGTACGCAGAACTGGGCCTTGATCCATCTAGATTTCACCAACCATTTCTTCACTTGGCCAACGATCGCTTTCAAGTTGCTGCTATCGGATTTCATGATTTTGTCGAACTCTACAAACTTTCCAGGCCTGAAGAAAACTTTGGTAACGCCAAACTTGAAATCTTTTTCGTGAAGATTCAGACTGTGCAGCATTGCCTAAAAATGGTCAAAATAAAAACTTAATAAAAACGAACATGACAGTAATTTTAAACAATATTTTATAAAGATTTTTGACCAAATGTTGCCATTTTAAAACGACCGTGTGTTAGGAAAACGTGGAAATATTCTCACAGTGACAGTTGTAAAATTAGTTGAATCAATATAAGGCACTTAATATAACAGTTATATGAAAAGATATGTTGATTAATGTTAATTTATTTGAGTTGTGTTGATTTGTTTCTTTACGATGATTTATGTGGATTTTGTTAATATATGTTGATTTATCATAATTTATTTTTTAATATATTTGAACATGTTTGAATAAGTTAGACTACGTTGGATTGTCTAAATATGTAAATATGTCGTTTGAATGTTAATTTATGTTTATATTTATTTACGTTAATAAATGAGGATTTGTTCATTTTTGTTGATTAATGTTAATTTATGTCGATTTATGTCGATTTATGTCGATTTATGTTGATTTATGTTGATTTATGTTGATTTATGTTGATTTATGTTGAATTATGTTGATTCATGGCGATTCATGTTGAATTGTGTTAAATTATGTTTAATTATCTTAAACGTTGCCTAGCGGGCACTTTATATCATTGTTGATTTATAATAATTTATGTTGATTTGTTGATTTCTGTTAATTTATTTTTATTCATGGTGATTCATGTTGAATTATGTTAAATTATGGCGAGTTGTTAAATTATGTTGAATGTTAGCTAGAGGGCACGACTTCATCATGTTGATTTATGTTAATCTATGTTGATTTATATTTAAATTATGTTGATTTATGTTGATTACCTTTTCATTGCGGCTAGCATTTTAAGCAATGTTGTCTCCAGTACGGCAGTTGTGAGCTGGTGCTCAAGAAATACTCTAGAGAACTCATAAGGGTTCCGCAGTTTATCAGTATATTTTAACCAGAGTCGTATTTACAATTAATTATCTAGGGGCGACTATGAACTTGACTGGTGACTGTTTTGATTAAAAATAATTAAAAAAATATCCAACTACATACAATGAGTATTTAAAAAATATTTTAAAATAATAATAAAAGCAAGCTAAAGTAACCAAAATTAAATATTTCGGGAAAAATACGATGTTATTAAAAATTAAAAAATGAACTTCAAATTAGGAAACCAAATTAAAAATTTCGTAAAGTTCGGGTTCGGTGACATATTTACAAACCATGTTTTAACAATGTTATGTTAAATTATCTAACTTCTTGTAAGTCCTTCTAAGAATATAAAAGATGAGAAATCACGACAGGTACTTACAGAGTTTAAAAAGGCACCTATTTTTATTACATAAAAATATTGAACAAAATTGATAGTTTAAAATACACTTACGCCCGTATGCACCGTACACGTTTAATCCAGATCAAGGGTTTAATCGCGTTTAGTACCATAGCTAAAAATGGTACTAAACGCGATTAAACCCTTGATCTGGATTAAACGTATACGGTGCATACGGGCGTTAATATTTCACTGTAAACCAAAATACTTTATAATATTGTGCAGATTTTAAAAATTAATTGTTATTAAAATCTTAAAAGTACAGTAAGCTGATCTAATTTTAGAGTATATAAATGTAGCTAAGGGGAATCATTGCTACTTTAAGAAATCCCCGACTCGTAAGTAAGTAATAAAATTTGCATGTAAGAAGATATCACCTCAACATCAACAACAAAACAAGACTTAAAAGATATTTAATGTATTACGAAGTAAAATAAAAAATTAAAGTTCGTTCCTGATAAAAAATTGCAGATTCGTATGGCTCCCGCAGTGAAGCGCTCAAGTTTTAAAAAATGTTGTAAATGTTTCTGCAACGAAACTAACTACCACACCTATAGGCAACACAGAATACGTATAGAACAACAAATTCGATCAGGACAGGGATTCTTATGTGCGAACTCACCACGTTGAGTGTTGTATAGAGAGAGAGAGACATTACATAAGAATCGCATTCTGTCGAACGAAGATAGACGTTCTCAACTCGTGCCATATTGAAAGATGAGAATTGCAGATCCTGCAATTAATACAAAAAAAAGTCGCGCGTATTTATCCGGTTCCCGTTGTACGAACACAAAATTAATTTACGTATTTATCCGGTTCCCGCAATGAAAGCGTTAATGTTGATTTATTTTTATTCATAGCGATTCATGTTGAATTATGTTAAATTATGGTGAGTTATGTTGTCTAGAGGGCACTACTTCATATCATGTTGATTTATGTTAATTTAGCCTGATTGTTATTGATTTAAGTTAATTTTTATTGATTTATGTTGCGTCATGGTGATTCATGTCTAAAATTATGTTGAGTTATAGTAAGTTATGTTGAATTATCTTGAATGTTGCCTACATGGCACGACTTCATATCATTATGATGATTTATGTTAGTTTATGGTAATTTAATTTGTTAATTTATGTTCATGTTCATTTATGTTATGTTAATTTATGTAAATTTGTGTTATTTTATGTTAATTTATTTTAATTTGTTAATTTTTGTAATTTATTTTCATTTGTTAATTTACGTTGCTTTATGTTGATATAAATCAATTTATGTTTATTATAACACTGTATATTCTGACAGGTAGGTATGGAAAATCTAAATTAGATATCTTAGATGATAGAAATAATAGTAAAGATTGTAACTGGGTGAAGGAATTCGGTCGATAACCATTTGTTTGTATTATTATATGAATTTTACTGCTATGAATTCTTACCTCGCAAAATTGCTTGGCAGTCAAAACTGATAGTTCCTTCGGCAAGTATTGTTTGTACATATTGTGAAGATCTGAGAAAGACGTTCTACTAGGATAACCGTATTCCATAAGTTCCAGTACAGTTGTCATTCCGGAACATTTGAGTTGCATCAAACTTAAGTTGCCGTCGAATTGTTGATCCACCATTTTGGAATTTGGTTTGACACAACGAATAAAATTGGTACCCTAAAATAATTATTGAATATAGAAGCAACAAGCGTTATCTGCAGCTTCTAAGCCGTTCACGTTTATTTTAAATGTCAATACTTACATTGCTCCTTAATTTTTCCATTAGTTCTCCTAGCTGAATTTTGAATTTATTACCAACGCTGCTAAAGGTGAGTTTACCTTTCAAAGTACAAGATGTTGAGAATAAAGTTTTAATAAATTGACTTCTACTTTCCTGGATGATACCTTCTAGAGAAGCATGTAGTGCATCGTTGTTTTTATCAATGAAATATTTCTAAAAACAAAGTAAAATTATTTATCCGATCTAATAGTAACAGCAATTTTTTGTATGTAGGTAATGTTGGTCTGTAATGCTGGTTTGTAATGTTGGTCTGTAATGTTGGTCTGTAATGTTGGTTTTACCGCAGGTAAAATTTATAATATTCCAAATATAGCAAGCAAGTAATGTAGTGTACATGTATGTTATCTGAGCATAGACAAAATAACGTGCTTAACTCGAGGAGTTGTAAACAAAGATCGTTATCATAAGATATACTATTACCGTTTGATAGCATACAGCTCCAGCAAAATGACGGATCAAAAACCCTTCGCTGTCCCTTAAGCTGCGATGTGCTTTGAGTTTAGACGACCTTGGCAGACCCAATCTAAATTCTTTAGGCCATGTTTTATGGACTTCTTCTGTAAAATGAGTATAACTAGGTTTTGGCAATTTGGATTCTTCATCTAGGAGAGTTAAAACACCTTTCTTTGTTTCAATAAGATCTGAAAGAATTTTGAATATTATAGATATATAATTTGGTTTGATAAATAATATAGGTACACACCAATACAGTCTTGGTTGTCCACAAATTGTATTTCAGGTACGCTAAGGCCTTCTCTTTTATAAAGTTCTTGCTCATACTTCAAAATCATATCGTTGAAGAATTGTTGCAGTTTTTCATTGCAGTAGTTTATGCAGAACTGCTCAAAGCTGTTGACTGTGAAGAATTCTACAAAAAATATTAAATAATGATGGTTCAAGAATAAAAATCTTATAGATTTAGAAGTGCGGATACAAATTTCTAGCAAAATTTCAAAAGTTGCTTACCAAACCCAGCAATATCCAGAACTCCAATATAATAACTGGAAGATTGGAATGGTATACTTTGGTTAATTCTATTCACAATATAGTCAAACAAATTGCTGTAAATAGCCTTAGCTAAAGCATCTCTTGCGTTAGTAGCTTCATACGTCTTCAAAGGAACCATGATAACTGTACCCTTCATACCTCCCCTAGCACTTTGCATCACGCGTGAGATCAAAGCCTGCTTGAGCTCACTGGGATCTATTCCTAATAATTTTGAGGCTATTAGGAGGTACTTTTCTTTAGACGCTAAAATATAAGAACAGTAATTAAAAGGCTTGTAGGAAATATGGTAATCGCAGGGAACATATGTTTAACCGTATACAGTGTGGTCCAATGAAATTCCCCCTTTTCTTGATTCCCTCAGATTTAAAGAAGAAATGCTCGGACACATCGATTTTTGTTTTTCTAATTGCATTATTGACACTTCAACCCTCGAGCAGTGGGGTGAACAACCCCTAGAATTTAGATAGGAAAAGTACCAAGAGTGGCAAATTTTTGAAAAGGTAATTTTATGGGAAATTCAGTAATACCAATATTGTTGCGTCAAATTCCGATATTAGCGTCCTCTTGAGGATGAAAATTATGCACCTAGAAGCAGAAATGCTTGGACACGTCGATTTTTGTTTGGAACAGGACACATCTTTTTCCTCTAATTTCAGCATCGACGCTTCGATACTCGAGTATGGGGTGAAAACCCCCAAAAATTTAGATAAGGAAAGTACAAAACGTAATAAACTGTACAATTGATTTTTTAACGATTTATGAAAACGTCAATTTAACAGGTGTTGAAAATGTCACCCATTTGCATACAATAATACAAATTTTGTTAAAATCTATTGCGAACATTTTGTAGATTTTCAGATTTTATTCTCCTGCACTCAGCTATTATCCGTTGGCAAAGATCTTCTATGGAATTAGGCTTCGTAGCCAAACGTTTATTTTTCAAGTGTTCACAAAGAAAATAGTCCAGAGGCGATAAATCCGGTGACCTTGCAGGCCATTCAATTGGGCCTCTCCTTCCAATACACTGTCCAGGATCGGGGTTATTTAAAAATTCTCTTACAGCACCAACATAGTGCGGAGGTGCTCCATCTTGCTGGAAATGAAACTGATCAACATCATGATTTAGGTAATTTTCTAATATTTCTGTTACAAGAGAGTCAATTTCATCAAGCACCTTTAGGTTCACTTCACCAGTTAAATTTCCATGAATAAAAAGTGGTCCTACAATATGGTTACCTAATATGCCACACCACATTTATTTTTTCAGGGTGTTGGGTACGATACTCACGGAATAAATGTGGGTTACTGTCATCCCAGTAACGGCAATCATGCCTATTGAAAGATCTATTCAAATGAAATGTGCACTCATCGGCAAAACAAATATTAAAGAATAAGTCAGGATCTGCAATTAAACACTGACTCATTTCTTCACAAAACTGCAGTCTTCTATCAGGATCATCCTCGTTCAGCTCTTGTACTAATCTAGTTTTGTACGGATGAAATTTGTGAGCTTTTAAAATCCTTATTATAGATGAACGAGAGACACCCGAGACTTCAGCTAGTTGACGAGTACTTTGCGTATGATCCAATTCAACATGTCCTAAAATAGCGACTTCCACAGCTTCATTTCTGACGACTCTGCATCTAAATTTTCTTATTACAGATAGATCCAGTATTGGAAAACTTTTGGACTATTTTGGTAACATACGAATGATTCACATTTTTATTGGGATAATTCGTTCTGGAATGGAATAAACCATTTTTTTTTACAATAAAATTAAAATTTTAAAAGTAACTAAATTGTAAAGAAACCACAATGAACGTTTGCCTAAATTGTTTTCTTATTTTATTTTGTTTTGATGTAGTAGATCTAGTTTTTATTGGAATTTCAGTCGTAAGTTTTTAATAAATAAGTAATTTAGTACCTACATATTGTAGTTGTTTTGACTCTTAATTACCAAAATTTAAGTAAATTTTTCAATATGTATAATACCAAAACTGCAGGGTTGAGGTTTCTAAAGAAGTTTTCGGATTAACTGTTCAAGTAAAATCCAATAAATAGGGTATTATAAGAAAATAAATTGTTTGCTCTTTAAAATATTTAGCTCTTCTCCCCACTTTCCCCACTTTAAAATTTTAAGGGTGTGATTGTCCCCACCAAGAGGTTGCAGATGCGGGTTAAAAAATATGCTTCGAATGTGTCCCTTTATAAACAAAAATTTGTGCATTAAATTTCAGGAAAACAGGAAAGGCTAGTATTACTGAATTTCTTATAAAATTACCTTTTCAAAAATGTGCCACAGTACTTTTCCTATCTAAATTCTGAGGTTGTTCACCCCACTGCTCGAGTGTTGAAGTGTCAATGATGCAATTAGGAAAAAAAGTGTCCCCTTCCAAACAAAAATCGACGTGTCCGAGCATTTATTCTTTAAATCCGAGGAAACCAAGAAAAGAAGAGTGGATACTTTTCATTGCACCACACTGTATATAAATTAATTTAAATGATACTTACCGACAACTCTACATCCTCCTCTTGTATCTTCGGGATTATCTTCAAACGAAACGTTGCCCAAATGTAGTACAGCCGCCACAGTAGCATATATCTGGGCTCTGTCAGCTTCAGTGATCTCCAACCTCGACAAAGCTTGATCTAACTCTTCAAATCCCAACACGTCATCCAAAATAATGTCCTTCAGAGATCCGTGTTTCTTAAAATCAGCGCTTTTCCTGCTATCATCGACTTTTTTATCGGTAGACGGCGAAGTGAAGTATCTGGTACAACCACCTTTAAGATAGTTAAAATCATCGGGCTGCGTGAGGTTAAGCTGACTTCGTAATGACTCCGGAGCTCCAGCCAGGAGCATGTAGAAGATATGGTAGTTCCGTTCTTCGCCTTCCGTTGAACAAATTCTCGATTTTTCTAATAAATAGTGCGAAATATGTCCGCCAGCAACTTTAAATTTCTTATCGAAATGCACCTCGATGAATTTACCGAATCTAGAGCTATTATTGTTTCTGGTAGTCTTCGCGTTACCGAAGGCTTCAAGTACCGGATTAGCATCTAGAATTTTCTTCTCTAAAGTACCTACCTCTGCGCCCCAATTGTCGCAAAGGAACTTCAATAAGTGCTTCGTTGATTCTGTCTTGCCTGCTCCAGATTCACCGCTCACTATTATAGATTGGGATTGCTTTAAGACAAGCATGTCTCTGTAGGCTTTGTCTGCTATGGCGAATACATGCGGCGGCATCTGTCCTAGGGATTTACCCTTGTAGTTTTTTATAGTTTGGGATGCGTAGAGAGTGGCAATATCTTTGTAGGGGTTGACAGCTATTAGTATGTTTGCTACGTATGACTAAAGAAAAGAAAACAAAACACTATAAAAATATGTAGTGAATTCACAGTAAAGAGGCCTACTACACTATGGAGTATTACACCCATATGCATAGTCGATCGCCAGAGATTCATCTCGGCGGTATCACCAGCAAGTCGCCACCTTTTCGCCATAACAAATATAAAAGCGCGTGTGCAATTTTTAGCGGCGAACGACTGTGCATCAGAATTCTTGTCTGATGAACGGTGAAATCCTGGAGAGTTCATGGCCTTCGCCAGCGGATCGCTGGGATACCGCCGAGATGAATCTCTGGCGAATCGCTGGCGATCGACTATGCATACAGGTGTGAGAGTAATAGAACTCCATAACCTACACAGAACACGAGGCTAACGGCTCGAGATAGATGTCGATAAAACACCAGTTGAAATGTAACCTGGACAGGGATTCTTATGTGCGAACTCAACACGTTACATGTTGAATAGAGAGAGACATTACATACGAATCGCAATCTGTCGAACGAAGATAGATACTTCTCAACACGTGCCGTATTGAAAGATAAGAATCCCACTACTGGTCACATCAGAATAATTTCAATATTTTTCTCACTGATCTGTAGTAAAATAATACAGATCAGTGATTTTTCTACGATAACTATACCCAGTAGGCTTTTTCACATTCAAATCTAACTAGAAAATTGACGTTTTCTGCAATTTGTCATAATTTGACTGTTTTTTTTAAATTTTATTTTATTTGGTGTCATCGCCATCGACTTCTAAGGTCATTAGTCTCGTGTTCTGTGTAGGCTTTGTTACTGTTTCCCAGCGCCACTTTAGGAACAGCACTGTTAATTAGAACCCAACAGTGAATGGTCGAGTGGGGAATCATACCAAGGCATCAGAATTAATTTTAAATAATTAAATTAAATAAAAAAATCCCGGCCAATGGTGGGATTCGAACCTGGGACCCTTGGATCCACAAGCAGAGGCTCTACCCACTGATCTGTATTATTTTACTGGATAGGATATAGCCTCCTAAAAAACGTTCCGAAAAATTGGCCGATTTGGGCAAATAATATGGTGGACCGGAGGACCGGATGTTATTTAACATAACCTCTATTTCCATTTGTCATCACATTTGTCATTTAATTGTGTCAAAAAATTACGATGAGATGTTTTTTTTTATTTATTTAGGTGGTATCGGATAGCATTATTATGATATAAACAATAAACGTTCATTCCTGAAGACACAATATGCTTCACGTTTCCTTTTTTTATTTTCTTTCATAAAAAAATCAAATTATGGGTGAATTGTCCCGAAGGACATTCCCGCAGAAGGAATAGAAGAAGAATAAGAAGAAAAACTAATCGAATTATAGGTTAGGTATGTCAAATTATCCCAAAATTCAGTTCTGTGATCCCACCATAATTTGCCCAAATCGGCCAGCAGTGTTGCACTTCCGGTCTCCTTGGTGGAACGGATTTTTAGTATGTTAAATATAGCCTATATCCTATCCAGTAAAATAATAAAGATCGGTGGCTCTACCACTGAGCCACCTAATTTGACTGTTAAAATTGTATTTCCTAGGTAAGGCCGATATAATATAGTTACTATAATATAAGTTATTTTAGTTGTTTTTATGATTGATTTCGTGATAGATGTACCTTGTATTCAAAAATATATTAAACCTTTCTACTGAGAAGCTGTGTTTTTGTTTATCTAATCTATCATTGACATTATTGGCGCTCTAGCGCGCCAATGTTACTTTGATGCTTGCTTATTTTCATTACAAAGGTAGTCATTATTAAAGCTAATCGGTAATTTAAAACAAAATGTATATTAATCTGAATATCTTAGTTGAATATCTACTATTCTACCATTTTCCTTAATATTTGGACAATATTTAAAATAATAAAGACATTATTCCGTTTATAATTTGTAGGTAAGCAGGCACCACAACATACACATATAACACAAGCTTGGCTAGCGGTGCCTGTCAAATAAACATTGAAGTAAAATTTTAAATTGGTAATATCGTGTGTTCATAGAAAAAATCTTGCGTATAATTCGAGTGGAAAGCTATTTTCCGCTTACGATCGATTGAGGAAAATATGTAATAAATAAATATTTTAACTTACGTAAATTTTGTCCCTATAGTAACGGATACGAATATTATTTAACAAAGTCCCTTCATTTAAAAACATCATTTCACCTAAAAAAGAGAGAAATAAAATTATAAACACGTATTAAAATTGATTTAATGTATTTTTTTGGTTTAATTTCGTAATCTAAAATAATCTTTATACCTTTCTAAAAAAAATCTTAAGCAATGTCTATTAGAAAATATATTTTAATTTTAGATAAACATTGCATAATACCTACAAATCCATCAAAATCAAAAATACCCATTCAAGTAGGATTTAGGAGAAATTCTATGAGATTTGAGTTGAAGTATTATACGAGATATCGAGAAAAATCGTCATTGGAGTTGGCTGTGAAATTAAAATGTTTTGGGTTGGTACTATATTAGGCATTCCAAACAAATGAATTACAGAAAAACAAAAAATGACTATTATCAAAATAAAATTACACAAGCCGGAAACAATTATAAAAAAATATGGAAAATCATTAATGACATAACAGGTAGTACAAAAAAAACTAAGCAAATTGAAAACATATCTATAAAATCAGAAAATAATGATAATATAAACAATAACAAAGAAAAAGCCGAAGAGTTTAATATTTTTTTTACAAATTTAGGTGAAAATATGGCAAATAAAATACATAAGGTAGTACCAGCAGTAAACTTTCTTAAAAATGATAAAGTTGAAAACAACATATTCTTTAAACCCGTAACAAAAAATGAAGTAACTATTTTAATAAGCAAATTAAAAAATAGCTCTGCACCTGGTCCAGATAAATTAACAGCAACTACAATAAAAAATATAAATGAATATATTATTCTTCCTGTAACGCATATCCTTAATATTTGCTTTCAATCAGGAAAAATTCCAAGTCAATGGAAGGAATCAATTGTCACACCTGTATACAAATCCGGAGACCCTAGTGAGCTTACAAATTATAGGCCAATTTCTGTTATCAACAACTTCGCTAAAATTTTTGAAAATGCAGTAAAAAGTAGATTAATTAATTTTTTTCATAATCATAATGTTATTACAGATTGTCAATACGGTTTTATACAAAACTCAAGCACTGAAAATGCGGTAGTTGATTTTTTGGAAAAGACGGTTAACGCTGTAGATGAATCATTAAAATGCGCTGCAGTATTTCTTGATTTGGCCAAAGCATTTGATACCGTTTCCCATAACATTTTACTTGACAAACTAAATAACTATGGCATACGGGGCTTAGCATTAAGGCTCCTGAGGGATTATTTATCTAATAGAACCCAGAGCGTAAAAATTGGCAACACCGGAAGTTCTAAATCAGTAGTAAAGATGGGGATCCCACAAGGAACAGTATTGGGCCCAATTCTGTTTCTGGTTTATATGAACAACATTACACAAATTAATAACTTATCTGGGAATATCATATGCTATGCGGATGATACGGTAATTATTTTCGCTGGAAAAGAATGGGAAGAGGTTAAACTCGCTGGAGAAACGGCCCTAAGAAAGATAAGTTTATGGTTAAATAACAATCTACTAACTTTAAATGTATTGAAAACAAAATGCATTACTTTTAGTTCAACCATCGTTAATCAACCTAACAGCTTTTGTATAAAATTGCATAGTAGTGACTGTCAAAAAAGCGATTGTAACTGCCCCTTGATAGAAAAAGTTTCTCAAATTAAATACCTAGGTGTAATACTTGATCAATACATACGGTGGTCTGAGCATATTGTCCATGTTAGTAATAGACTGAGAGCCCTAATGCACAAATTTTATGTTCTCCGGGACATTCTTTCAAAGAAAAATATAATGATACTTTATAACTCCCTAGTGGAATCTATATTAAGGTATTGCATAGTAGCATGGGGTGGAGCATTTAACACCACTATTAAAATTGTAGAGACAACACAAAATATTATTTTAAAAATTATCCTAAAAAAAGAGAGACTATTTTCTACAAATAAATTGTACGATGAATCGAACATACTAAACGTCAAATTACTCTTTGCTTATCAATGTATAATGAGAATATATACCAATGCTGAAAATTTTACTCAAAAAAATACCCGCTTAACACGCTCAGTCGCTAATATGGAGATTCCTGTACAATTTTTCAAAAAATCACTTAGTCAAAGGTCATTATCATTCTTTGGCCCAAAATTTTTTAACATAATTCCGATACACCTCAGGCAAATAATCAAAACAAAAAAGTTTAAAATTGAAATAAAAAAATATTTAATAACAAACAAAAAAAAAATTTACGATCTAATGATAACATATTATAAATAAAAAACATATTAAAAGCCAAAAGGACCATCGTAGTTTTTGTCTACTTTTCCTAAGGTACTGTCTCTTGTTTATTTATCTTTTTATTTATCGGTTTATTCTGTCGAATTTCTTCGTCCCTTGTTCTAATTTTTAAATATTGTATCTTTTGTTAAGTAATAAATAATTATATGTAAAATTTAATACCTGTCTCTAAAAAAAATATGTACATAAATAGAGTCATCTGATTGATCAGAAGCAAAACAGGCAGAAATGCCTAGGTTCCATGCTCAATCAGATGTCTTTAAAAATTTTTTTTTTCTGTATAACTATTTTTTTACTATTAGGTAATGTACTTTAATATTTAAACAAATAAATTTGATTTGATTTGATTTGACCAGTGGGCAGGTTTGGTATATCTAAGGGTGGCGACATATGGTGTATTCTATCTACTTTACGTAAAATCATGAATAATGCACTACATTTAAATATTTTATGTCAAACACAATAAAAATAATATTTAAAAAACCCACCTATACATTTTTTCATAAATTGGCAGGCTTGGCGAGTACTACTTCGAATAAAAATAGTGTCCAAGTTGCACGACTATGTCGCTACCCCCCTTAAATATACAAGAATTTCCCACTGGCACCTATTGTTTGACAGGTCGTTGGAATGCCTAATAGCCACTTCCACAGAATGACATTTTAACCTTAAAATTAACCGAATGTTTCAAATTTGTCAAAACCTTTATTAAGACAATTAAATTTAAAAAACGGTAGTCATCATGTTACTTCCATACAGATGTGAAAGTAAATAGCTTTTTTTTGTTTCAATATCATTTCGAGGTAATAAACGTTGTTTAAAATGAAAATGTCAATAAATGTCATTAAGTAGCATTACCGGCTCTAATTTCTAGTCTAGCAAAGGTAAATCTGGCAACGCGGCCATTAAATCTATTTTCAATACATTCAACTGACGTTTAGTACACTTTTAAAGCATACTGTCCGAGAATAACAACCACACAGAAGCGACAAAGACGTTCCCGCAAAAAAAATGGTTAACCCGGCCAACTGCCATTTTAATTTCATTACGCTTGTCACATAGATAACTTGCCGATTGTTTTGTTAGAGTTAAAAATATATTTTATTTTTATTATAAAAATGTGTTTAATTTGCTATTTAAAAAACTGACAATCCACCTTTCCCGTTATTCGATAATTTCACATTACTTATGATCAAAAAAAGCGCAGGACTTTGCAATTTAGTAATTTTCCATACAACCTATTTTTATCTCTCTCATCCTCGCCTTATAACTGTTGGCTTGGCTACGACAATTACCCTCTGTCATCGTTCCTTTAAACAACCACTGATCTGTAAATATCTTGTAAATACAGATCAGTGTAAACAACTGTCATCTAGTCTATATAGTAGGGGAGCCAGTGACACTTTTTTGGTACACATTTGCACAAGGCGTTCTCTAAACAGACTTTTTTAAGACGTCCTCATCGAGGACTCCATCGCTGTAGGCACTAGCAAAGTATTTTAATGTTTTACAAGGTAAGAATGAACGAAATATTTGTAGTTTTGCCTTGCGCAAACAACACATCGAAAATTGTCAGTGGTTACCCTACTAATAATAAAAGTTAAAAATGACATTTACGGATGCATACAAAATCAAAGTATGTGATGTATACCTAATGGGAACTCAGAGTAGGAAACATAACAAAAATAAATTTTTCATTTTAACAGTAGAATTGCGCATGAGTAATAGATATTAGATAATAGCATTTTTATCAAATTAAAATTACAGAAACGTGTGTAAATCACATACTTTGATTTTCTTTTACTATACGGAGAATGGTCGCACTGCGCAGCTTTCTGAGTGCCTTTTAAAATGAGATAGAAAACTCCGCCATTTTGATCCCTTATTACGTGTTGCCTACATCTTGGCGCAATATTTTTAATATTTTGCTTGCTGCTGTCAGTGTCAGTGAATATTATTTTTGGAGTCACCGTTTATTGCTAAAGAATCAGTTAGCTCACTCGGACCAGTTGAAAGTTCCAAAATAACATCCACTCCAGGGATACAAATTCAGGATGCGCAGAAGACTGCTGTTTGAATATAGGCCGTTGTCATATATTGTATTATCCGAGTTGCGCAGTGTATAAACTGGAACATTGAGATCAAAAGTGCCGACGCAGAGTGAGCGAACTGATTCTTTAGCTATAAACTGTAGCATAGGAATCAAAATGGCCGCGCCCTATGTTGGGCGTGTCGGACCTCTCTCTTGCACCCACATACTTTGATTACTATATGGTGCAATAGACAGGTCCGACACGCCCAACATAGGGCGCGGCCATTTTGATTCCTATGCCACAGTTTATAGCTAAAGAATTAGATCGCTCACTCTGCGTCGGCCCTTTTGATCTCAATGTTCCAGTTTATACACTGCGCAATTCGGATAATACAATATATGACGACCGCCTATAATAAAACAGCAGTCTCCTACGTATCCCGATTTTGTATCCCTGGAGTGGATGTTATTTTGGAACTTTCAACTGGTCCGAGTGAGCTAATAACTGATTCTTTAGCAATAAACTGTGATCCCAAAAATAATATTCACAGACACTGACAGCAGCAAGCAAAATATCAGGTGCGTTTTAATCATCCGCTTTTGCTTCCGGAATTGTCGGTTTAGTCGTTTTAACCTGTCAGATTAAAACAAGAAAACCGACAATTCCGAAGCAGAAGCGGATGATTAAAACGCACCTATTAAAAATATTGCGCCAAGATGTAGGCAACACGTAATAAAGGATCACAATGGCGGAGTTTTCTATCTCCTTTTAAAAGGCACTCAGAAAGCTACGCATTCTCCGTATAGTAAAAGAAAATCAAAGTATGTGCTTGCACCGTATAGTAATCAAAGTATGTGACAACGACTCTAATGTCAAAATTTCAGGTTTGCAATAAGTCTTATTTTGGCATGGAATTTATTTGCGTCTAATTACGTTGTCACTATTAGTGGCTGACGTTATAGAAATTTGCAATAACTCTCTAATTTGTAGTGCGTAGACTTAATGCCTTTACTCGCTGCGGAGTTGCCGTTGTTTGTTTATGGCTAGAAGTACAGTCGGTAATGGAAGTGGCTAAAGTACCAATTATGCAATGTTGTGTCCCGTAAAGAGTCCTATTACAGACTTAATATAAGTTTGTTGTGGATAATGTCCATCTGATATTTCTTTGTAACTGTTACAATTAATTGTACATCTTGTTTAAACATGACGGAATACTATTATTTTAAATATCACAATGATATGCCGTGACCGGAGGAGGCTATGAAAGTGACAGCTCGCTCACATTGTATACTAATATTGACATTGTCAAAGTTGTTCTTCTTCGTTAACAGCCTGCCAGAAAACGTAACGACAAAAACGGGCGTAAATTAACAACGTCTTTGATAAAGAGTAAATATACATATAGGATATTATCATGTTTTGAAAGTATACATATTTCTTGTGTTAGGCATTCCAACGACCTGTCCAAATGGCTACTAGTGGGTTCTGACAGTTTAGATATGGCAACCCTGTGGGCATTTTTTTAATTACAGGATCAATGATACCTATATAATTATGTAGATTGCTTAAAGGGGGTCGTTTGCGAGCGGACATATTGCGTGGCTAATTTGAATCAGTTTAGCAAAAATGTGTTTTAAAACCAATTTTCAGCCTTTGAATATTTAAAAAAATAATTTCCTACATTTTTACTTCAAAGGCATAAGCTTATGTTTATTTTTAAAACCATGGATGATCAATCTATATAACTGTCTATATTATTGACCCTATCAAACTACCAGGCTTACAGTGTTGCCATATTATAACCTATCATATGCCTGTCAGTGGCCTGTCATTTCAAACGGGCAGCCATTTTGTTTGGAATGCCTAATAGAAGAGTTTATTAGGTTAAGAATTTTATTGTTACGTGGCTGACCAACATCTCTCCATTAAGTGTTATTTAAAAGCTGTTATGTCAAATGTACATTTTATAATAATGTACAATTTTTATTTACAATATGCAGAACACCCACAATATTATACCGATATTAGAAAGTTAAAGCCTTTATTTTGACATTCAAGCATGCGTACCTACTTGAAATTTTTAATAAGATAAATCATAATTATACAGTGCTTTTCCTTATTTGTGATGAAATACTGTATTAGTTTAATGGTTAACTTTATTTTCTTTATTTTGACAGCATAACCAATTTTAAATTAAAAAAGAAAACAAAACACTATTTAGACTTTTATATTTTTTAGTATATGCCTTCCTATTTCTAATATTCTGGATAGATAATAATAAATTCCTTTAACTAAGCAGAATAAGCAAACTCTTAATACATTTTTCTAGGTTAGAAATAGTTAACTTAAATCTAACTTTAAAATAATTTCCAATAACTAAAATTTCATTACTAATAAACTTAAAGCAAAGCGTTATTTAAATAAGGACGTTCCTAAATTCTGCTTGACAAAAAAACTTCAATTCCAATACCTCTCTAATATTTAATAAACGATTTATCTATTAGAACATTTTAAATAGATTTATATATTCATACTTCACATCCGAAATTGGGCTAAAATTATTCATTTAGTAGGACTAACGCCATTTAAATTATCAGTGAGGTAAGTTTCGCAGTCAATCTAATTTATGGTTATAATGGACTGATTGTAAATTTTTTCTAGATCAGAGATTTTTTCATATTAAATAATTTGACAACGCTGATTCAAGTCATAATGAAAATTAAATACAGCCCATAATCTTGAAACAATATTAAACATAGTGAAGTGTGTAAAATTTCAATGGCCAAGCCCGATTTTAATATTATTGAACGGCATGTATAGTCTAGACAAGAAAGGAGTGTAGTAATTTAATTTGTAGAACGTAGTACAGGTTCAAGAGGTACACATTTTATTTATGCCTTATCCTTCAATGCTTATTTGTAGTTAAAATGAAAATTTTGATATATCTGATCGGCCTAATAAAAGTTTTCGTTTATATTTAATCATGTCTCCATGGTTTTTACTGTAATAATGCCTTTTCTTTTGACAGAAAACTCAGACTTTATTTATTCATAGCCACATCGTATGTATTTTAATTTATTCGGAATTTTGTATTAGTATACATTATAACTTTACAGTTATATAAGAATGGCGAGTGCATTGTGCAATAGAAAATATTTCACAAGTACGCGTAAACGACCCAGTGGACATAAAGCATATCTTTAGAAGAAACAAACATCGTACTTAATGTATTTAATAATCTTCGAAAAGACTTTGTTTCACTTTCTAAGTATGAAATAGACACTAAATGCGAGACCTATACTGGAGTATCTAAGCGGACAGTGTATAACATTATTAAAGAAAATACACTTATTGCAGAAGTCTCACGTCCGAAAAAGACCCCTGGAAGAAACAATATCTTTATTGAAACTTGGTGAAGAATGTAATAAGGCAAATGGTACATTTTTTTCGAAATGAAATTCCTTCACTTTAAAAATTACACTCAGAAATAGAAAATAGTCCCAATCTTCCAAATGTATCATATTTTCATCTGCAAAAATGATAATGATACCAGTAGTCACAGAGAAGACAGTGACTTTTAAAGATAGTTCTTGAACTTTTTATTTTTTTTTAATCTTTGACTTTAGGTACTAAAGTGTTACTTTTAATAGTTTAATCTCATTAGTAACATATAATTCTCCTTGCTACTTATTGGTTAAATTTAATTCGTTGAATGTTAATGTGCAACAATTTTGTCAGAAGCTTAAGGTTTATTTTTATTTTGTGTGAATAATATAACTTATTTCATTCAAAATTGAATCTACGAAGTGCGTATATACCATTGTATATGCCGTGACCTTATTTATATTATAGAAACTTATTTTGCAAGGAACGCCTATGGAAATGACGTTATATCCCCACTTTTACTGCACTCTTCTTTTATTTAGACTATAGATGGAAATAAATACTTTTTCCTACGACCACTTAGGAAAATGACCCAAATTGCACTATTTAGTATTATGGGAAGCGCCCTCTATCACACGAGTGTGGATAAAAATCTACCTTCCGCTCGTGTGTGAATATGAATCTACTTTTCACATCAGCTGTTAAATATGTGACACATCATTTTTATTTTGATCTGTGTAATCTCCATATTAAAAGTAAAATCGATTTGATGATTAAATTGTTAACATTTTAATACCTAGGTATATACTCGATATTTATTTGTAACAATTTAAAAATAACTACATGATTTTCGATTAATACACATATTCGATTAGATAATTCATTTGATATAAATCCTGTTAGCTGTTTGTTGAGTGTTCAACTTAATCAACGCAGGTTCAATTCCCGGTAGAAGCAATCCTTTTATTTTTAGTATGAAAATTGAAAAAAATACGATGATTGTTTATTAATTTTAAATATATTTTTTTATTATAATATAACCTAAAAAGTTTAGGCAATTCGTTAACTTTCCGCTATTTATTCTGTACTATTTTCATAACTGTGAAAAAATTGTAATGAGGTATCAGGTATCTCTTTAAAAATAAAAAAGTTCTCGTTCACGGTTGTTCATCTTATCATTTGTTGTGTTTAAAAAAATTAACTAATGACAAACATTATTGTATTCAAATATTTTTTGCACCTAATGTTATTTTCCAATAAACGAAACACCAACCGTGAAACACTTTAAAAATTATTCAATAAAGCATACAACAAACAAATCTAGAGCTAGCCATATATTGACTGAACCTCCATACCCAAATTTCCTGGTTTTACATTTTCAGATGAAATTATTTTTTGATTGTAGGAAAAATATTGTACAACTCTGGTGTAAAAGTAAATTTTCACTTTTCAAACTAGTAATGTAATATAATATACTTACAGTTGTCATCGTAATCTTTTTCCGTATCTTGATTGGCTCTAAAGAGATCGCTAAATTGCAACACCCTCCTTGGATATTTCGAACTAAGCGGGATGACTTCTGCACCATCGTCGGTTAGTTCGACTATCTTGCCCAAAATGTAACCCTCCGTATTATCCCGGGCCCACACTAGTTCGTCCATGTTTCAGTTCTGCAAATAAAAAACAAATAATTATAAGGTTCTCAAAAGAAAAATATTAAAAAGTAAATGAATGAATGAATGAATGAATGACCAGTAGATTGTAGAAGGAAATGTATCCTTTGAAAAACTTGAATTATCGTAGAGGGTCAAAGAAAAGATTGTGTAATTATTGCATTATATACCAAACCTCACTGGTTCAATGCTTGTATGTGGTCGAATTTTAAGTATTATCAAATCACAGTAGATTATTTTATAATATTACAAAATAATAATGGGCATTGTCAACGGCTTGGCATAGAGATAGGCAGAGGCGTAAAGCCTTACCATAATGGTTCCATTATATACCTCTTATGATACAGATCCCTAACAAATAATACACCTGTAGTTTCTATGACTCACAACTTTCAGGAACATTACAAAAATATAATTAACGTAACACCTACACAATCGCTGGATACCTCTGGTTATGATTTTCGAATAAAACGTTATCTTATCAATATACTGTTTTTATCGCGCTTTTGAAGTTATTATAATTGATTAGTCAAATTTCGTTCACGTCGAGTAATTTAGATTCGAAATTTATCTGTAAAGATTAGGATGATACAATGGAAAGTGTAATTTATAAAAATGTCGAAGATACGAGATGTTGTTTATAAATGAAAATGGATTAAATTTTATTTTTAGAAATGAGTAGGACTGATTTTGTACTTATATAATATGTGCATAAAGAATAAATACAATTAAGTTTTAATTGTTTTTTTGTGTAGGTAATTATTTATTACATCAAAATAGCTACTTGTGTATTAAGAGCGGAAATTACTACTTTGCCGCTCGAGATAAAAAACTGCCGCGCGACGCGTCACCGGAGCACAACAAATTATCGTAAGCGGCAAATATATTTCCACTCGAATTACACAAGATTTTTTTTACGATCACACGATATTACTAAATTTAAATATTACTTCAATGTTTGTAACCTACCAAAAATAATGTGCAACTTCCATTCAGAGAAACTATCTAAACCTGAACTTTTAAAAATAAAAATTACCAATAAAATTTTGTCTATTGCAATTACATAAGTTTCGGTTGTTCCGGTATCAACCTACCGGCCTTCGACGTCGCTCAGACGGTATCTAGGGGGTGGATAGCTTAATTCCGGAAATAAACAAATTGGAGGACGTCAACTAAGTTCATATAATGGCCAAACTATGATCTTATTTCCCCACAAACCTAGTAAATGAGGAAAGAAATAAGAGACAAACCGCAAACTTATGTTCCTTTATAATGAATTCGCCCAATTTACCCAATTTATAAATTATTATTAAAGAAACTAAACTACAAACATAGCCAATACGTTCGTCATTAAACAAATTTAAATTTATTGTTACAGAACTAACTTATTAAAAATACAATATTTAAATTGTTCAAGAACTTCAACATAAAAATTATCCTACAGCTTATGATGAACTCATAATTAAATAAAAATATATCTAGAGAAAATATAAAATTATCGTATGTCATATGCATAAACCCAAAAAAATAATAAATTCATCAAAATATGGCGAAGAAAATCGTTAGCATGGTACCAAGCGAAGGACAAAATGCACAAGATGTTAAGTAGTATGTTTAATTTAACTAGTAAAATATTAATTTCTTCCTTTTTACAACTCCACAATACTACATGTGCACATTCGTACCTATTTATTATCAACAACTTTTAATGTTGAAAACAATATACTATTAACTTATTAGTTAAGACCTATATATGTATAACGAAAAATACATTTGAAGAATCCACTTCAAAAAACTACAAAACTGTAATGTAGATGGACTTCCAATTTTTTGTCGACAAAACCCCATAAGCGGGTGTGAAATGGGTTATCACTACACAATGGAAATTTATCTTTAAATTACTTAATTCCTCAAAATCCAAAAACTCGTACTAAAAAATCTAAAAAAAACCTACAAGACTCAAAGGTGACATAAATTAAGATTTTTTTCCCTGACAACTATTAAACGTTACTTGCTTGCTGATCCAAAAACTGGTCCTCACATTAATTTCTAGAACGGATGTTCGCAGAAAAACTTCTTAGCGCGTACCGAACATTCTGAACATCGTAAACTACAATAACGAATCACATCTCTGGAACAGAACGCGAAACGTCAACTAAGCCGAACTCGCCTATTCGCGATTCAAATTAATTTTGGCGCGTCTGTCATTTGTTACCTATAAGTAGGATGTTTGTTTATTTACATGTGTTCGTTTTGGTCGGATTTTGTATTTGTGATTTTTTTAACTGTTTTTAGATAATATTCTCATTGTAATAGTGTTTTTGAGTTTCATTTAGTGTTAATTTAAGTTTATTTCTCGTGCTTTCGTCATAAATATAATATTTATCATGTGAATGACTTAATTTGTTGGAAATATTCACCTATTGATTGCTACAAGAACATCTAGAAATATGTATTTACGAAACCCAGGACATGTTCTATTATGTGGTTTAAAGGACATTTCACGTACCTGACGTTTATTATTGATGAACTTATTTAAAAATCTTACTATCCTTATTCTTATATTAAGAAGTGAATTGTGTAGTACCTTGTATACATGTAAATGGTAATAAAACTGTCACAAATCAGATTACAGTTTGATTCTAAACAAAGTTTTGCAAAATTTCAATATTGTGAATTTGTAGATATCCATTTATCATAAGAAACAAAATTTTACGATTTGCACTTGGAAAATAATGAATACTTTGGACTCCGCGTTCCTAGAAACCCCCATAACAATTTTCGGTTAGTCTTTAGCGATTGTGTCTGGAGAACCCTCGGAGACGACTTTTCGGTGCACTAGGTGTTCGGGGATCGTTTTCGATGTGAAATTTGGATCAAGGGCCCCAAAAAATTCCTCTACAAGGTTTTGCGGCATGTTTTTGGCAATCTTGGCAAAAAACTTCTCGGAGATGACGTACACGTGCAGGTTCCAGCACACCGGGTGTCCAAGGGGTGTTCGCCGATGTTATATTTGAATTCAGCAACCCAAAAATCCCTCGAGCGCTGAGTTTCTCTCATTACTTGCGTGAATTTTGGGATAGTCCCCGTAGATAACGTTCATCGGTGTTCCTGAGCTTCAGGTTGGCTGTGGTTTAATTTGAACATCATAATCGTGATCAGCGACCTCGAAAATCCTCAGGAACTTGATTTGAGCCAGTCCTGGCCCTTCCGCCTTGGAAATACATGTGTCTGACCTTCAAGTCTGGATATTTTTTTTTGTGGGGTTGTTTAATATATCATTAAAATGCTCAAATGTTATGGTTTTTTATTGAAACTTTTGTCCATGTTAGACACGGTTTGGTACATGCTTTTAAAGTGTGCTCTCTTCAAGAAATGTTTTCGGAAAGCTTTTATTTCAAGAGAAACACGAGTGTAAACATTATCACAAAGAAAAGAAATTTATTAACAGTTACACCATTATCATCAGAAACACAAAAAACAATTAAAACAAAACAGTATTTACTACTTGTCTGTCTAATTAATACCTCGTATTAAATCCACGAGCCTGTATAACCGCATTCATTCTTCTAGGCATACTGTTAATCAAGTTAAATACTTCATTCTGTGGAATTCCTTTCCATTCCTCTAAAAGAGCCACTCTAAGCTGATCCAAGGTAAAAGGAGCAGGCACTCGGCTTCGATTACTTCTACCGAGCATGTTCCAAAATATGCTCGATGGGATTTAGAACGGGACTGTGCGCTGGCCATGTCATTTGTGTAATAAGAATAACATATCCTCATGCGGGCGGCATGAGGACATGCACTGTCATGCATCCGTATGAATTGTCATCAATAAATGGTACATATGGGACAACATAATCTTGTAGGATCTTATTTATGTACCTGTCCCAGTCACAGATCCTTAAGGGCCATGTACAATTATGTACGCGCCTCCGAAGATTTTCCAGCCCACACCATAATTGAACCCCCTTGAAAAGTTGCCCTAGAGCTAGGAGTGTACTCGGCATATCGTTCACTTTCTCTTCTCCAGACTCTTTCGCGACCATCTGAGCATTGTAAGCAAAATCAAGATTCATCGGTAAACAACACAAAGCTCCAGTCGTCTGCATTCCAATTTTAATGCTCCCTAGCGAATTATAATGATTTTGTCATTAACACCATATAGATTGCAATTTGCTGGTGACTTTTTCGCAGATTTCATTTTTAATATAAACACTATCACATACTATGAGAAATAAACAAATTTAAAGCTAAAAAGTAAGCAAAAACTCGAATTGTAATTGATACAAATTAAAATGTAAACAATGAACACGAACGCCAATGTTGCCAAATGATGAACTGATTTTAAAACAAAATTAATAAATGAACTAAAATTTTAAAAAATCAATATACCTAATAAATCGGTTTTATAAAAAAATCCTTAAATAAATATAAAGTATGATCACATACTACTAAACACAAATTTTGATTCTTAAATAAAAGGTCTTATCCAATGTCTTTGTCTTATCCACTTCTTCAAGAGCTAAAATCCGACGTAGCGAAATTTTGCTACTTCTGGCAACACTGAACAATATCCTACTTATAGGGACCTTCTACAAAGTTCCTCCAGAGGGCGTATCACTTAACTTGAATCGCGAATAGTAAAGTTTCCATTACATGACATTCGGAACAAGATCTGAAAGACGTCTAAGTCAAACGTTTCATCCATTGACTTCTATCTTTTATCATTTTCAATAATATTACTGATTAATTATTTAAAATAAGAAGCAAGCAGATTCGTTGTTATTGCCTCGTTAATGATTAATTCTTCGAGGTAAGAGGCTAAACATATAAGCGAACTCACAACGAAACATTGATCCTTTTAGATGAATTTATCAAATTAAAAAAAATATTTGGGACAAAGATACAGAAATTAGGAAGGATACAATGTACAACTTAGGTACTACGAATAAATACCTATACTCCTGTCTATTGATGAAATGACTTAAATACTAAGAATGACTATGAGTGAGACAGAGCCTTTAGTCAACGCATATCGCCAGTTTACAACAATTAATAGATTCAAAAGCTTGTATCAGCAATCTAAAAAGCTTAACCTTTTTGTGTTCACTAGACAGAAGGCAAGTCGAATTTAAAACCTAGTATTTCGTACTGCCAAATATGCACGTTACAGCACTACAGCTAAGCGTGATTTATGTCTATGTTGTGTTGCCCTACTTACGTGCAAATTGAAAACGTGGTAATCCATTTTTAATATTTCAATTATTGGTCTACATTTTGTTTTAAATTACCGATTAGATTTAATAATGATTACCTTTTTTATTTATTGCAAGCGCCAAAGTAACTTTGGCGCGCTAGAGCGCTAATAATGTCAAATTATGACAAATCGCGGAAATCGTCAACTTCCCAATATGAATGTGCAAAAGCCTACTTTGGATAGTGATCGTAGTGATTAAGAATGCAAACTGTCTAGAAAAAGTTTTATTCTCACATAATATTTTTATAATAAATCGCCTACTTATTAGCAAACTAGATAATAGATGGTGGTGACATTTGACTTATAGGTTAGGAAAACTTCACCTACCATCACGGAGTAATTTAAAGTAATAAACTCTGTTATAAAGAACAATGAATTTGTTTAATACACAGTATTTGTTATTTGAAACAACAGAACGTGTTGAATGTTTTGTTTATTACTTATGTGTGTGAAAAAAATTGCGAGGTAATGACCCTCATTCTAGTTATAACAAATAATAGGTGGTATCCTTTTTTCCGGTGAACTTCAGGTCGATCACATAATGTAATTTTTTTATCCAAACTATTCTATTACATGAGATTTCACATTATTAATAAAATTATACCAACCTTTTTATTAAAATGAAGATTCCTTTTGTAATGGATGCTGAACAATTTTTTTTTTTTTTTTTTTTTTTTTTTTAATAATGTAGAGAATCAAAATTTCTACTGTAACTCAAAGTTTCATGACTTAAAATCTATTTTCAAGACTAAAAAAAAATATGATTCAGATGCTACAAATTTGCCCAAATTTCATTCAAAAATTATTTATTACATATAGCATAAAAATTAAATTTTATTTATATTTTACGAATATCTTAGACAAATTCTGAAACTAAAAAGCCACTTTAAAAAGTATCCATTGCAAGTAGGTACACTTGTAGCTATTTATTATTCTTCCAATTACATGTTTTTATTTAACTCAGACTCGTGTATTTTTTATCTTTCAATACAATTTTCACACTTTGTTAGGTATAACTGAAAATCTACAGTTTTAGACTTATTTGCAAAAATAGTCCATTTTCGGAATATGATTTTATCTAATAAAATTAATAGCTACACTAGCTAATAATAGTATAAAAACAACCTAAATTAAATTAATTACAATGTTCATCAAACAAATTGGGCTACGTTTCACCAAATCTGCATCAATTATGTCTAATTTTAATGAACAATTCGATGTATTTAAAGAATTACTCTAATTACTACATAGCATGCTCAATTAATGTTGCACATATGAATTTACTGAAAATTTTATTACTCTTGTTAATTTAAAAAAAAAAAAAGAAACTTGTAAAGCCTAAGCTTGCAAGAAAATAATACCATTATATGCTCGTTAAACAATATAGGCACTATTTTTTCTACACCCATCAGTAAATTATCTACTTTGTGCACAGATTGCAGAAAGAATAGGTATGTTTAGTTTAGATATAATTACATATCCATTCTAGTAAGGACAGCTCATATTATTTATATTTATTCTTTTTTTAAATCAGTGACAATTCTATCGTACTAATTATCCCGAGTGAGATCAATTGTTCTGTTTTTATTTTTTATAATAAAAATTATAATTTCAAATATATTTTAAAATAATTATTTTATCAATTTATTTAATGAGTCGTAGAAAAAATATACGGCTTATATAATTTTGCTACAAATCCAGCAACACTGGAATAGGATCCAGCAACACTGGAATAGGCCTACTCACAAACACCTTTTAAATATTTCCTAGCTTAGCTTGAATCGCTGACTGCCATCACATCCATTCTTGTTGCACAGATTACTAGTGTAATCAATAACTAACTACAGTGAAATATATTTCTTAAAACTAAAATATAAATTATAGTAGTAAAACCTCGGTAGAAAGATATAATTCCCATAATTTTCCTATTTTGAAAATTGGTAAACCCAGGAATTTGAAAAATATGAATAGAACCGTGTCGCTTGGCTCCATTCAAACAAATTTTGATAAAAAGTGTCCATCACTAGTACTTTTTTCTTCACCAAATGATGCAATTTCTCTTTGATATTCGCCATTTATTGTTTTCTCCTTTTCTAAGTAGTCGCTTTAGAGACATCAGTCAGGAACTGAAAGATCTAACAGTGCTAAAAAGACGGGCTCGAAAGAGAGCAAACAGGACCAGGTTGGTTGCAGACAAACGAGAGGCAAACAGACTTAAAGAATAAGTAAAACTGGAACTTCTTAACCAAAAATCACCTTTTTGGAAACTCCAAAAAATACTTAGGACAGGCAGACCAAATATACCATCACTACACGGACAAAACGGACTTGCACACACAAACATAGACAAAACAGAATCGTTTATATCGACGCTTGAATTGGAATGCACTGAAAACCAACATGAAGACGAAGATATGGAATTTTCGGAGGAAGTAGAGGAATCTATGGAATCTGACGACGAATTTTGGACATCACTGCAACTTCACCACAGGAGGTGAAGGACATACTCAAGTTGGTCTCAGATAAAAAAGCGCCAGGGTGTGACGGGATTTCAAACCGCGCACTAAAAAACTTACCAATTAAAGCCATCGTTTTTTTAACCAATATAATAAACGCAATCTTAAGACTACATAATTTCCCAAACAATTGGATAAACGCGGATGTTATTATGATTGAAAAACCAGGTGAAGACCTCAAATTCCCACATAATTATAGACCAATAAGCTTATTACCTGCAATGAGCAAAATAGCGAAATGAGTTATTCTAAGAAGATTCAAAGAAGAAACCGAAATGTTAAATGTTTTACCCGACGAACAATTCGGCTTCAGAGAAAGACACTCCACGAAATTACAGATATTAAGGTTAGTAGAGGGAATCACGCAGGGATTCAATACTAACAGGTCAACAGGAGTTGTCTTTCTAGACGTCAGCAAGGCTTTCGACAGAGTCTGGCACGCAGGACTATACAAACTAAAAGACTACACAGGAGCAATGACAGAGCTCCTCAAGTCATACTTAGGCGGAAGGCAGTTTCGTGTCAAGATAGGTTCTGCCCTGTCTGGATACGCAACTCCGGAAGCAGGAGTACCACGGAGAGACTTGTGCCACCGCTCTTGTATACAATCTACACATCAGACATACCACAAACAAACAACACCACGATATCTATGTACGCCGACGACACAGCGACCGCTGCCAGAAGTACCAACACAGGTATGATATCCCAATACCTGCAAAAAGCAGCCACCCAAATCGAGGACTGGAGCATCAAGTGGAAGGTGAAGATAAACCATGACAAAATTCAGGCCGTACTCTTCAAAAAATGACGACACTCCCCAGTTGGGGAAATCTAAATCGACGGACGTAACATACCATGGACAAACACTGCGAGATATCTCGGAGTACAACTGGACCAAGGACTGATATTCAAAGAACACGTGACGAAAATAACGACAAAAGCAACCGCGATTAGGAGCAACCTCTACAGTGTCATCGGACGACGTAGCAAACTTCTTACAAAGACCAAACTACGGGTGATAAGATCTATAATCACACCCATACTTACATACGCTTCTGTTGCATGGGTACATACATGCAGAACAAACAGGAAGAAAATGTCTCAGAGTGGCTGCGAACGCACCCTGGCACGTTTGTAACCACTATCTGTTCGGAGATTTAGAAACCACCACGGTTTTGGATATCATGAACAGTAGAGCCGCACATATTTGTATAGAACTACAACTACATCCTAATCGCTGAGAGCTGAGAGACTTGACAAACTACGCAAGAGAAGACTACAGGAACATGCGCGACCCAGAAAACAACTGGAGTACGCAAACGACGACAACTAAGTAAAATAATTCTGTGGGAAAGCGCTAGATAATAAATTAAGTAGGCCAAACAAAAAACCAAAAAACAAAAAAATAGAAAATACAAAAAAAAAACTTAGTTTTTAGTTCGGTCATTCGGCGAAAATCGCACTTAGATTAACATTTTTAGGTGTATTAATGTGTTTTCTTCTAGGTGCCAATATTTACTCATGAAGACTACCTCCTGCAGGTTTCTCTTCTCGAAGAGCCCCCTCTGTACAGGGTTTACCCCTCCGTATGTAACAAACACGAACCATTTGTACTCACTGGACAACGGACGACATGCGTTGCACACTGTTGGCTCAACTGGTCACCACCAGAGGGGACCAGATGAGCACTCACTGCGCAACGGATAAACAACAACACACCAATCAAACCGCGAAAGTATGAAAGAGAGAATAAATGCATGAGTTACTACAGGTCCTCAACCGACTCTTATTAAATAACGATAACGCTCCAACCTTCAACGCTCACTAGAAGGTATGGGGTGCCAATCAATTGCTATTGACATGTAGCGTATGAAAAAGCATGGGGTGGATGGAAGGGTCTAGCAGGTTCTGATCCAGATTAATCAGGATGGGAACTTACTCGACTTGGGCCTATTACTGCGTGCGTAAGTAGGTAGTCGACCAAGATAATACCATAAGAATCCCAAAACACAGTTGCCATAACCTTTACTGCTGACAAAACTGTGTTTGCCTTCTTTAGTGGTGAGAACCTTTGTATCAATTGTATGGACTGTTCTTTGATTTTGGGAGTATAATGATAGATCTAGGTTTCATCGATGATTATGAAACGGCGCAAAAAGTCCTTCGCATTGTAGAAAAAACGTGTCAAAAGATCGCGAGAAACACTCAGGATTCAGTTTTTGGTCCGGTGTAAGCAATCGCGGCACCCAACGCGGAGTATTCTTCATTTCCAATTCTTCAATTAAAATTCTGTGCACACAGTCATTTAAGATACCCACTATGCCTGCCTAATACTTTTTCAATCATACTGTCATATTTAACCCATTAAAATATGATTCTGCAGAATGATGAAGAAGATTTGTCCGAATTCGCGCCATTTCTATGTTAGACCAGATAGTTTCCGAACAATCCTCGTACATTCGCTTAAATTTTGGAATTTTTCTTTATTTTAATTAGATATTCCTTGTTAACAAAAAACGTAAGTATACAGGGCAGAGGTACGTATACTTTAAATTCAAAAGTAAAAGAAAATCGAATGTCCAAAGCGTCACAATAAAAAAAAATGCAATAAATTTGTCCACGATTAATGAGAAAAAACAATCATGAAACAAAGAGCCAACTTATTATTAAAACCATTTCGAGAAAAACTGACACTCTTAAATTACGAAAAATACTGTCAATGATTTACTGGACGATACATATTTAGTACTCCAATACAGCCTCCTGCGACGACTCCTTGAGAGAATGGAGTTTAGATTGTTTTGTTTGTATTGTGTTGTATATAAACTGATTCTACTACAGACTGTATGTGCTGTAATATGAATTGCACACATTTTGTTTTTGTTTCAACGAAACAAACGTAATTATCCGGAACTCCTACTGTTTCATAGCGCCTATTGCATGTGGCAGTGGCTGCGGAGCATCCGGTATATGGTCAATATTGCCGGAACTACACATCTAGCTCCGACTTCAAACAATTGAGTGGGTGGTATATACAACGTCATAAACTTGATCCGTAAATTTTATTTATTTGCAACATAGATTTTTTTAACCCATTCACCGCCATGTCACTCATATTATGACTGACATAAGATATTTTTCAGGCTAGGCCATGTCATTCTTCACGTATGACAGACATAGATTTTTCCGTTGAGGCCACGTCAGTGACAGGTAGACTTTTACATGTTACCGTGGATTTATACTATTGTGTCCCCCCAGTGAAACTTTGTAACAAATATTTTGAAACGGGGTGGGTGGCTCAGCGGTAGAGTCTCTGCCTGTGGATCCAAGGGTCCCAGGTTCGAATCCAAGCGTTGGCTGGAATTTTTTTCATTTAATTTAATTATTTAAAATTAATTCTGATGCCTAGGTAGGATTCCCCACTCGACCATTCACTGTTGGGTACTAATTAACAGTGCTGTTCCTAAAGTGGCGCTGGAAAACAGTAACAAAGAACAGGAGGCTAATAACCGAAGCTGTTGATGCCGATGACACAAAAAAAAATTTGACATCTAAAGATTATTTAAAAAAATAAATATGAAAATTTTCACTTCCAAAAATTAGTAACCAAAGATTAAAATTCAAATTAAAAAGATGTAAATACAAAAATTAGGCGTGAATGTTTCTAAAACAGTCAAAAACCTGGGACAACCAGGACAATATGTTATTACTTTAGTTCTGGCCTCAGATCTTCCACGAAAAATGTCGATTAAATTTGCATATTTATGGTTAATTATAAACAAGAATTTCGAATTCATGCAATATTTAACTTTCTAACTATTATGTAGAAGGAAAGTAATGTATTTGAAATTGATCAACCTTGTAATAACCACTATAGTCAGTATTTAATTATTAAAAAATATAAGAATTATTAATAATATTAAAATTACTCATAAGTAAAATGTACGAGGCCCATTTTGCTAGACGTAATTTTACGCCTATAACACAATAGGGTCCCCTAAAGGTACCATTTCGGTAGCCGCGTCAAGAGACAGGAGACCACTGAGGAGACCAGTAGGACGACATATGCATAAATGTTACGCTCCGTACATTTCCGAAGCTTGAAGAAGTGTCGCGCGACACTTGCAAATAACAATTCGAGGGAACGATCAGCGTTGCCAGACCTACTGTTTTTACGTAGATTCAGTGTTTTTGTCTCTAGTAAATTTTGTTCTTAATTTATTAAGTTTGCCTCATTCTTCAGCAAATGATTAAAGAATATTTTCTCTAGTAAATTTTCTGCAGTAAAAGCATAGTAATAAGCATCCACTACTGTAGGTTGGCTCCATAAAAAAAAACATCAAGATATTTTTAGATGTTTTTATTTAAAATGAAACAAAGAATTAATAGGGCATCATAAAAAGAACATGCATACGCCAAACACTACGATTTTGAATTATCTGATTCAGACTGATCTAAAAGAAGTAGGTACTTATTATTTTTCATTGGTTTTTTCCCGTACGTTAAGTATATAATAAAAATGTTTTTATTTGTTTTTATTCTTTGTTTACTTTCTAATTTGGGTAGAAAAAAGTTTATTGTTCGTTTCTTATATTCTTGTTTTTTTATTTACTACACTGCAAATTATAATTATTTCCCCCTGTATTAAAATCTACTGTTCAGATCTAAGGTTTTTTAATACCCATACTGTTCCAAAATCTGGCAACGCTGCCTAGATCGAAAGAAATTTCCATCCTAATCACCCTCAAAATGAACCGATGCTCGAGGACAGTGACCCCGAGTGCGACACGCAGCAAACCTTTGCCCCGAGGCAGATTCAGAAGTGTCTCCAGGAAGTGTCGTCTTGACGACACTTCTCGTGTCGCGCCCTGCGTAATGTGTTTCATATAATTGTATGTATTTTAGATGTGAAGCGACACTACTCGGTCGCGTCGGCGGTCGTATGTCGCGTCGGCGGTCGTATGTCGCGTCGGCGGTCGTATGTCGCGTCGGCGGTCGTCAGTCGCGCCTACCGAAATGGTACCTTAAAAATGAAAAAAAAAAAAAAAACATGCCCTAGCGGGATGAAAGCTACCCCTCTGGAAAAACCCTTCTTGGGGATAAATTAGTGGGCATTCAAGCGAAAAAGATAGAGACATGAAACGAAACAACTTAACTTACACAGGTATACATTTCTAAAGTTTTACAGTTAATGCAGCGAAATGAAATTTTCTTAAACTATTAAATTATTTCAACCTCAACTCCCATATCTTTAAAAAATAAATTTATATATCGGAAAGATCTGGACAGTTTACATTTGAAATATCCAAACAAATTAACGATTCCGAGTTACCAATTATCATTTTTCAAAAGATATTTCACATATAACGCCGTTTCAATATATAACGGTCTATCTAGGGAAATTAGGACACGTTCTCTTACATTTTTAAAACAAAATTATAAAAAGTTGCTATTAGTTGAGCAATGAATACAGTGCTGTTATTATTTTCAAACTATTTCCTTATTTAATTTGTATTTTAAGTTCCATACATTTATCTTATTTTGGCATTTTAAAAATAACTGATTTTAGGACCTTAATTGATTTCAGTTTAGATAAAATACAGGATTAACATTATAAATTAATTGAATATTAAATTTCATTTTTTTTATATTGTAAATGTTTGATTATTTTTAATATTTTTAGTTTATATTTATGTTGAGGTTAAATTGAGTATCGCAAGCTACACTTCGCCTCATGATGTTTATGTGCACTGCAATTACAAGCAAATAAAGGCATTTTATTATTCTTATTATTATTAAAAGTTGTGCTTCTCTCGGATTTTTAGAGAAATCTTTCAGTCTTCTCTTTTTTTTTTAATCTCTATCTTTCTCACTTAAGCTCCACTCATTTAACCCTTTTTTCGCTGAAGCCACTCTACAGAAAACATTTTTTTTAAGGGTATATTTCAAGTTTGGGAGTAGTTTCACCCCCTTCTTCCTCACTCATAGGGCCAAAACCTTTAAAGTATATCCCTGTATCATTTCCCTCCAGAAAAAGACAAAAACAAAAACAATCTCACATTGTACAGGCATCGTTTATGGCGCAAATATACCTAGTGGTCCGAAACATTTGAATGAAAACATTTTTTTTAACGATCACTATCCAAAGTAGGCTTTTGCACATTCAAATCTAACTGGAAAGTTGACGTTTTCCATGAATTGTCATAGTTTGACATTATTGCCGCATATAGATATGCGGAAAGTTACTTTTTGCATACGCCTATTTTCATTAGAAAGGTTATTATTATAAAGCTAATCGGTATTTTAAAAGAAAATGTAGACTAATCTGAATCTTTTAGTTGAACATTTAATACTCAAACTCATTTTCCTTAATATTTAAATAATAATTAAAATATTAAAAATAAATTCCCCTGTTTTTAACACTCATATTTAACATGTCTTGTTGGTGTAGAGCCTAGCGCGTTTGTCTTTGAACCTGATGGTCGTGAGTTCAATCCTCACCAGTTATTTATTTTTTTTTTTAAATTTGATTTTTTTGTTTGTAAAATTAATTAAAATTTAAAACAGTGTGAGCCATTAATTTGCTATTTAAGTATTCTAACTGATGATCTTGTAAGTTATTTTTAAGATGTACTTACTAACAAATATTTTTTATGCATATCATAAAATTAATCCTAGAGTAAGCAGGCAACACAATATACACATAACACACTTTTCGTTTGTTAGTCAAGTTATAGACCATCAGATACTGACAGGTTTAGGTGCCCCATTTTCGCATACAAGCTTCGAACAGGGTTGAAAATTACATCGATTTTAAGTAGAATGAAAGAAAATGTACAAGTGGCTCCTGGGGATAACACACGGAAAATAAAATTTTCCCTAACAAAAATGAAAGGTTATTTGTTGCCCATATTTCTACGCAAGCCGTTTTCACTATATGATTAATTAATAGAACTAGGCTTCGGAAAACCGAAGGCTTTAATGTTGCAAGGGCGTACTCTTCTAAGGAAAAATTGCGATTTTATCCGATTTTTTTACACAAGCCCATCGAATGTATGAAAACGTACATCGTCACTAGTCCGTCGGAAAGAACATATTTTCTTAAATGACCCGAAGTGCATTTTGGGGTCGGAATTTTTTTTATAAAGAAAATCGAATTTTCCATGTGTTACCCCCAAAAGCCACTCGTAAATTTTCTTTAATTCTACTCAACATCGATGTGCTTTTCAACCCTCTTTAGGGCTTGTATGCGAAAATAGGGCACCTAAATCGGTCACTATCTGACGGTCTATTAGCCGTGTCTGTCAAATTAACGTAGTAAGGTTTGAATTCGGCAAAATAAAACTATATACTTTTAATATTGTGTGATTGTAGAAAAAATCCTGTGTGTAATTCGAGCGGAAAGCTATTTGTCGCTTACGATAAAATGCCGCACTCCGCTGCACGTCGCGCGGCAACTTTTTATCTTAAGCGGCAAAGTAGCACTTGCCGCTCTTAATACATAAATAGCTATTTCCTAATGACAAATCACCATGTACCTATCTCAGTAATTAAAAAAGTTAGACAATGACATTACTCAAACTTTCCTTTAATTATTATTTTATGTACTGACTAGCGAACCGCCTCAATTTCAAAAGTATTCATTTGAATGAGATAGTGTAAAAGACAATTTTAAAATATATTAAAGGCACAAGGTTAACTGATATATTTATCTGAATAAGGATTAATAATGATAATACAATAGCTTCTGAAATAACCTATCGTTTTTTATTAATTTTTACCAGATAAAAATAGTTAGTGTGATTGTACCAGAGAAGATAAACACATGCTATCCGACTTTTATGTAGACCTGTAGAGTACAAAAACAGTTTGTTAACACAACAGTCATAATTCAGCCATTTTGTACAAAATAATTACAATTTTACACACAAACTTTCCTCGTTTATCGCTTTTTCTAAATTGAATTTAAATATAAGTTTTTAAAATTTTATTCAGGTTGAGTTTTTTTTTATTTATTCAATATAGTTTTTGTATATGTAAGTATATTATAAATTGTACCTTTTGTGAATAAATTATTATTATTTTATTATTATAGTTATTTATCAATATAGTTTACTTATTCATTTGACGTTAGACTGAAATGATTAAAAAACATTTCTAATGTAATTAACAGAAATTTTAAGCCCCTTTGGTACCTATCTGTTACATATATGTCGTTTGTTTACCAAAATGTTTGTTGTTAGCTTAGGATTTCTCGCTTTGTTATTTGGAGCCCGCTGTAACTACTTGACAAGTAAATAATTTCACACTTGAAACATAACTTTCATTAGCATCAAATTTTTAATATTACTTGTATGTAGAGCACCGATGATGCCATTACAGCGAAAGGTACGAAATACAACAATCTTTGATTATATATGATTAATTTCACCCATTTTTCCCCAATATTCCAGTTGCAATACGACTTGCGGCAATACATTTTCTGCAATTGCAGGAATAATTGACTCAATTTTACTTGCAAGCAAGGAAAATTGTGAACTTTCTAAGCTTTCCTCTGCTTTCATTTCACTTTGTATTTAGGTATCGCTATCATTATTGTATGAAGGCGAAGAGATAAAAATCTGAAATATTACGAGGCAGATGTTTAACTCATTCTCTTCTCGCCCCACATGTTGCGTGGCCATGCATGTGGTTGTTAACCATATGTTTCGGTGCAATATAATTCGTTTTTGTTCGAGTGATGCATTCCATTTCTTGCATTATTAACAATAACTTTCCAAATGAAATTAATTGTGTTAACAAGTTATTGATACGAATGATTACATCTTCACTTTTCATACAATAATATTTCAACTAGGATTGATAACTTGAGCTAGAAAAATTATTAATAATTCTAAAAGGAATATGAAAATCTGTTTTTAGATGTTTTTCGCGAACTCTACCAAACAATTAAATGAGAGCCAACAGATTTCATTGTATGGCAGTTTGCAAAAGGTTTTCTGACTATTAGAAGTATCTTCGGAAATGAACATGAAAATAAACATACTTACAAGATGAAAATTCTTCAACATTCAGCTACATACCCTTTTGCAATTAAATGTTACAACTAATATAATTATTGTTTCATCTGTCAAATTTTGTGATTTCAACCAATAAGAGCTCGCGATCCTAACCAATCATTGAGTTTTATACTGATTAAACCTCTTCTTCGTTTTTGTTGTTTTTGATAAAACTATGTTTACCTTTTGAATAGAGAACTATACATAATTTAAAACATTTTATTAACTAAAATGTACCTCAAATCTATATTAATACATACCTAAATTTCAACATTATAATTCTATTGCAGGCTCTGGCGTACATGGAGTAAAACCCAAATGCGACATCATCTTCTCACTGGGAAAATATGCCACTGTATTTCAGGCTTTCAGGCTGAAATACATACAATCGAATTGTGTGTACGAGAGAATTTAAGAAGAAAGTACAAAAAACAAACCATCCTAATTCTCTCAGATAGCCAAGCGGCCTTAAAGGCTCTTGATTCAAACAGAATCAAGTCAAAGCTTGTTTGGAACTGTCTTGGAATACTAAATGATCTGGCAACCCACAACAAGATAAAACTAGCGTAGGTATCAGGGCACAAAGGTATCCAAGGGAATGAAAAGGCGGATGAACTCGCCAAAGAGGGATCAGATCTACCATTCACAGGACCCGAACCTGTATTTGGGATAAGCAAAACCTCTGTTCGATAGGCAGTGAACAGGTGGATAACCACAAAACACCAAATTCACTGACAACAGGTAAGAAGGCACAGAATCAGTAAGCTCATGCTAAGGGGACCAAACCCACGCATGACTACTGAGGCACTACAACTCGCAAGGCCTCAGATATCCACCATTGTGGGATTACTAACGGGGCACTGCTTGCTGAAACACCTTCATGTGAAACCTCATACCATGTGATCTTCTAATGCGAAGCTCTTACTAGGCGACGTTTCATACTTTTCGGCCTAGAACCGGAAAGAACGCCCCAAAAACTAACCAAAGACACAGGACTATTCCAAAGACATAGGGCTATTCCAAAGATAGTACCTGAATACGGGGAAAGCAGGGGAGTACAATAGACCCAAGAGGCCGCAGTGTTCTGGGCCAAACCTAACCCTACCTGCTTACAACCGATAAAGATAAAGAAAAAATGTACCTCAAATCTATATTGCATAAAATTAAAATCGGTATTTTTTATAAGTAAAACTAACCTGTTATTGTTTATGTTAAATCACTTATAACACACATAAAACTCACATCGACACTCAATTTAACCATTAATAGCTATTTATGAAACCAGTTGCAAAATGCCTTATTTTATGGAACGAGTTACATAAAACGGCATTTCGTAACGTGTTACATACAATATGTTTTCTAATTTTGACTAAAATTTAATTAACATTGTGTTTTGATTAAAAATTACTGGCATTTAGGCCACCAATATTACTTTCTTGTATTGTTAGTTGCATATGCATCATTTAATTGACAATTAGAACCACGATTAGGACATCATTATTAATTATTGCAGTGTCTTTATATTGCTTATTAAAGGTATTTGGTTTTTGTGGTACTATGTTTTAATTATTTTGTGCTGATTTGGACTGGAAAATAAGGACCAATACAACAGATCAAGTTTAAGACACAGAAATCACAATAAGAATTTTCAAATGTCTAGTAATCAACCTTATGTCGCAGTGGTTATGCGCTCTTAAAACTGTTGATGTAATGCGTCGTTGCCATATCCATTTTTTTTAGACAATTAAAGAAAATTATATTACTATAAAATAAACAAATTTATAGAATGTTTATTTAATAAACACTTTTAGATTATTACCTGCTCGAAATATGTTTCTCATACAAAATGATCCAACAAATAATTGCAAATACCTCTCGTCCTTTCAAACTTTATTAAATTTTTAGTTTCCATACTCAAACGTCTTTGTTGTGGACAAAACCACTCAAACAAACCAATTTAAGATAAAATTTGTTTTCATGGTTTTTTCAAATAAAGATGTATTCGTGGAAACTAAAAATGTAATAGATAAAATTTGGAGGACTCGTGGTGTTACCTTTGATGAACGATAGGGTCAACCACAAAAGTTTTTCTAAAGTAGAATTTAGAGCATACAATTTTATTTTTTTAAGTGTCACTTTGGATTTAATTGGATTTAATTTATTACGGACATGGCTCGCACCTGTTTGTCGGTTATGGTTTACTTCATTAGCTAATTATGTAACCAGTTACGAAATGAATTTTTTATGTATTAAGTGATCGAGGTACCGCAAAATGAACGAATTACACAGAACTGTATTTTGTAACGTGTTACATACAATATATTTCCTAATTTTGACTAGAAAGAAAGAAAAAGCCACTGTTAAAGCTACTAAGTCTAATAAAAAGACCAAGCTAGACGACGAAGACCAACAATAGATCTGAAAAGGTCGGGGTAGACAAGGACAAATTATCTATCTAAATAAATATGTAAATGAAATAAATCAAGTTATGCAACTAACAATACACGAAAGTAGTAGAAATTCAACTCGGTTTAAGAAATACATTTCCGAGAAATGATGTTATTGTAAATAATGTAAAAAGTTCTTTAGTTGTCAACAATGTATTAGTGTTAAATCAAACTGATTTTTATTCGGTGTTACAGTAAAATATGTTCAGTAAGAGGTGGCCTTTGAATCTAAGTATCTACATCTCCAAAGCCTTATGGATCACACAGGTATTCAAACTTTCTTTATTTTTAGAGTCCACGAATAGTATTGGGTCAGATTGGCCCTGTTTTATATGTGGCGTGATACACTGGTTAAGCCAGACATGAAGTATAAAATTGTAACAATTTAAACCTCGAGGGGTAGGGGGCATGGTCCGCTGAGACCCACCTAGTAATGCTGTTTGAAAAATTTTAATCTCGGGGGGTAAACGTCCGCCTCAGGAGCCGCCCTTGCACCCTACTGATACTTTTTCTTTATATTGTAGATATTGTAGAATTAGTAGAACAAAAATATTATGAGAAATTCTTTATTTCACACGGCTACTGTAAATTTTAATTACAACAGGCTTCAAATTGTTACAAAAACATAGAAAGTTTGAAATTTAATACCTCATAATTAATCTAAGAAATTAAATTTCGATAACGTATTTAAACAATTATTATCATTGTAAAACTTTCTATTTTACACTAGATTCTGTATTTCGAAGAAAAACGTAAATTACAATCTGTATCGGTTACCTACTGTGAACTTCACATCAAATATGGCTTAATTGTCTGTACCGCTATGCATTGATCTAAACACGGTTATTGTTCACTTGAAGTAAGTACTCAACATTAAACTTTTCAGAATCATCAAGAAAATGTACAAGGCGTGGTCGAAAAATAACACGATGTTTTATTTGGTTATAAACATCCTAGAAAATCAAACTTATTTCTAATAAAATTTATACAGAATGTGTTCAATTTATTTAAAAAAATTATTAAGTACATTATCAACTCATAATATCAAAAAAGTGTTTTAATGATAATTTATTAAAAATTATCAAAATATTATTTCAGTACTGGCGACGAACGTGCCCTTTAATATAGATACTACACTCACCGGAACGAAAAAAGGAGCACTTGCAAATTTTATATATTTAAAAAAGAAATTTGTTTTTTTGATGTTTTATTAATATAATAACTTACACACAAACGAAACAACATTTTATAAGTAATTTTTAATAACAATCAATTGTTTATTTAAAAAAAATTACCAAAATAAAGTGCATAGTTGGCCATGTGCTTTTATTGTTTCGAGAATTTTGACAGGTATTTTTAGGTTTTGCTGCGTTTATTTGAGCTAAAAAGTATACCTGAAACAGCGCCTGCTATGGTTGCGTTCGCTTCAAGACAAAAGAAGTGATCGACATGTTGCCCAATAATAAATATCTCGTATCCAATAGTACTGTGCATCATATTTATAGACGTTTCTTGGAAACTGGAGGTTACACTAGACGACGAACTGGCCCGCAACGAAAAAAATAACGCCTATGATGATCGCTTTATCATCCTACAAAGTCTACGAGGTCAGACAAAAACAGAGATGCATGGAGATCCTACTTCAAAGAAATCGAAGATTTCCCGCAGGCAGCGAAGCTTCAAAAAGCTCTCTCAAAAGATCCACACCGAAGCATTGGTGCGCTAATCAAAGAGGGTGGCACGAAAACTGCCAACCTCGAAGATAGCATCAAACTTCTGCTGTCAACACACTTGCCTGACTCGGTCACCACAGACATGGCGGACTGGGCAGAGGAAAAATACAATCCATCTGTCCATGATTGGCAAACTGCCAAACACTTTGTAGACGATGGAAGTTATCCTGACAACACTGCAACAAACAAATACTTAACTATGACTAGACAGAATCTGCGCCTAGTCACAGGCATTCTGACTGGTCATTGCCAAGTACGAAAGCATCTCCATATCATTGAGCTGTCAGAATCCGCACTTTGCAGAGGGTGCGAACAAGAAGATGAGACCATCGAGCATATCCTTTACGATTGCTCGACGCTTTCATTTATTAGATTTGTACTCGGCGAGTATCGGCTAACACTGGCCGATATAGGAGAAGCATCGCTTGGCGACTTTGTCAACTACATTAAACCTGTAAGTAGATGTAATTGGCCGGTTCTGGAAATGAGAAAGAGGTACAGAGAGAGGTAATTGGGTAATTAGTAATTATCCTAAGTACCCCCCACCCTTCGCGCAATTAGCAAGTACCTCCCAATTACATCATGTACTGTAATAAGTGCAATTGCACAGTAAGTACCACCCAATTACATCATGTACTGTAATAAGTGCAATTGCACAGTAAGTACCTCCCAATTACCATGTACACGCCATACTGTAATGATTGTATTTGCATAATAAGTACCTCCCAATTACCCACAGGGTATACATCTCATTACTTCATACATATTAAAGTGTAAGTACACCTTAGGTAGTAATTACTGTATGCAATGTAGTGTAATGAATGTTATCTAAGCGCCTCCTAGTGATTAATGTTGGTAGCACGTCCTTAACTCTCAGCCGGCGTGCCTAGAGTGCATAGCTTGCGTTAGAGACGGTCGTGCTTAACCGAAATATCGAAGTAAGGGACTAAGAAGGGGTAGCCTGCGCCAGAGATAGACGCGCAATTAGAAAGTACCTCCCAATTACAGCATGTACTGTAATAAGTGCAATTGCACAGTAAGTACCACCCAATTACCATCTACACGCCATACTGTAATGATTGTAATTGCATAATAAGTACCTCCCAATTACCCACAGGGTATACATCTCATTACTCCATACATATTAAAGTGTAAGTACACCTTAGGTAGTAATTACTGTATGCAATGTAGTGAATGTTATCTAAGCGTCTCCTAGTGATTACTGTTGGCAGCACGTCCTTAACTCTCGGCCGTCGTGCCTAGAGTGCTTAGCCTGCGTTAGAGACGGTCGTGCTTAACCGAAATATTGTGGTAAGGGACTAAGAAGGGGTAGCTGCGCCGGAGATAGACGCACCCAACTGAAATATCGAGGGAGGAGCTAAGAAGAGGTGGTGGAATTTTCTAGAGGATATATATAGTAGGACCCGCATCCAAATCCGTACAAATATCGTTAGCTTTAAGCCTATCGGGAGTTCTATCATCTAATATCGAAATAATCATAAAAATAATAAACATGTATAAGTGCAATTGTGGTTTAACATATACAAGGGTAGATAATTTACGTCGACATCAAAATAAAAGTTGCAAGCTGATATCTAACCGCATCGGCGAATCATCCGGAGGTACGAAGAGATCTACTACTCCCAGTAATGATGTTCCACCTGAAAAAAAAGCCCGGGTAATGCGAGTTCCACAAGTTCATACGCATCGCATCGTAGACTCAAAAGCCCATAATAGAAGATGTGAATCATGTAATGTAGATGTCCCTACCAATCAGATGACGTCGCATATGAGGAGTCTTGGGCATAAAGAAAAAGCCTGTGCAATTCATGCTGATGGTATATATTTAATTAAGAGCGCGTTTAAGTGCAGAATCGCAACTTACAGGCTTAAATGTGATGAAAAACATATAGATTATGTAACATTTTTTGATGCGATAAAATTAAGAGTATTGAAATTGTTAAAAGTTGTTCTGAAGGCCCATAATGCCATTAAAGTTAATGTAGAGGCCTTTGCTACTTATGCATTGGAGAGCCAAGATGTTTCTGAAATCAAATCTTTTAACAGCATAAATCGAATACTCGATTTGTCGACGGATTTGGATGCGGTATATGTAGACTTTAAGGACGCTGTGGTATCTCAAACTGCAGACTTTCAACATAAGGATTCAGGTATAGTAGTTTTATAATTCATAGTATAGCGTTTACTAATATATTACTAATTGTTTCAGGTTGGACATTACGGGAAGTACTATTTTTAGAAGTTAATATAAATAAGTACTCCCCATTGGGCGGCTGCTCGTACATTAAGCTCCCTAAGTTTATTGAAACCAAGAAGGGTGTAGTTAATGTCCAAAACAATGATGCGTATTGCTTTGCTTGGGCCATCACGTCGGCGCTATATCCAGCGAGGGACAATGTTCACCTAACGACATCGTATCCACACTTCGAGGCCGTGCTGAATGTTGATGGTATTGAATTCCCTATGAAGCTTAAAGACATTTCAAAATTTGAAGATTTAAATGACATAAGTGTTAATGTTTATGGTTTGGAACGTAGTTATGAAAATGGTAAGGTTAAATTCGAAATAGTAGGCCCATTACGATATTCCTCTAGGAGGTTAGGTCACCATATAAATTTACTATTAATAACGGAGGATTCAGGAAATAGTCACTATTGTTGGATTAAAAATATTTCCAGATTGGTATCGAATCAAGTAACTAGAAATGAGCACAAAAAATTTTTTTGTGACGGCTGTTTACTTTATTTCCGATCTGAAAGCATACTATTGCGGCACCAATTGCGCGATTGTAATCATATATACACCAGCACGCCATCAGTGGAGCTGAAAAAAGATAAACGCGGTAATTATGTACCTGAAAACATACTTAAGTTTCAAAATTATGATAAGCAACTTAGGGTTCCATTTGTAATTTACGCTGATTTTGAATCGATTTTAAAACCAATAGATACTTGCGAACCAGATCCGGAAAAAAAGTTTACTATCCCGACATACCAACATGAACCATATTCTTTTGCATATTTGATTAAATGTTCGTTTGATAATTCATTGACGAAATTTGTAACTTTTACGGGTGATAATGCTGGTAGCGATTTCGTGAAACGGCTAGAGGACGATGTTTTAACTATTTATAATACCTATTTAAAAGACGTTGTTCCGATGCATCAGCTGTCTAATGATGAAATAGATGATTTTAACTCGTCAACTATATGCTCTATTTGCGATGAGCCTTTTCAGGAAGGTGACGTTAAAGTAAGAGATCATTGTCATGTTACCGGTAAGAAAACACCTGGCGCCGCACATAGCAATTGTAATTTAAATTATAAAATCCCACAATTTGTTCCAATCTTTTTCCACAATTTGAGTGGGTATGACAGTCATTTATTTATTAAAGAATTGTATGGCGAAGGTGAGAGGACCGAAGTTATTGCACAAAATAAAGAAAAATATATTTCGTTCACTAAACCATTGTACACCCATAGCTATGTAGATAGAGATGGTATGTTGAGAAAAAATTACATAAAACTTAGATTTTTGGATAGTTACAGATTTTTAGCTGATTCATTGGCTGGACTGTCAGAAAACCTGCCATCAGAATTTTTTGTTGAAACAAGGAAATGTTTTGCAGAAAAAGAAAAATTCGATTTAATGAGGCAGAAGGGGGTGTTTCCATATAATTTCATGGATAATATAATGAAATTAGATCACCCCAATTTACCTTCAAAAGATGAGTTTTATGACAAGTTAAATAATTGCCACATAACTGATGAGGAATATGCTAGGGCTCAGAAAGTTTGGAATGTATTTAAATGTCAAACTTTGGGATCTTATTCTGATTTATACTTAAAATCAGATGTTTTAATGTTGTGCGATATATTTGAAAATTTTAGGGATGTATCACTTAAAGCATATAAACTAGATCCGGCGCAATATTATACATCTCCAGGTCTGTCATGGGATGCGATGTTGCGGTACACTAAGGTGGAGTTGGAACTACTGACAGATATAGATATGATTAATTTCTTCAAAAATAGTATACGCGGCGGTATAAGCCAATGCGTTGAAAGAAAACATATCGCCAATAACCCGTATTTGTCCGAATATAATCCTTTCGAGCCAAAGTCTTCCATACATTATATCGATGCGACAAATCTCTATGGTTATAGCATGAGTCAACCTCTGCCCACGGGAGAATTTGTTTGGTTATCGGCTGAGGAAATTAATCAACTCGATATTATGTCTGTTGATGATCTCGGGGATTATGGGTATGTTTTAGAAGTTGATGTAACATATCCGCATCACCTTCATGATAAACACGCTGATTTGCCATTTTTAGTAGAGAATATAATTCCACCTAATTCCAAAACAGAAATCCCCAAATTGGTTCCCAATTTAAATCATAAAGACAAGTACGTATTACACTATAGAAACTTCAAGCAGGCCATAAATAATGGGCTAATTGTAACTCAAATTCATCGCGTCCTCAAGTTTAAGCAGTCTCGTTGGCTGAAGAAATATATAGACCTCAATACAAATATGAGAAACAATGCTAAGGACACATCCGAGAAAAATCACTTTAAGCGCATGGTCAATTCTGTGTACGGGAAAACTATGGAAAATGTAGATGACAGGCGTGATATTTACCTTAGAACCCACTGGGCAAGTAAGAGAAATTCCCCAGGCGCAAACAACTTAATTGCTAGACCTAATTTTAAGTCTTGTTCCATATTTTCAGAGCACTTTGTGGCTATACATATGGGTAAAATCAACTCCGCCGCCACCGTCCTATTGAATAAGGAGACGCGGTATAATGCTGATAGGGAGCAGTTAAGTATCACTGAAGCGACACTAAAACAGCTGAGGATGGAGGTGGATGGTATGGCGAGAGATATGGAGGTTACCTTAGCGCCACTTCAGCGCGAGACTGAAGGATTGGCAGATGAAGATGCCCGCATCCAACGGCACTTGGTTGACTTGCAACGGCAGATGGATGAGACCATTCATCGTCGGAACAATGTGCGCCAAAGGCAGTTGGATGTGGGCATTGAAATTGCTAGGGTCAAAGAGACCCAATCGGAGTTTGAAAAAAAGAAGGGTGCATATGATATGATGCAGGGCCGGTATCGCGAACTTATTGAGCGGGCGCGCGTTAGGAGTGCGGACTACACAAAGTTTTTGGATCGCATTGTGTTGCATAAGGACAGGTAGACATTTTTTGGTATTTGTTAGTTTATTAGTCGTGGAGATATGCCTACAGGGGAGCTAACCACGTTAAAAAAAAGCAGCGCGCCATGAGTTCTATCTCCATATATTATGATTAGTTTATGATGATAGGCTAGTTGTAATATATAAGATGGTGTGGAAACGAACTCCCCAATATACTTCTTTACAGACTGCTGATGCTGCCGCTGTCGATGGTGATGGAGAAAGTATGGGCTACAAACAGTTTCTGGGGCACATAGTTTTGCATAAGGACAGGTAGACATTTTTTGGTATTTGTTAGTTTGTTAGTTGTGGAGATATGCCTACTGGGGAGCTAACCACGTTAAAAAAAAAGCAACGCGCCATGAGTTCTATCTCCATATATTATGATTAGTTTATGATGATAGGCTAGTTGTAATATATAAGATGGTGTGGAAACGAACTCCCTAATCAGAGCCAAACAAAACAACAAAATTTTAAGATATAAAAGTTTTATTGTCGAAAGTCTTGCACTCTTAATTTTTACTATTTAATAATATAATAGCGAAATTTTAAGATATAAAAGTTTTATCACTGAGAGTCTTCCACTCTCGCTTCTCCCCCACTCTCTCCCCACTCTACTCACTTTTTTTCAATCACTATAAATACTCATCACACATATGCATACAATCATTCTGCTTCATGATGTGCGATTCTGCAAGTGGCTCTGGTTTCAGCCCACCCGGACTATGTAGGACAACCATCGCATGGTTGTTTCCGACCACGTCGGAAGAGGAGTTGGGCCCTTGTGACTCAACTTATTCTTCTCCCCCTCTGGCAAGGCCGCCATCACCTGCGGGGCCTTGCGACAGCACCTCGCAAGTGGAAGTGGCGGATATCGACATCGATGATGTTGATATGGGTGGCTACGGCTCAGACGATATACCGGCGATCGATATATCATCTGATTCGGATAGCGATTCCGACTCGGATTAGGGTGTATGCTCTAGTCGAGAAAAACGGCCCTTTTCAGGGCCAACAAAAAAAAACAAACAAAAAACGGTTCCTTTTAGAACCAGCAAAAACTAGCGGACTGCTCAATGGGCTAAAAATTATAATTTTGCGTCAATTGTAATTTAAAATTGGTCCCACTCAACATCTATCCCACCATATTTTTAATGGTAGAGTAGAAGATATTTCGTCTTCCGAAAAAATAATATAAGAATAACAGGAAACTATTATTTTATGTTTGAAGAATTATGTACAGTTTTAACCCAAATACTCATCTACTAGAATGGGCGTGAGCAAGAAAAATAGAACTTATTGCTAGCCCAGACAAAAAAAGTTTGCATTGTTAAGGTTCGAACTATCTATAACATCCCCCCACCTCAACATCCATCCGCCGACCTCTTAATAAAAGAGTTCCTATAGCCTCAGATATTCAGTTGTCTAAATTCAGCTTGAAGGCCCTGCGCTACTATGAATAAATTAAATGATACTTGTTCTATGAGTAAGCGCCTTACTTGTAAGATTTGTGGCGATAAGGAGGTGCAAATGGTTTTTATACCATGCGGGCATGCCGTATCTTGCGTGAGTTGCAGTCAATCCGTAGTTATTTGTATTATCTGCAGGGCGCCGATTAATGCTAGAGTAAAATTTTTTCTGACTTCCAACTTTCCGGAACTAGCCGAACTCAACTGAGCGCGGTGTAATGCAGGGGAGGTGGTAAATTCGTGGGTTGGTGGAGTGGAGGTGGAAATACATAACATATATAAGGAGGTCCCGACCACGTACCAGCATCAGATATTTAAGTGTAGCTGACCTGACCACCGTCATGAACAACCAAAATGAATACCAGGGTGAAGAAGATGAAGGAGTTAGGGAGATCATTCGTCAACTGGCCTTAGTAGCGCGCTTTGATGCCAACAAGCCAGGAATTGACGAATTTTGGGCCGCCGTAGAACGTGATGTAAGTTTTTAACTATTACCTTATGTTTATAAAATTACTACTCATTATGCTTATAAAATATCTAATCAATATACTTCTTTACAGGCTGCTGATGCTGCTGCTGCCGCTGCTGATGGTGATAGAGAAGGCGCGGCTGGTCTAGCTCAACCTGCCGACGAGGATTTGGGCGCTGTTGGTCCGGCACCACCCGCCGAAGAGGGTGCAGACGCCGTTGGTCCAGCCCCACCCGCCGATGAGCCCGCCAGCGACGACGACGATGAGGGCATTGAGGCTGATTGCCCTGAATCACCGACTTCAATAAGAAGGGAGCTGGCTGTATTTCAGGCCAGAGGCGGTAACCACTTCTGCGTTACAACCAGCTCCGTTATTGTGAAGTTGGTTATTCCTGGCATGGAACGGAGCAAACGTCTGTGCAACCCCTGCTTCCTTCATTACGAGCAGATGGATGTCGAAAGAAATCCAAATGCCAGGTACATACATGAGCATCAGCATTTTGTTGTAGAAGGGGGGGATTTGGAGGATCCGCAAACATGCGATGTATGCGCCCGATATATTTCCCACTTCTGCGACACAAATGTTTGCCCTGTATGCATCGGCGCTTGAAATAAAGGAGTCAGGGGTTGCAATACGGCGGCTTTGTTATGCATCCAATGACCCTCTATATATTAGTTTTAGATTTAATTTGTATAGTTTATTATTTAAGCTTTATGTATATATTTAAGTGTAAGTTATTTTATTATTGTATATGTAGTAGTTAATAGGAAAATAAAACTTGTTTTTTTTTAATCTTTATTTCATTTAATATCCATACTAAACAATATCATTTATATTAATCCAAGAGTTTTCTTGCTGTGGGAATCCCAACCACTTCACCAAGGCTTTGTCCCCTTTCGTCCGAATGACCTTTTCCACTAAATAAACATCTTTCCACTTTGTTTTTAATAATTCCAACTCATAAAATGAGCCTTTAATCGATTGACCATTCATATCTTCTAGAATGTATGTTACGGGGTATGTGCTATTTATTTTTCTTATTTTGAATAATTCAGTTGTATAGTTAGCAGTATACCCTTTTTCAAATATGCTTTTATATTTACTTATTCTTACGACATCGCCGACACGATATTTCGGTTTTTTACGCCTTACTTCATTTTTGTTTTGCCTATATTGGTTGAGTTTAGTTGTCGGCAGGACATCTATTGGCTTCATACCTATGATTGAATGCGTGGTGTTATTATACTTATTAATGACGCCGTTTATAATATCTATCCAATTGTATTTCCCTCTCATAGCCATTTTTTTATATAATAGGGATTTTATCGTACGAATCACACGTTCTGCCATTGACGCTTTCATTGTACTATAAGTCGAATAGTGATTTATATCATATGTTTTCATTACTTTCCCAAATTCCTTGTTATAATATTCTGTCCCTTGATCCGTTTGTAGATTTTTAGGATGGTGTGCGCAATTTTGGAGTATATCTAAAAAGGCATTTCTAACATGTAAGCCTGTTTTATTTTTTAATGGTCTCGCCCACACATATTTCGTATAACAGTCGATGACAATTAGAATATATCTGTAACCATCGTTTTCATCTTTATAACTTTGCATATCAGCCAAATCACTCTGCCACAAGTCGGCATATCCTTTTACAATAGTCCTTCTCCTGGGAAAATTTCGACGGGCGGATCGGTGGATTTCTTCAATTATTTGGCGTTTAGACATTCTTTCCAATTAAAATACAATTTTTTATTCAAACTTTTCGATCCTTTCTTCCAGTCCTACTATAATTTTCGATAAAACCGACGTATTTTGCCCAATACTTGCTTTGACGCTTTTAAGGTCTCGAAGAATTTCCGTATTACACTTAAATGAATCTATCGCTAAGATCAGTTAAACGGTTCTCTAATATTATAGTAAAACTTTTTATGCCTTTTATTTCACTTTCCAAATTATCAACTTTAGTAATAACTTTTAAAATATTACTTTTTGTAGTGGTAAGTATGTCCTCAAAAAATTCTCTATTGTGCTTCACTATTTGTAACATCGATTGGTATTTAACATTAACATCGCTAATACTATTGCTTGACACAGTTCGATGTTCAAATACTAATTTCTTAAGTTCACTCTGCTGTTTTTCGAAATAAATTGTAGCTTCGCGTAATATGTTTTTAATGGATTCCGCTAAAGCTTTTAAAACGAGATCTTTTGCTTGCCTAGTAACATCGTCAACATATCCAACTGTTACAGCGTCGGTCGATTGTTCTGGCTCTCCAAGGTTTACCAACCGTTTGGTTTGCATATCATAATTACCGTCATCTGTTAATTTGAATCCAAGACCCCTTTTTTCTCGAATAATTACTCGTTGATTTTTCTTTTTTCTTCCGAATTTATCTACAATGTTTCTTGAAGACATTCCGTTTACGACTGACCTCTACAGCGCATGTAATTAATATATTATTCGCTCTTCTCTTAATTCTTCAATTATTGATAAAATTTCATTATCGTGCCCAGTATGACCGGCTTGCTTTGAACTCCATAATAAACGCAATCTAGCCACCAATTCTCTCGGCTTGTTCCAATAAACATATGTGGGTTTAGAGGTCATTATTTTTTTGTATTTAGGTATTTTTGAAAACCCTTTGCCCTTTACCTTTGCCGGAGAGAACAATGGTCTAATAATTTTTCTCAATTTATTTACATTTTTGTTACTTAGCCCTTTGGACTCGTCATACTCCTTAAAGGCCGCTCCGGTAAGTTGTAATATTTCCTTATATGTGTTCTTAGTCGCATTACTTACTTTCTTAGGGCTTCGATAAAATAGTAGCTCATATAATTCCGGATTGCCGCGGTAGTCAGCAACTCTTCTATCCCCATCCCAAAACGAGATTTTGCCATCAGAAAATTTTACTTCTAAATTCCCAACCATTGTTTTCATGTCATTGTCCATATATACGCCGTACCGAGTATCATAGTGTTTATTACCTCGCGATATTTCTTCTAAATGTTTATCAATATATTTTTTATCATCATCATCATCATCATCATCATCATCATCATCATCATCACCGTGGTCGGATATTGCATTTTCAAAACTTTCTTCATATTTTGTCGAGTCCGGTGATATTGACGCGAGTTCCCTTTTTATGCCAGATCTTTCTTTTTTAGTGTTAGCGGGGTTTTCTTCTTTAGTGTTAGAGGGGTTAGAGGTTGCGGCTTTTGAAATTGTTTTCAACGGTTTCGTCAGCGGTTCATACATTTTTTCTAGAGCTTGTAGAGTTTCAACGCGCCCACTTTTTAAGGCATTAAATTTCTGTCTAACCGAATCGGAGACAGCAGCCAGCTCCGATTTGACGTCGAAATGTTTTTTATTGCTATACATTTTAATCGCTGAAACCACCTACCGCCTTGGACGCTACTTGGAAAATAACACGTATTGCATTGTTTATGGGTATATGAAGCTATCGAATCCTTTCTTATATCTACCGGCGCTTATATCTTTATCTTTATCGACCACTAGAAATCCATGCTTTTCACCCCAGCATTCAGCACACATTTCCTGAAATTTTTTAAAAGGAACATCTGGAGCTACATGGTCTGAGTATATGTGATGAAGGTTTAAGTCATCTTGTTTAAACATAATAATTAGATTTGCATTGTCTCTAATCAATTGTTTCGGAATCTTCGAATACGTTTGAGCCAAATAAAAACAATCTATATTTCTGTGTCGCCCCATACTAAAATATGATCTAATAACATCTTGCTTTTCACAAATCACATCATCAAATATAAATATAGAATTCGGTTTGGCATCTACTGGTTGAATTATATCTTCATTATTGTTAAACGTAAAATAACCCAACCCTTTTATCGGCGTCAAAACTTCATGCAAGTATTCATACTTCTTCTGGTATAAAGATTTTGAATAAATATATACGTTTTCAAATCGTAGCCCATTTGGTTGAATGAGTAGTGATAACATCACATTTGTTTTACCGCAATTTGATGGTCCTATTAGAAGGCCGCGTATTGTATCAGGCAACAAAGGGCCGTGTCTGGGAACCTTATTTTCACTAACCCCATCACCAACTTTTTCATCTAAATTCTCTACACAAATACTATTTTGTACTTTGACTATGCGCATCGTTTGACTGTCTTTAGCTATATAAGCGATCACCTCATGTAACATTCATTTAAATGCCTAGCGTCAAACGAGTGCGATCTATCACTAAACGTTATTCAAAAAGAAAGTGTGGAAGAGGGTTTGTTAATTCCCTAATAAATAAATTACCATTTGAACTGCACATACCGGGGTACCAATATTGTGGGCCAGGTACGCGCTTACAAAAACGTTTAGCACGTAACGACCCCGGAATAAATGAATTAGATAAAGCCTGTAAATTACATGATATTGCTTACTCTAAAAGTGCAAACGATTTGAAAGCTAGACATATTGCTGATAAGGACCTTCAAGAATTAGCTTGGACTCGGTTTAAAGCTAGCGACGCGTCAGTTGGTGAAAAAGCAGCTGCCTGGACTATCACAAATATTATGAAAACAAAGCGAAGTTTTGGTATGGGCCATAAATTACGGTCTAGAAAGCGGCGTCGCGGAACAAAAAGCAAAAAACGAATTGCTTTCGGTAGAGGAATTGTCAGTAAGATTAAAGGGGTATTAAAGACATATGGCGGACAGAAAATGGGGGGAAAAACACTCAGGAAGATGGCTGCATCATCTCTCATGGCTGCCCGAAAATATGTTAAAGCAGCTGGGGGAAAGAGAAAAATTATTATTCCCCGTATTATACCGATACCAAAAACAGGTGGATTTTTACCATTAATACCTATTTTTGCTGGATTATCTGCATTGGGGAGCTTGGCAGGAGCGGCGTCCGGAATCGTCAAAGCAGTGAACATCGCTAAAACAAATAGTCAACAATTAACAGAAGCTAATCGACACAATAGAACCATGGAAGCCATCTCTCTAGGAAAAAACGGTAAAGGATTATACTTAAAGCCCTATCGAAAGGGGTTGGGCCTTTACATGAAACCATATCGGCCAAAAAACTCGTAAGTTCACTACCTCGAAGACCTCTCAGTAATTTAGACATACAATCTTTTGCCAAAAGATTCAAGATTCCCTACTTTCGAGGTGTGTATATGAGAGATAGTTTACCAAACTGCGGGCCACTAAGAAACGAATCAGCCATTGTCAATTTGGATAGTAGTAGTGGGCCAGGAACACATTGGGTCGCTTACAAGAAAAGAGATGCGTCATTAATATATTTCGATAGTTATGGTGATTTACCCCCACCTTCAGATTTAATTAGTTATCTGTATAAAGGGCGTTGGCCGGTATCTGAAGTTCACTATAATTATAAACGCTACCAGAAGTTTGATACTGTCCTATGTGGACATTTGTGTTTGCAATTTCTTCTCTCTGAAGAATGAATACCCACGATGAAGAACAACCTAAGGATTTTTCTAAAAATGAATCTATTGACGTAAATGATGGTCCGACGGTATTTTTGAAACGCGGGTCAATTGACGTAAGCGATGATCCAACACCAAAACACGTAATTTGTTGTTTTTGTAAAATTCGAGAACTGAAAATTGCCACTAAAAAGCGAGTTTATAATTTATGTAATCGAAAATAGATTTCGAAGTCAGTGTGACATACTTCTTAGCCATGTCAAGAACATTTCATTTGTCGTCCATAGCGTCAAGCATTCTCAGCAATGATTTTTTTCCGCCCATCGAATTGGATGTTAATAAACAGTATGGTCTTGGATTAATAGCATTTTATGCCTACCATTCTATCAAAAATATCACCTCAAAAAATAATATCATCTGTTTAGAGGTGGTAGACCCAGAAAAGTTTTGGGCAGATGTGGTGCAGCGAGAGAAGAGTTGGGCCGAGGAAGGCAGTGCACCGAAAAAAATTAATGTACGTGTGGCACCCGGCGCTTATGAGATTGACGAAATTAATAAGTTCGTCCAAAAAGCTATATATGACTTTCTATATCCGGATACCAAAACTATTTTAAATCAAGGAGAACTTGATGATATGTTTAAATTGTCGGCGAACAACAACACTCTAAAATGTGAAATTTCATCTAAATTTATAATCAACTTTGATTGTGACAACAGTATAGCTAGCCTCTTAGGATTCGGTAATTCGAAGTGCCCGCCAAGGCCTCAAGCTTATGTCTCTACAAGGCCGATCAATATTATGAACCTCCATCTTGTTCAATTGGATTGTAATATTATTTCTGGTTCCTATATAAATGGGAAAGAAGCCCACACCCTTTTTTCATTTGACATAGACGTTGAGCCAGGATACAAACTGACGAAGGAACCTCATAACATTATTTATCTACCAGTCATACCTACCGGTCGGCAATACCTAGACAACATTACTATCCGAGTTGTAGACGATAACGGCGAGTTGATTGACTTTGGAGAGGAAACTATCAATATCACACTCGAATTAAAAGAGATAAACTAATATGGGATTCTGCTTCAAACCACGATATTCAACTAGCGCCCATTTAAATAATCATATAAATAGAATCGAAGGGAAAAACATGAACATTCGTCGAGTAACTGTAAAGCGAAGAAGACTTCTGTTGTCTAATAAAGATTATAAATTTCTTCAATCTATTGGATTCCATATAAGATATTAAATAATGGCTGTTTATGTAAGAAATGAGATGTTGGACGTATTTGAAAAGCCGATCGTCGATAACTCAATCAAAAGATGCGATGGATATATCCACCCGCCTACGGGATCGCCAAATTACAAACATTCTGATACAATCACCTTTACGATCAATAATATGGACCTGAATCTCTTAATTTGCGATAGTTACATCAATATAGTCGGAACATTTAAGCCAAAAGAGGTTAATAAAAAGTGCTATTTGGCCAACAATGCTCTTCCTGGCCTATTTGAAGAAATTAGATATGAAATGGGTGGACAAAAGATTGCTGAATGTCGAAAACCCATTATAACGACAGCAATAAAAAATATGGTGTCATATGGTGAAAAACATGCGAAATTATTAGAAACATCCGGTTGGGGCCTCAGCGAAGAGAATCAAGTTTTGGTTGATTCAACGAGTAATACATTTACAGGTAGAATCTTATTAAAACATCTATTTGGTTTTGCCGAATCTTACAAAAAAGGGATAATAGGTGTTAAGCATGAGATGACTGTAATAATTGCTCGAGCATTCGAAAATTGCTATATAGGAGAAGTCGATGCGGACATAACTATCACTAAAATGGATTGGATAGTCAAACATATTACTCCCGAAAATGATGCGGATGTTCTCATGTATAAAAAAATTAATGACAAACATTTGCAATCCATTAAAATACCACACCATAAATGGGATCTTTATGAATTACCTACTCTAAGGCAAACTTCTCACGACATATGGGCGATTAAAACCACTACATCCATGGAACGACCTAGATATGTAATTATTGGATTTCAAAATACTTCTTTTACTGAGAACAGAAAAGAAGATGTGACGGCGTTTACGGCTGCTGATATAACTAATATCAGATTATATCTAAATTCTGAAGTTTACCCGTTAGAGCGTTGGAATCTAGATGTCGGGAAAAAGTTGGATACTCCCGCTTATTATGCTTATGAAGATTTTCAGCGAAGTTACTACAAAAAGGAAAATCCTGAACCGATGTTAGGCCTGAATGGCTTTAGAGCGAACCCCCTATTCGTAATTGATTGCAGTATGTATCCAAAACCAATCAAATCTTCAACTGTGGATGTCAAGGTTGAATTCGAAACACGTAAAATGCAGTTTCCCGCCAACACTAAAGCGTATGCGCTTATTATTCATGAAGCTCTTATAAGTTATAATGCACTAGATGGCACTGTACACACCGAATATATGCCATTGTAATTCATATACTCTAATTTACTGTATCCAAACTTATACCTGTGTTCACTTTTAACAAAAATAAAAAGATGTAACCTTTTTTAAATAAAAAACATTTAAACTATGTATATTGTTTTATTTATATTTTAATCACAGATAGATAGATAGATATATTATATAAGTAATCGCTAATCCATTTCATCATCTGCCTCATCATCAGCCTCATCGTATGCATCTTCATCTAAACCATGTTTACTCCTTATTTGCGGGGTGATGTATGGTAAGGCCTCGTTCAAAAAGCGTTTCAAACTTAGGGTAACCATCTTCTCACAGAATGTATCCAAGTCCAGCTCACATGCATTATATTCGCAGCAAAGACTGCTGCCTTTACAGTATTTCTCATAACAATCGTTTTGATAGGCTACAGCTTCTGGAAACAGCCATACCTCAGCGTCGTAATTGATGGAGTGTAATGCATCCATCGCCAGTGCGTCCAGTTCCTTTCCAAGTCTGCTTATTGCTGATTCTATGTCGATGGCTTTAGGCCAGTGCTCTTCGGAATACATCATCCACATATCGAAATAATCTGAAACAATATTTGACCGTTATTAAATGAACAAATATGGGCCAAGTTATACTTACAATAAAATTGTAGAAATTCTTAATGAAATATTGTGTTTATTAGATATCTATATGTGATTAAAAGTAAAAAAATATTTACAGTGACTCTACCATGGATTTAACTAATTGATTGCTGGCCAACTAGATCGATTCTTATATGAGACCTAGTAGTTGAGTTGTAACACGGCTTTTCCCCTAAATAGACCATGGCATATTGACCAGTAGAATCATTTATCATAGCAATGACTTCGGATGGCATTATTTCAAAAATGCGCCTCGGTAACCAACACTGGAAAAGCTCCAGCGAATGTCGATCAATTAAATGAATAAGTAAACATTTACCATACCTGGTATCTTTGACCATTATCGTTTTAATAATATAAAGTTGACCTATAACCAATGACTTTAGTTCTCTTTGGTCCAATATTGTGGGCCAGTCTCCAAGTAATTTATTAACCGCATCAATTTGCGTTTGAGCCATAGTAGAATACAAATAAATATTTTTTTACCTGAATAATACACACACAATACTACACTTGGTAACTATTTGGAACTTGTAGACCTTTTAAATTTCACGATTTTAAACTGATTTTATTTGGATGCGGATCCTAGTATATATCCTCTAGAAAATGCCCCCACTTTTTCTCAGCCCTACCCCGATATTTCGGTTAAGCGCGACCGTCTCTAACGCAGGCTAAGCACTCTAGGCACGACGGTCGAGAGTTAAGGACCTACTGCCAACAGTAATCACTAGGAGGCACTTAGATACATTCATTACACTACATTGCATACAGTAATTACTACCTAAGGTGTACTTACACTTTAATATGTATGGAGTAATGAGATGTATACCCTGTGGGTAATTGGGAGGTACTTATTATGCAATTACAATCATTACAGTATGGCGTGTACATGGTAATTGGGAGGTACTTACTGTGCAATTGCACTTATTACAGTACATGATGTAATTGGGTGGTACTTACTGTGCAATTGCACTTATTACAGTACATGATGTAATTGGGAGGTACTTGCTAATTGCGCGAAGGGTGGGGGGTACTTAGGATAATTACTAATTACCCAATTACCTCTCTCTGTACCTCTTTCTCATTTCCAGAACCGGCCAATTACATCTACTCCTGTAGGCTGGCTCATGAGCTAGGAGGTGCCTATCATCTCAGGAGGGTGCAAAATGGGCCTAATGAGGCCTAAGTGCCGTGGGGGTAACCCACCCTCCACACGTTACAGATACAGGGAAAGTCTGCGAGATCGTCAAGCTACAGTTGTAGAAATCAGAAATCGACTCCACCGCACCCGGAATACCAACGTAAGCGAACGGACGACTGTAGACGAAGACTTGGAGAAGCCAATTTTGCTAGTCATAGACCCGTATCAGGTTCAGAGCTTCTTAGACGCCATCGGGTCGCGCGACTTCAGTTTGCCAAGAATCATGAACACTGGGGTGAAAATGAATGGGAGCAGTCTCCAGATGGTCGTGAGAGAGTATGACAAAGATGACAAGAGCGTTTTGCAGAATGCACCTTCAGTCCCAGGGTAGGCTACCAAGGGGGTTCAGGTATGGTGTGGGATGAACTTTCTCTGGAAGCACATACAGAGTTGTACATCGTTCCAAGGGACTCCCTAACTGCTGCCAGGAACATTGAAAAAAGTCTGCAAGATTTAGCTGTCCCTTATGTGAATGTTATTGAAGAAAAATTTATTCTGATGCATGATAATGCTAGACCCCACACTGCAAGAATTACTCAACAGTGCGGATGCTAGCCCAATTGAACATGTTTGGGACTTGCTTGGTCGAAGAACATGAAGACATGTTCCTGTTCCTTTAACCTTAAATCAAATGCAACAAGCATTTTTAGAGGAATGGGACGTTATTCCTTAAGACATTCGTCATTTGATTTTAGGCATGCCAAGCAGAATGCAAGCAATAATTCAAGCACGTGGGGGCAACACCTGTTATTAAAAATGCACTTCTTTAAAATATGACGTTTAAATGGACCAGTCTATGCCTAAAATCAGTTTTTCGACCCCTCACTTGATGACTTTATTACTAGTGGTGGGGGTCCTAAATTTATGGGGTCTGGGATCTTTGAATCTATGTAGAAACTATATCCAAAGGGCATGTTTGCCGCCAGCACTGAAATATTTTTATGGTATCCGATCCCACTAAATTTTAATTTTACGTTAAGTTGTGCAGTTGCGATTTTCATTTGGCCCTAATTAAGCAGAGCCTATAGTTATTTAAATCTAAATTACGAAGTTAATTTATATCGTGGCTGAACATTTTACATAACCTTATGTAATAGAATGATTGGAATATTACGTAAAAAAGGGGCTGATTGTAACAGTCGAAAAAAAATAAGATAAACGTGTCTCAAACGCGCTTACCTTCTGTGCTGCATCATATAGTTCGTCGGATGAAGTAGGTGGTAGTATTAGTCCAGTAGCCAAGACCGGGCCCGGTTACACAATTTATATAACAACGTTTATTATACAGGATTTATAATAGCGGATTTAACGGCACATACACACCACAAAGCGTTCGTCGCGGCAATTTCTGTAGTACTCTTCGTCCAACGGCGTTTCACTTGTCTTACAGTTAGACGAAGCGCATGTGTGGGCCAAAGTTTTAAGTAAGCGATTTGAGACAAAGCGCGAATATTTAAATAATAAAATAGGAATTAATTCATTCTGGAACATTTCCTGCCCCGAAAAAATGTAAATAATACATTTTTAAACTGATTAGACAATTCCCCAGAATAAAAACTAAATATTAAAGCAAAAAAAAAGGAAAGTTCAAATAATAGAATTAAACCAAAAAAACAATTATAAAATACTACAGGTAGCATATAAAAAAAAAAATTAATTATTAGGTAGTGGACACAGTTTTACCAATGGCCGTTTTAAAATAAAATTTTGTGTTTTTACCGTAGCTACTCTGGCTATGTTATCATTACCAAAATGCAGTTGAGTAACACGGCCTAACAACCATTTATTAGGAGGTAAATTATCGGTTTTAACCAAAACTAAAGTACCAAGTTTGGGGGTGTTAGCAGGGTCTAACCATTTGGCTCGCTGCTGTAGGGTATGCAAATATTCTTTATGCCAGCGACGCCAAATATCTTGATGGATGCGCTGTAACAATTGCCACCTAGAAAGGCGATTTAGGGGGACGTGTTCGAAACTGGGAACGGGAAATGCGGTTAAAGGTTCCATGGTCAAGAAATGACCGGGCGTTAAGGCGTTGATATCGTCGACATCATTAGATATGGCAACTAGTGGTCTAGAATTTAATATGGATTCTATAAGTGTCAGAACTGTATAGAATTCCTCAAATGTGAGAATTTGATCACCTACGACGCGGCGAAGGTGAGTTTTAACACTTTTAACGCCAGCTTCGGCTAGACCATTAAAGTGAGGAGCTCCGGCGGGGCTAGGAAACCATTGAATAGTTTCACTTGCGCTGGCCTGTTCCATAAGAGAAAGCAATTCGCGTTTTGCACCCATAAAATTTGTGCCACAATCACTGTATATCTGTGAGACTTTTCCACGCCTTGCAATAAATCTTTGTAGAGCGGCTAAAAATGTTGGTGTAGATAAATCACTGGCAAGTTCCAAATGTACAGCTTTGGTAGCCAAGCAGACAAAAATGCAGAGGTAAGCTTTGCAACTTTTTACTCCTCTGTGACGACTAATAGTTATATTAAATGGGCCTGCGAAATCAACAGCGGAGCGACCGAAAGGTTTTACCTCAGACACTCGAGACAGCGGCAAATTTCCCATTGGGGGTTGATAAGAGGTAGGAGATGTTTTCCAACAGCGTAAACATTTCGAAATCACTGAGTTAATGGCTCGTTTTGAGGATAGAACCCAAAACTGTTGAGCTAGTAAGAAGTGAGTACTTCTAAAGCTAGCATGAAAATACTTTTCATGAATGTGGCGAATGACGAGTGTAGTTAATAGACTTTGTCTAGGTAATAATATGGGGTGCTTAGATGAATAAGATATAGATGCATTATGCAGTCGACCTCCCACTCTAAGAATATTGTTATCATCTAAAAAAACATTCAACTTACGTAGAGGTTTAGAAAAACGTTTGGACTCAATTTCTTCCTGAAAGTGAGTATATTGAGTAGTTTTTACCAAAACAAGAAGGGCCGAATACAATTCGTCGGTGGAAAATATGCCACAATGTTTAGAAAGCGGGTGTTGACAATTGTAGATAAAGCGCAAGATGAAACTTAAAATATTTTGAATAGTAGTCAAAGAAGAATAATTTTCAAGCATAGAAATTACAAAACTCTCATTGTTATGATTGAGTAATGTTGAAAATAATATCATTTTACGTTGTTCTTCTTTGGGAAGCGTAACCTCATTAGCAGAAGATGGGAAGGTAGGCCAAGAACTTTCATCTTCGTAAAGAAATTCAGGACCGGTTAACCAATATTTATAGGTTAAGAAGTGGGAAGGAAGAGCCCCTCGCGAGGCTATATCTGCGGGGTTAATAGCAGTATTCACATACGACCAATTATCAGGAGAGAGATTTTCTTGAATGAAAGATACCCTGTGGGCGACATAAGTTTTCCAGCGATTGGGACATCCCTTTATCCAATGCAGTACGATTTGAGAATCGCACCACGCGCGAATTTTTATAAAGCTAATTTGGTTACAAAAATTCGTTTTAACATAAAGAATTAATTTAGTCAGCAGAACGGCTCCACAAAGCTCTAAGCGAGGGATAGTAAGTTTCTTGGTAGGTGCGACTTTAGATTTGGAACAAATAAATGATACTTGAACGGCATCTGTTTCGTCTTTAATACGAAAATATATTACACAACTATAGCCTCGTTCGCTAGAATCACAAAACCCATGAAGTTCGAATTGACAATAATTAGAATATGAAATTAACGTAGAATATTGACGAGGAATTTTTAAATCGGCAAGCAAAGGTAATTCTGACTGGTATTGTTCCCAAAGTTGAGTAATAGACTCATCTGGAACTACATCCCAATCTAACCCAGAACGCCATAATTTCTGAATTAAATGCTTGCAATAAAATGTGATAGGTGAAATAAAGCCTAACGGGTCATAAATTCTAGCAAGTTCAGAGAGAAGTGTGCGTTTTGTACAAGGTTTATTTTGGACAGGATTAACAAGAAAGAAGAATGCATCATCACAAGGATCCCACTGAAGACCTAAAACTTTTATAGAACTTTCATCAGAAAGCGAATTAAAATCGAGCGGTTGTTTAGCTAAATCAGAAGCGGGAAGAATTTTTAACAAATCAAGGTTATTACTTGACCATTTATGTAGTTGAAAGCCTCCTAATTTCATAAGAGAAACCAACTCAGAAACCAGCTGTTTGGCTAGTTTTAAACTAGAGCACGAGAAAACAAAATCATCAATATAGCAGTAATTTTCGATTGCATGTGCGGCTAGAGGAAATCTGTGTCCTTGGTCTTTCACTAATTGTTTGAGGATTCTTAACGCTAAAAATGGTGCACTACTAATTCCATATGTAACTCGAGTTAATCGATAATCCCGAACTGGTTGGGTTGGAGAAAATCTCCAAAGAATACGTTGATAATTGCAATCTTGCGAATTGACTAAAATCATTCGGTACATTTGTTTAATATCAGCACACACAGCAAAAGCATTAAGGCGAAAATATAACAAAATAGCACATATGTCCTGTTGTAACTTGGGTCCAACAAATAGACAATCATTAAGAGATTTCTGATTAGGTAAATGAGCAGAAGCGTTAAACACAACCCTTAATTTGGTTGAAATACTATGCGGCTTTACCACACAGTGGTGCGGAATATAATAAGCATTGGTTGAGGAAAGCGATTGACCAGAAATTAATTCCATATGGCCAAGGTCAAGAAATTCCTTTAAAAAAGCAGAATATTCTAAATACAAATTTTCATTCTTTAATAATCGGCGTTCCAGAGAATGAAAGCGAGATAAAGCAAGGTCACGAATACCAGCAAAAGGCGGAGGATCACTCTTAAAGGGCAGTGACACGCTATATCGACCATTAGTATAGGTATAAGAATCTAAAAACAATTTTTCACAAAGGTCATCATCACTAGAAAAGGTCGTAGTTTCGGGTATTTTTTCAACTTCCCAAAAATTGGTTAAAGTATTATTAAGTTCTCGAATACAAGAAGATTTGCAAAAAAACGTGGACATAACAGGACGAGGTATTGAAGAAGTTTTTCCCAAAATCACGTAACCAAAAATTGTATGAATGGCATCAGGTTCAGATATGGTTCCGGTAACATGTCCATTTAATAATAGTTTTGGAAAGACATCTGCCCCAAGTAACAGATCGACAGGACCTGGAGTAAAATATTTGGGATCAGCAAGCTTAAGATCTAAAAGATGAGACCAATTATGAATAGGTAATGTAGAATCAGGAAGGTTATCACATATTTGATTAACGATAATAGCATCTAGATATATTTTAGGTTCTGGCTGATTAAGGGGTTTGCACGTTACCCCTACACGAGCGGTGTCAAGGGTAGATGTCATCGAGTCTAAACCTCTAATATCTACGGAAAATTCGGTTTGGGCAAGATTTAGACGAGTAGCAGCTCGCTTGGAAATAAACGAGCTCATACTTCCTGAATCTAGTAAGCAACGATATGAGCGGTAAATTCCTCGATTATCAAGAACATCGATAAGGGCGGTAGCTAATAAAATTCGACTTGATTCTATTACTCCTTGAGCGGTAAGAATTTGATTTCCTAAAGTACTAGTACTGGTGAAATTTGGCAGAGACGTAGACGAAGTAGGAGGCAAGCGGTCCAAAGGGCGGTGATTTTGAGATATTTGCCGATCAAAATGCAACAAGCTATGATGTGATTTTGAAAAACAATATCTACAACCTTGAGTACTATTGCAAGACCTCAGGTCATGAGAACTACTCAAGCAATTATAGCACAAATGGTTAGATTTGCAGAAGGCATGTCTTTCAGAGGGCGACTTTGAAGCGAAATTCTGACATTTATAAAGCGAATGAGTTTCCTTGCAAAGAATACAATTAGAACTAGGCGATTTAGCGCCAGTATTCGTAAAAAACGAACGCGGACGTGGTGTGATAATCTTAGGTTTATTTTTTATATTTGAACTGGATGGCGAGTCCGAATCAATATTATCATAAGCTAAATATTGTTCGTTTAAGAATTTAATAAGACTTTTATAGCTAGGAACCTGACAAGAACGATGTTCAAGTTCGAAACGTAGTTTAGTTTCATTATCAAGTCGTTTAAGTAACATCATGGCTAGAATGAAATCCCAATGTTCAACCGGAAAACCTAAGATTTCTAGAGCGGCAATATTTTCTTTAAAAATATCAAGTAATTTTTCTAAAGCGTGCGGATTATTCGATTCAATTTTAGACGTGCTGTCAATCTCATTCCAATGAGCTTGTGCACATTTTCGTGGATTTGCATACCTCTCTTGTAAAGTATCATAAGCTAATTGATAATTATTAGAAGTTAAAGGCAAATGCCGAACTAAAGAATATGGTTTTCCATCCAAGCAAGAGAGTAAATAATCGAATTTTTCAATATTAGATAAATGAGGTTTTTCATGAACTAAATTATTAAAATGGTCTATAAATGAGCGAAAATTTCTATAATCGCCACTAAATTTCTTTAATTCAATCACCGGCAAACGAATATGAGATGAATTTGGATCTATATGAAAAAGTGTAGAATTATGCAAAGCAGTATTTTGATTAGCGTTTACTGGTTGAGTATCAGATTCAAATAATTCCGAAAATAATGCTTTAATCTTATAAAATTCTTCTAAAAACATTTCTTTGGTAGCATCTTCGCCCCCAGCATCTTCAGGGATAGCAAACAATGTGGCAAGAACATTATTATGATGTTTAAAAAAATCCTCTTTAAGACTATCAATATCTGCGCACCTTACTTTAAAGACATTTTTGAATGATTTATTACTATTCGCTTTATCAGCGAGCATACTAATTACGTTTATTTCATTTAAGCAAGAAGTTCTTAAAGTTTTATATTTAACAAGTTTTTCAACCATTGTAATAAATTAAATAAATCGAATCGCAAGCAAAACAAAATTAAAACCAAATTTATTTGTATCAGCTGATCAAAAGGCAATATTAATGTAGCGGCAGCGGTATCAAGCTCACCTCGATACGAAACACGGCGAAAAGGCGGGCGATTTTTCACAAATTTCAAAAATAACGAAATATACGGTAGCGGAGTAAACGACAAAGCGGTGATTGATAAACAGAGCGACAATTAGCGAAAAGGCGATAATAATAATAAATGAAGGCCACTTGAAGGCCGATTGATTGGAACCTGTGTACACTACCGATGTCGAACAACTTGAGCACGACTCGACTAAAAAAATGACCAATATGTCTACCTGATAAATTTTACAATTAACTCAATAAATTTAATACTTATTGAAATAATATTGTATGCAAACTAAATGATTTTTTTTTAGTAAGAACTGATTAATTTTAGCAGATATGCTATAATTTTGAATAGCGCTTTTGATAATTTAAAAAATAAAGAAAATTTTAAATCGAATTTTTCGCAAAAAAAATCCCACAGTTATAATAATGCAACAATTTAATTCTAACTGTTATTAAAGTACTCGAAGGACCAAAAAAATGTAATAGAATGATTGGAATATTACGTAAAAATGGGGCTGATTGTAACAGTCGAAAAAAAATAAGATAAACGTGTCTCAAACGCGCTTACCTTCTGTGCTGCATCATATAGTTCGTCGGATGAAGTAGGTGGTAGTATTAGTCCAGTAGCCAAGACCGGGCCCGGTTACACAATTTATATAACAACGTTTATTATACAGGATTTATAATAGCGGATTTAACGGCACATACACACCACAAAGCGTTCGTCGCGGCAATTTCTGTAGTACTCTTCGTCCAACGGCGTTTCACTTGTCTTACAGTTAGACGAAGCGCATGTGTGGGCCAAAGTTTTAAGTAAGCGATTTGAGACAAAGCGCGAATATTTAAATAATAAAATAGGAATTAATTCATTCTGGAACACCTTAACTGTAGAAAATATGGAGTCCGATAAATGCGAAAATGATCAAATAATACAATTGAAACTTGCAGTTTTGATCAATTTTACCTATTATTTATCTATATATAGGTGTCAGTTATAAAATTGTGTTTTTCAAATGATTTTAACTCTACCATGGTGAACTGTAAATTACATGTACTCTCCAATTTATATACATATTTTAACTGAACGCACAATTGCGATCTTGGCAAATTCTTACAAGTAAAGTCTCCTTGATTTACGGGTAAAGCTCAACTATAATTTGCAGTTATAAGTTGTTGACAACTATGTAGTTTCTCTAATGTTCATATTCCCGTATGTATAACTTACATTTAAGTTTTTAACAACCTTGACCATTTGATTATTAGATTCTTGGGATCTGGATTCGAATCCTAGTCGGTGCATAAATTTTATACTTATTTTTGTAAAATTAAAAACAATTACCATAGCCTGACGATGATTTTCCACTGCATTCGCTGTTGGTTTGTAATTAACAGTACTGCCTCTCTAGTGGCGCAGGGAGACAATAACAAAACCTACATTAAGAGGTTAGTAACCACAATTGTTAAGGCCATTGACACCTACTTTCCTTATATCATCACCTTATGGGTACCGTACGGAATAGGTATATTGAGGGAAAGTAAAAAAAATGTATTCAAATGTGCCTTATTAATTAATTATTAAACGTAAGTAAATGTAATAATTTTACTACAGAAAACTAAACATACATACTTATAGGTTTCAATTAAATTTTTAAGTATTACATATAAAGCACATATAAATTTATCTGGAATTTACAAAAAAATGCTTTAAATTCTCAGAAGGTGTCGCGTGACCTAATATCTATACAGAATACTTGTGAATTTAATACGAAAATTTTAGCATTATTATGTTGATTCTGCAAGCTCAGTGGTAAACAGTGATTTGTATTATTAATGAACACGCTGTGTTTTAAAACTTGAAGTGATTTTAGTTTTACAACGGCTTGAGTTAATAAGAAGAATGGTTGATGAGCGAGTCAGAGATGTACTAAACAAATTTAGAGTGGTAGAGTTGATACCTACCTTCGAAGGTAAGCCATGTGTTTTTTCTTAACCAGTAGTCGCTAGGTACGTCTTTGGCGAAACCATACCATTGTGTAGATTTTACGTTAATAATATGTAAATTTAACCATTGTGTTTTCCATTTTTAAACCTAGCCGAATTTGTAACAATAAAAGCATTTAACAACATATAAGAGGGAGATGTCAAACTTTTGGTCAGGCTTCTTTCTCTCATACTCAAACACCCGCTCCACCCCAAAAAAGCATAACGTTTTTGGATATTAGGTGACTATTAAGAGGAGGAATGTAGAAATCGTGGTAGCAAAGGACTATTGGAATTTTATTTTCCTTGTGTGCGTGTATGGGTGGGTGAGTATGGTAGAAAAACCGGTAAAATTACAAGGTCATGTTTTTTACTTGTTTTATGTTCTACCTTGGGTATGAGTGTTTTCTGTATAAATGTTATATGTACAAAATGTGAAGAGTGACATGCTTACTTATTATTATTATTTTTCAGTTTTATTTCTATATGTAGTTATAGTATGTTTTTTCTTTTTTCTTGAAAAAGCAGTTGGATCGTGTCCTACTTGAAAAATGGCGAATGGTCACCGTAAGTGTCAGAGCTAGGTGTTCAAATGAATATGTGTGGCGATTCTCTTCACTAGTAAACTATTAACAATTTTTTTTGTTTCCCAGATTTTAGAAGATTTCAAACACATATTTCGATTTTATGTAACAATAAGATATCCTCTAAATTAAAATTCTTGTTATATAGTGTTGTATTTAGTACAAATAAATTGAGTTATAAAATAAATTAGTGTCTTAGTGAAAATAAACGTTACATTATGAAATAATTAAAGATTATCAATGATAAATGTTTTATTTTATATGTCGAACCTTTTTTCTTAACAAAGTTAGTGTACCTGTTTATTTGGATTTCAAATAAAACCACTAAATAATGCTCAGAGTATCTTTAACATGAACCTCGTAATCTCCGGATGCACATTACGATTCTCGTCAAAGAAGGCAGGATGCCATTGACATTGATTGTCTGCCTGTATTAGATATTGAACAGATGTTGCCATAAACTTTTGTGCTACTACTCAAGAGCTCATATCGAAATATCTTTTGATAATGCTCATAATATATAATCAATAAATACACCACATGAAGCATAAATAAATGGATATCTAGGTTAAGTCGAATACATACATGCATTTCTATGAAAAATTGTCAATATTAAGAATAGGTATTTTTTTACCTATAATATATTCATATAAAAGGTTTAATATGAAATAACCTTTGGTTTATTGCACGGAGTGCCACAATTACATGAGTGTGGAATAGGTTATTTTATGCACTTGTCGTAATTGTTCAATATTTCAATTTGTTTTATAGACACGCAAACAAGTTTCAAATAAGAGTTATATGAAATTAAAAAATAACTATTTAAAAAAAAATTTGAATATACAGGGTGCTGCGTTTTTGCCTGGCAAATAAAAATGTATATTTTTTTAAATTAAACTCTGTATTTTATTTCAATTTTAGAATGGTTTGGTAATACTATGTTCAATCCTAGAATTTTTTTAAAACAATTACAGGATTGCCAAATTAAATTATCATAATTTAGGTAGATTTACGGTAATTTCAAAATCGTTTAATTTACAGACTTATAAGATACTAAACTAACGAAAAGTGTTGATAAAACTAGTTTATTTTATACAGGGTTTTGAAATATGTCAAATATGGCTAATTTTAAGTTCGATTTACTCAATGTTTTCCAATGCAACACCCTGTTTATTATTTTAGTATAAAATAACTTATAAATTTGCCTATCCAACGATACCAACATGTTAGCCAAAAACATATATACAGGATGTTCCATCAGTTCGTAATTGAGCGGTAGCTCTTTTCGTATTGGAAATACAAAAATTTTTAATATAAAAGTTGAATGACCACATTTAATAATTATTCTTAAATATACAGAGTGGTCCATAAACCAGGAGCTGACCAAAGCTATACTTTTTTAAAGCAAAACACGCTGCAGGTAGTACATATGTGATTGTTTTCACATCGTGAAAAAATTTTAATTGACTTCATTAATTTGCTATGTTGTATATAGGGTGTGTCATAACGCGAGGTTACAGGGTATTTTGTTGAGAAAATCTTAACCTCGCATTCTGACACGCTCTATATACAAGGAATGAAATTAAAATTGTTGGACGATAACAATTTTAAAACAGTCAAATATATATAAATACCTGCAGAGTGTTTTGCTTTAAAAATGTATAGGTTTGGTCAGCCGTTCGTTTATGGAGTTATATATTTAAAAATAATTATTAAATATGGTCATACAAATTTATGCTAAAAATTTCTTCGTATTTCCAATAATGAAACAGCATTGATGGGACATCCTGTATATGTGTTATTGGCTAACATGTTGGTATAGTTAGACAGATAAATTTATAAAAAAATTGAAATTTGAAAAAATTGAGTAAATTGAACTTAAAATTAACCATATTTAAGACAATGTTCAAAATACTCTATATAAAATATTCCAGTTCTATCACCACTATTCGTTAGCTTACTATCTTATAAATCTGTATTTTAAACAATTTTTTAAATCACTTACCTAAATTATGAAAATTTAGTTTGGGGTCTGTATCATTCTCTAATTTCATAAAAAAATAATTGCTTGGCAAACCTGTAATATCTAAAACATCTAGGGTTGAATACAGAATTACATATCTGTATAAAAAATTTGAAATTTTTGTTTAAAGCCGTTTTTGAGCTATCGCGCCAATAGACAGCCAGACAACGACACTGACGGAATGGGGAAACATGTTTTTCGTAATTTAAGGACCCTGAATCGTAAAGATCTGAAATAATCTTGGAGGGTACCTTTTTCACGATTTTTCGTTAAAAAATAAGTCAAGCTTAAAGTGACATCTTTCCATTAAAAATGTCATTTTAAGTTTCGCTTATTTCTTAACTACTAGCGGTGCAAATGGCCCTGAGCGTAGAATAGCTAATATCCATGTGGGTGTAGAAAAAAGTACTTATACCTACGTCATTGAAAATTAAAAATCAGAAAAAATTTTAACTCTATCTCCAGACTTTACTCCCTTAGATTTATGGGGTTATGGTAAGTTAAAACTGATAATTATTGAAAAAATAAAATAAAAACAAGATCAAATTTGACTCCATTCGCCCAGGTATCCTTAGAAAATTGAAGACGAATTAGAAAATTAAAATGTAAGCTTGTTTCTTGTTTAAATGTTAATAATTTTTTCATAGTATTAAACTTCATTAATAATGCAGTGATACTGTAAAACTGTTTCTCTATTTTTATTAAGTTTTTGGGATCCCTAAATACTTTTTGACCATTTTCGCGATGATGTCTGCCGGTCTGTGTCTATATGCACGACAACTCAAAAACGGATAAAGAATAAAACACAATATTTTAAAAATAAACTTTAATCCATTCTGCTGTGCGCTGATTAGATTTTGAGCATAGTCGGAGCGCATCGGGAGGGTACTTTATAGGGGGGTCGTTTTTCTACTTTAAGGTATTTTTTTTAATTTATGATTAAAAAGAAAATTATTTAAATAAGAGTTATCTGTAATGTCATTCTTTACAACTTTTGTAATATACATTATTTTTCTAGAAATAGACCGTAATTAAGAAATTTGAGAAAAAGTGCGAAATTTTATTGTTTCAGTATTTTCTTAACAATGAAGATGTGAAAAAATGTTTCGAATTAAATGGGAATGTAAAATTACTATGATTAATTCATATTCTAAACACTTTTTGATTAAATGGACCGTACTAAATATATTTAATAACTTTACAGGAAACACGTGACTTTCCTGGTCATATCAGATATTTTTAATTTCGTCAAGCTATGAAAGTCAAATATCGTCCAAATTGTATAGTAAGTCTGACATTGGCCTAAATTATAAGAATTTAATGTAAAATGTGCATTCTTAGTATTGGTTTAAAAAGTTTTCTACGCACCCTCTATCAAGCAGTTTCGATTACCGGTGTCTATTTTAACACCGATCACAATGAGATTATTTTTAATCCGTTCTTTCAATGCTGTCCTTGATACTTTCGATTTTAATAACTTTGCAGAGAGAAAAAGGTAAGTCTGAGGCTATTTCCATGTATTTGATTGGCAACGATTGATATAGCTCTTTTAAAATTGACGAAAACTGAAGTAGAAATATTATAGTAATGACTAATAATTTATTGAGAGATAAACTTTGCAATGTAAAATAGTAAAAGAATATAAATGAGAATATATTGTTTCAAATTCCATTTAAATTCGAGAGACGCTAAAATGGTGGCTCCCACCTTATCGAGACTGAGGCCCACAAGGGTAAACTCGTAGCGTAACAAAAACGAGAAATGATTTAACTTGGAACGAAAGACCGAAAGCCGATAGTAGTATTAGGACGTTGAATTTTTTGGTTTGTGAAGCATTGGCATTAATAATAATAATAATAATAATAAATTGCCTTTATTTGCTTGTAAAATACAATGCACATAAACATCATGAGGCGAAGTCTAGCTTGCGCTACTCAACTTAACCTCAACATAAATATAAATTTAAAAATAATCAAAAGGTACCTATCCATCATTTACAATATAAAAAAAATAAGAAATTTAATATACAATTAATTTATGATTAAAAATGTTAACCCTGTATTTAATCTAAACTGAAATCAATGGAACTTAAAATACAATTAAATAAGGAAAAATGTTTGAAATTAATAATATATTAACGTTAGCACTGTATTCATTGCTCAACTAATAGCAACGTTTTATAATTTTGTTTCAAAAATGTCAAAGAACATGTCCTAATTTCCCTAGGTAGACTGTTATATATTGAAATGGCGTTATATGTGAAAGATCTTTTGAAAAATGATAATCGATAATTCGGAATCGTTAAGTTGTGTGGATATCTTAAATGTAAACTGTGCAGATCTTTCCGATATATCAATTTATTTTTTAAGTATATGGGAGTTGAGGTTAAAAGAATTTGAAATACCGTGGCCGCCATCTGATATTTAAATAAATTTCCTATATTGAGCCAGCTAAGTTCTTTAATTTTATTTGATATTCTATCATACTTTCTGATACCAAATACAAAACGACAACAACAACAATTAGGTTAAACCATGTGATGATTTTCAAAAGTCTTGATTTTTAAAACCATTCTATATCGCATTTTGATTAGGGTTTACAAACTTGTTTGAGCAATTTATCCAATAATAATTGGCCCCTTTACCTCTTAAGCCTGCTCATGTAAAATATTTGGGCTCCTTACCTCACCTATTTGTATAATATTAATAAAGGACAGAAGGATGAGTATTGCAACTATGTTAAAAGAAATAAATTGGCTTTCAGTTTGGAATTATGTTCAGTACATGACTGATATTTATTTATAAAATAAAAATAATAGTACCATCGCATCAGATCTATTAGAAAAAATTCAATATACTTCGCAATATCACAACTATAATACAAGAAGCCAATCTGACTTTCATGAACGGCAAGCCGTCACTAAAAGTTCCCAAAATACAATTTTTATTAAAGGTTTAAAAAATTTAATAGACTACCAACAGAAATGAAAAAAAAAATCATAAATGTATTCAAAAGTAACCTCAAACAATACTTGATAAATAAACAGAACGGATATACTTTCTTGTAATAATACTCTTTAAACCTGCCCTTTTAAAAGTATTTCCCTTAATTTATTGTTATTTTACCCCTCGTTTTACCCGCATTTATTATATATTATTTCGGTTTTGAGATCATGTACTTTATTTTAAATAATTACTTGATGTTATATTAATACTACTTACTATATTTAAATTATTAATAGTTTTGCGACGATAGATTATAGTAACTTATAGCCACAAAACAACTCTTTTTGTGTTAAAGTAGATCCATAGAGAGCAATGTAATTTACAATGGCCTTCTTTCAACATACAAATAAATGACAACTTTATAATTAAAATAAAAAACAACAAAATACCTCGGTACTAAGGTAAGAAGATTGATTTTTAAATTTTATTTATTGATGAAATTTATGACTAGAAGTTTACTAATTATTATTTACAATTCGCTGGTTGAATATGTAATCCAAAATCGTATAATAAAAATTTTCTACAAAAAAACAGCATTATATTTTGCCTCTCTTTTATATAATAAAAAAGTGCTTTGTATAAGAACATTAAATTATCTGTACCTTTATTTATGGAAAGCCTGAATTGAGGTACACTACAAATTATTTGCAATAAATATTAAAAGAGGTATACATTTTCAAATAATTTGACATTTAAGACCCATTCACACATCACAGTTGACATCTTGATACTTGACAGGCACAGCCAAGCATTATTCTGATTTTTGCCAAATAAAATGGCCGGTTAATTTTTCTATGGAGTTGTGACAGAAAGCCAGTCAATTTGATGAAGGTGTTTTTTGTGGCTAGGGGCGAAATAGTAGTACGCTTAAGTTAGCACCACCATAAAAAAGTAATTTTTAAGAAACTGGTTATATATTTTTCATAAATTGGCAGGCTTGGCGACTAATTTCGAATAAAAATAGCCTCCAAAATTGCTATGGTCGCAAGTATGAAGGTCGCAACCCGCCTTAGAAATTTCACCTTTACTATCAACAGCTGTTGTTTGACAGGTCATTAGAGAATGTTTGCAATTTATGGAATTTTAAGAATTTTAGGAATGTTGACGTTAGAAATAATTAGAATTCCTAAAATTGTCACATAAGAAATGCATATGCGGATATTAAGAAAATTGATATTAAAGTAGTTAGGATCAACCTAAAATTCTGAAAATCAATAGGGTTCTAAGTTAGAAGTAATTATTTAAGAAAATCAAAACCGCAAGTGAATCAGAACTTTCGTTCTAGAGTTATCGTGCCGGCATACATACACACAGACGACCAAACGAATTTTTTTTTGCATTTTCGGAATCACAATGATCGGAAACATGAAAAAAAGTTTTAAAAAATGGGGGTAAGAAAATTTTTTCGTCTGCAGGAATGCAATACTGAGGCCCCAAAGGAAGGGCCTCAGTAAAATGTAGTATACGCAAGCAGAGCCACAACCTAATTTTTCATTTTTTGTTACGTCATAATTTTTAGCTAAGTAATTACTGTTATTTTATTACTCAGCAGAGCCACAACCGAATTTATGATATTTTACTACTCCTTAATTCTTAGCTAATTTACTGCTAATTTATTGCTAATTTATTGCTAATTTATTGCTAATTTATTGCTAATTTATTGCTAATTTATTGCTAATTTATTGCTAATTTATTACTAATTTATTACTAATTTATTGCTAATTTATTGCTAATTTATTGCTAATTTATTGTTAATTTATGGCTAATTTATTGTAAATGTATCGCTAATTTACGGCCAATTTATTACTCTTATTTTAATTTTATTGCTCTAGTCCTTCATTGAAACAAATGTATCTTCTACTAGCGGCCGTGGAAGCTAGCAGAGCAACAACCGAATTTTTTTATTTTTTACTACATATCCTATAATTTTTATGAATTGCTAATTTATTACTCCTATTTTAATTTTATTGATCCATTCCTTCATTAAAAAATAAGTGTGTAATCGACAAAAATTCCCAAGAAGGTTGACTATTGGGAATTAAACTTTCAAAGGTGTGTTTCGGGTTGTCGTATGCTTAACCCTGGTTTGCATGACCAATTATTAAACCACTTACACCCCTTTTACAAAGATTCATTGAATATTAATTCAACATAACAAGAAAATGGTGAAAAAATCAATTCTACTAGCGTCTCGATCGATAGCTCGATCTTAAGTATCGGGACTCGAGAACAGTGTTATCAGTTCACCGTTTGTGTGGAACGGCGCGTAGATTCAAACCTAATATTATAATAAATGTACTTTGCTAGTAACAGGGTGCATTTATGTTTATATTAACAATATTAGTACGAACGAGACACAAGAGGAACAACGAATTTTTGAGGAAAGATACATTCTGATTATCTCATCGCTAGAGAACGGTCTGCATCGTCGGCTAATTGCACTCTTGCGTTTATCTCTATTTTTATTATATTTTTGTGCTAAAGACAATTAAAATATCTTTTATATTCTTTCTAGTATAATCATAGTTTGTGTTTTATTTAGAGGTAGATTACATGTGACTTTGTTAAGACGTAATTTTTGATTTTTATTACTTATTAATTTTTAGCATATTTATTGCTAATTTATTACCCTTTTTCTAATTTTATTGGTCCTTCTTTTCATTGAAATATCTGTGCGCTTGTGGTGTAAGTAGAAACTAGCAGATTTTTTATTGCGCCATCATTTTATCGCTAATATATTACATCTATTTTCATTTTGTTGCTCCATCCCTTTATTGAAAAATCAGTAACTTTGTTAAGGCGTAAGCGGGAGCCTAGCTTCCACGTACGCTAGCAAAGCAACAGTTTTTCCAATGAAGCAAATGAGCAAAAAAATTAAAATAGAAGTAAAACTTATGTCATAACAAAAAAGGCTCTGCTTGCGTATGCTGCACAGAAATAAATTAATGCTCCTATTAAACAAAAAATTTTCGGCCTTGTTTTTGAGCCGCATGCCACAATCTTTATTTAAGAAATTTTTAAGTACGCATGCTAAAAAATCGTTGATTTTTTTTTTTAATCTAAGAACGTTGGTGCTTATTTATAGCTTTTGATTCAAAAATTGAACACGGCAATGTTAATTTAAGAATGGCAGAAGAAACTAATATTGATGTGGTAACTGACAACTTAGAAGCAATTTGTTCCAACGCTAACGAAGTCAAGGCCCAACCACCCATCAAAGAAGTTGTTACAAAAAAGAATACTTTAGTTATCACTAGAGCATCGTCAGAAACGCTTAAGAAGTCAGTGAGAAAAGGAGGTCCAGGGGTATCGTTAAAAAAATAACAGTCATCTTGTGTATCTTGTGCAATTGGTCATATCACTGTGCTGCTATTTGTAGTTCAATAGTATTTTAATATTTTAGTAATTGTAATCCTTTTTTTTTGTTGTAAATAAAAATGAGAATAAGTGTGGTTAATATTAATGTTAGGTCTCTTGTATTGCGTCTCAATGTTTTTAAAGATTTAGTATATTGCAAATATGATATTATTGGAGTAACGGAAACCTGGCTTTCGAATAATATTCCCGACAATATTATACAACTTAATGGTTATCGACTATTCAAAAGAGATCGAGGAAGTAGAGGAGGTGGATTACTAATCTATATTAAAAATAACATTAAAGCCAACATTATTCAGGGGCTTAAGTTAAGTAACACTAAAGAATTGTGGGTTTCCTTTATATTAGATAAGAAAAATGCATTGGAGATTTTTTGTAGACCACATTCCCACACAGTTTCTAACTTCCTGGAAAACTTTGAAATATCTCTTAGTATCGTTACACCTAAAGTTAACCAAATAATCTTATTAGATGACTTTAATATCGATGCAATGGTGCCTGATAGTTGTTGCTATAAGAGGTTTTATACTATCTTACAGTCTTACGATTTATCTCAGTTAATTCATGAACCGACACGGTATGGACCGACAAGTGCTACTGCTTTGGATTTGGTTATATGCTCTGAAACTATCAAGGGCAAAGTAATTTTGATAAAGTTTTTCATTTAGGTAATATTGATGATACAATTGATTATTTTAATAATAGCCTTCTCGTCCTTTTTGACCACCATCCACTACAAAAGACTGTAAAAATTACACGTCCTTCTGCTCCTTGGATCACATACACAATTAAGAAAATGATGTCACTTAGAGACAGAGCATTAGTAAGGTTTAAGATAACCGTTGTTCAGGGTCATTGGGAGTATTACAAATAGTTAAGAAATGAAACTGAGTGCAATACAAAGAAAAAAAGGCTTATTTAGAATTTAAGTTAAGAAACTGCAGAAATCAAAAAACATTCTGGAAGGAATTATGTAATCTAGATATTTACTCTAAATCTAAGAACCATTCCTTGCCAATAGAACTAAAAAACCCAAAAGAAATTAACGAGTATTTTGTAAAAATGCATCGAAGTCTGATTTTCCTGTGGATAATTTAACAGTCGACTATTACAAAAATAATATGTTGCATAATATTATTTATTTTAATTTCTCATTAACGAACGAACTAGAAATCTATAGAACTTTATTAACGTTAAAGTCCAAAGCTGTTGAGCCAGATCTTTTAAGTGTTAACATGTTACTGTACGCCTGTCCATTTATTTTAAAATATATTTGTCTCATTACCCAAAATGTTTTTTCGTCTACCTGGAAAAAATCGCTAATCCTTCCACTGCCCAAAGTTGGTGAACCGTTAGATTATAAATCACTTCGCCCTATTAGTATATTATGTGCTCTTGCGAAGTGCTTCGAAAAAATTGTTCATGTACAAATAAGTTCACACATTAATAATTATACTATCATACCTCAACAGCAATCAGGATTTAGACCTAAACATAGTTGCACTACCGCTTTATTAAACATTACTGATGATATTCTTAGGGCAATTGATCGTAATGAATTAACAGAACTTGTACTATTAGATTTTACCAAAGCTTTTGATAGAATAAAACATGAACTGTTGCTGGCCATATTTCATTACATTGGTTTCTCCGATAATGCAGTTGGGCTGTTAAGCAGCTATCTTCAGGGAAGGGAGCAAGCCTGTTGTTGTGGACAAAATAGTATCGCAATATTTGATAGTTGAGAATGGTGTTCCCCAGGGCTCTGTCTTGGGACCCACCTATTTCAATATCTACACTTTTGAATTTTACAAATCACATTTTTATGCCAACGATACTCAACTTTATACTTCTTTCCCTGAAAATAATATTCAATTCGCAATAAAACACTTAAATAGGAATCTTCAATCATTAGCGGATACTGCCAGATATTTTTGCCTGAGTCTCAACCCATCGAAATCCCAAGTTCTTTTATTTGGAAGAAAAAATCCACGAAATCGAACTCTGGGCTCTGTTATCTTAAACATAAATGATACACCCATACCATTAGTTGAAAGTTCAAAAAATCTTGGTTTGATTCTAGACACCTCTTTGCATTATACGCAACATGTTAACTTAATTATTAAGAGAGCCTACTGCATCTTAAAGTTAATTTATGCAGATAGGGGCATTTTAGACCGAAAAAGTAAAATTACTATATTTGAGGCTTTGGTATTGTCCCATTTAAATTTTGCTGATTTAGTATATAGTCCAGCACTGCTAAAATGTGATTTGCGTAGACTCCAATTAGTACAGAACTCTTGTGTGCGTATGATTTCTGGTTTAAAAAGACGCGACCATATTTCAAAAGCCTTAACTGATTTAGGGTAGCTAAATATTGAAAAACGAATCTTGTTACATTATTTTATATTTTATTATAATTTAATTATCTATAAAGAACCATCGTATCTTTTCAATAAAATACAATTTAGATCAGACGTACACCATACCAACGTACGTTTTCGCTCTTATTTGACGCCGCCTATTCACTCTACTTCCTTCTTCAAATCATCCTTTTCGTATAATATAACCAGGCTATACAACAGGCTTCCGAGACATCTTCTTACTTGCTCATTGAGCACTACTATAAAAAATAAAATAAAAAACATGCTATTTACTAATGACTTGTTCTTTATATTTTCGTTGTCTATTATATTATTTCTGCGTCATTAACATGGAATGACTTGAACTTAGCTTGTTTTTATCTAGCTTATTATTATTAGTAGTAGTATTATTATTTTTAATTAATTTAGTTAAATAGGTTGAGTGGAAGAGAGGACTTACCCTTGCTTGCAAGGATTAGACTTAACTTTGTCTCTTGGCAAATATTGTATTATTCTTATCTGTATTTTCTTTTTTTGTTCTTTACCAATAAAAGCTTTTATTATTATTATTATTATTATTAAATGAAGAATATTTTTTGTTTCAATTAAGAAGAGTCATGCTGAATTTAAAATAAGCATTCTTACTCTCTGTGTATATAAAAACAAAATCGTCTAATAGCATATTCACAGCACATACATCAAGACAATAACATTTTTTTAACAGCGGTTGTTTATTTATGTTAAAAGGCGATTTCATCGACTCCGGCTGACAAAAACACATAAAAAGTCGAAGCCAAGTCGGCATTTTTTAGGAATTAGGAATTTACATTTTTTATACTTCAATCAATTCTCACATTCATTCGATACATGCATTCCATATTCCATTACAAAACTTTTCAATAAAAGCACAAAAAAATTATGCGGTAAAATTATATTTTGGCTAACGCTTACAACTAGAATGTCAAGATGGATCAAAGGTCACGTCACTTCGAAAAGTAACCGTCTTGCCGATTTTCTAGCCAAGAAGGCAGCCAATCAAATACTTTTTGGTCTGACAACATCGGTAGTGGCAGATCGAATTAAAGAACATTCACTTATGAAATTCAATAAAAGATGGGATGAAACAAGAAGCTGCAGAGTTGCCAGGGAGGTTTTAAGTTATCCTGACAACACTGCAGCAAACAAATACTTGACTATGACTAGACGGAATCTGCGCCTAGTCACAAGCATTGTGAGTAGTCATGGGCCTGTCATAATCCGCACCCTAAAGAGAGTGAACAAGAAGATGAGACCATCTAGCATATCCTCTACGATTGCCCGACGCTCTTATTTATTAAAAGATTTGTGTTCGGCGAATATAGGAGAACGCCAGCCGATAGTTCAGCAATACCTACACCACTGGTAGATTTCCCTTTCGTTCTACCAGATAAGAACCGGCATACTGATATGTCAGGGATTCCCGGCATTCATCTGTGAAGTGGAGCCAAATTAGATGAAGACTGATATTGTGCTATAATACATTATTTCCCTCGGAACTTATCTATTATTATTACTAACTTTTATTTTTTCCGGTATTTATCAATTTGAATCTAGGTATTTTCCATGGAATTATAATAACAACCCAACGAACATTTATATTAGGCTTTTATTTATAACCTGCTGTTCTAAAATAAAGTTGTCTTCTAGTTTATGAGTTATTCAAATAATTTTCCAAAAAAGGAACTATAAATAAATTCAAAATTTATTTAATTCGATATAAGACTGTTTCACGAGCTTATCTGATATAATCTGATATAATAACCGTCCTCTTAGTACAACTGAAGACCATAGGTAGTGTACACAATTCTAAATATTGAGGTATAATAAATATAACTATAATAAACAATAAAAAAAACTCAATTTTATTTTTTGGTTGGATATAAACGCCTTCGAATGAGTTAGCCCTGTGGTATCTTTCTATTTCAGGAGTGTTGCACCCGCTATGTACTTTGAGATAATTCCCGTGGTAGTTCTGTTTGCAGTGCCACGGAATGGTTCTGGTCCTACGAAATCAGATTCTGCATCTGAAACTGTATCAAGTTTTTGTACAAAACGAATGTTGAACCGATGAATAAAAGAAAAATGGCGATTAACGAGGTTGTTCGTGCAGGCGTCCGTGTCATTTGTAATTTAATAAATTTAGAATTGAGAAATGTTTTATCAGAATGTAAGAAGAAACGAACAGAACGTAGTATTTCGGATCGGAAATGGATTTTGAGAAGGTAAATGTTAGAAGTTTCAGGACCACTTTTCACTTACATCCATATCTTTATAGGAATTTAATTTGACATTCCACAAACAGTCGTGTTTCTGATACAAATCCAAAAAAACGAAAACCACTTTCCAGACATTTTTCAAAAAAGGCGTAACAATAATAACAATAAACTATTTTCAGAAGTCTTGGTATAAACCTTGACTGACAAATTGAACGAAATAGTTCAGACAAGTCAAATCGTACGATGACTCGTACTTGAACGATAAAGTTGGAATGGACCCAACTTTTGTTAAAGCGATTTTCATTCGATTTTAGTTGATCAATAAAAATCGTTCAACCAAAATCGACTCATGAGAACGAGCCTTTAAGGCGTATTCTCACGAGTCAATTTTAGTTGACTGATTTGAATAAAAACTGTTGTAAGAACCTGCCTTTCAGTAGAGTTGATCAACTTTTTAGTTGATCAGCAAAAGTTTGACCCAGTCAAATTTTTATCTTTCAAGTGATGCGTTATCATAAATTGTTTTCAAATTGAAGCTTGTCTTGAAACGTGTGAACAACAATTGATTCAGGTAATATTCAACTTTTGTTAATCAACTAAAATCGGTCAACTAAACTCGACCCATGAGAACGCGCCTTTAGCGAGAGCGTCGTTTTTTTTTTTTTCAAGGACCTCCACACCACTATGTCCTGGCTGGAACCCATATCAAAGTAACTTTGTTCTGATCTCCATGGCCCCCGTTGGTTTGGTTTAAATTGTCCTATGTGATAGCGATGCACGACCGAGTCGTACGTAACCATGAGTTTTCCCACGGTTTGGAAGTCCAGTAGGTAGATCAGGTGTGGACTAATCCCTCATGCTTTGCCGCATATTCTTCTGAGGATCCAGAGGGATAATCTGGCACATAAATCTGTTTGGACCTTTGTTTTTACCATATTCTACGAATTTGAGGTACATATGACATAAACTCCTTCCGTGCGTGTAATAATGTACTTTTTAATACAATACAAGACTGTATTCAATGTCATTGTTATTCAATCTTACCTATTTCCTTTAATTAAAAAACTATTAAAAACATTATAATTTTCCCATCTGCTGAATCTTTTTAAAATTAAGAACTTAATCATTCTTTATTTTCATTTCTGTTATTTCTATAGTGGGTTGACATTGAAAATCAATAATTATTGCAATAAGCAGTTCAAATATCAGCAAGGGCATTTGAGCTGGAAATTAATTGGAAACAATGAGTGCACTAATTTATGCTAAGTAGTTCAATGAGAACAAATTATACCATACGAAAAATTGTTTTTCGACCTTAGTTGTGATGATTTCGGAATTTAGAATGAATTGAAACATCCCTATAAATATTAGATGTAATACTATTTTACAGGTAAAACCAATTACAAAACTAGTTTGCAGCTTTACATAAGATAAAACCATAAATTTAAAAAATAAATAAATAAGTGTGAACCAATTCGGTCTAACTGCGAATATTAAGGTCCACTCACCAGCTAATCATTTTGCTAAACGATAAAATTTTATTTTTTTAAGGTACATATTATTCACTAATCTGTCCATATTACAATGTGTTTTTTTATAAATTTCTATACTTTTCTTTTTTTTATAAACAGGAGTATGCTCAGGAGTATCATCTTTAGCTAATATGTAAGGTAGGGAAGGTTGCTTTCACATCACTTAGGCCTCACTAGATCAATTGTGCAACCTCGAAAATCCTGTTGGTTGACAACGTTGCCGAGAGGTGCCTAAGAACTGCTGATCAGCTCGTAAGAGTCTACTGGTTAATAACGTCGCCAAGAGGTGTCTTTCGATGCCCCATTCTTTTAGTCGCTGTTTAGTGGTATTATCCCCCACCAATGGTAAATGCCCGGATGGTCTACTTCTATCCGCCACATCCACAGGGCATAAACTCAGAGGTAAATAATAAACTAATAAAAACTATAAGAAGCAAAAAATCTACATAGGAAAATTAATATATAGCGTGTATGGAGTAGATCCGTAGAGAATACGTTCCACCTTATATTGAAGAGCGACTTTTATTTAAAACCGGATCGGCCATGGTTTGTCGGAAATCTTTTTAGGACCACGTATATTTTTTATAAAAAATTGTTCTCTGGAAGCTCTGAGGTTCTAGAATAAGATCATGGTATTCCCTTCACTATTACTATGTGATTTTCTTACAAGATAATGCTATATCTCACGTATCCAGAGTCCTCGCGGGGTAACTGGATGAATTTGGAATTAGGAAACTAGATTGGTCAGCTCTCAATGCAATCATGAATTTAATCAAATATGTCTAGGATCATTAAGGAAGGCGTATCTGAAAACAAATACCAACTCCAAGAATTGACCAGGAGCTGAGAGAGTTGCTATTGCAGACTGTAATATATGGTATGTATTATCACTAAAATATGCCTAAGCGATTGGCAACAATGTCAATTATGATAGGAGGAAATAAAGACAAGAAGACACTTCTCGTCGAGCTGCTGAACTGTATGTTGTTGTTTTATTTACGAACCTAACCTATCACATCACATGGTGCCGAAACCAGTATTCTGCGGAATTTAAACAAAAAATATCAACGGACACACGGAGAAACAAAATAAACAGGCAAATAAATCGAAGAATTATTCGAAAAAGTTTGAGATTACCAAAATTTATAGAGATCAACAAAATCAAACATGGAAAAATCAACAATACCATCAATGCAATTAAATGGTAACATATATGAAAATTGGAGGGTCTTCATACAGCGTTTCAGAAACTACATGCAAGCGGTAGAATTAATTAAAAAACCAGAAGCCACCCAATGTGCTCAATTATTGCACATTATTGGGGAAGATTGTTTTCGCATCTACAATACTTTTAAGTTTAATGAAAATGAAAAACAAAAAAAACAAAATAGAGCCACTCATTAAGAAATTTGAAAAATATTTCAAATCAAAAAACAACATATCCAATGTCAGGTACAAGATGTTTACACGAAAACAAATGCCGAATGAACGTGTAGCAAATTTTATAACTGATGTGATAAATTTAGCCAAACAGTGCAACTCAAGGGGCCTAGAGGTAACAACCTGCATTACTTGTGGTGTATCAGATAATAAGATGCGTCAACGACTCCTAGAAGACAATATTGAATTAGACAAAGCTATATCAATATGTAAAAATATGGAAACGTACCAGGAACAGTCAGAGGAAATGGGGACAAACAAAATTGAAATAAACTATATGAGAAAGAATAATGATAGAGCTTCCTCCAGCCGCAACAATTCAAGGAATCCAGATACATATGTTTATGGAGCTTCCCAACTTAGCAACGAAGAACACAGGCGAAGAAAAAATTACAACCCGAGATGCTACCGATGTGGCCAGGATCACCGTGGACAAAGCTGCAGAGCAATAAAAGCTAAGTGTCATTTTTGTAGTAAAACAGGGCATTACTCAAATGTGTGCATGCAGAAAAGAATCAATTTAATAGAAAAGTAAGACACTGAATCAGATACAGAATTATTTCTTGGCATGATTAATAATTGATCTGAAATGCTAGATGATGATGATGATGATGATTTCAAAATCAATTTTGTAGTTAATAGTAAGGTTTTAAATTGTCACTTGGGACACTGGTGCTATGGCAAATGTAATTTCGCTGAAAATGCTTAACCATCTAGATTCGAATGTACATTTAGAAAAAACAAACTGTAAATTAACCACATTTTCTAATGAAAAACTAAAAGTTCTAGGTAAATGCAGTTTGAAATGTACATATCATGAAAATAACCATAACATTAATGTTTATGTAGTAGATGTCAATACCCCAACTGTAATAGGTTTGCCAACTTGTAAACGATTAAATATTTTTAAAAGAATCTATCATATATAGAAAAGGTTGATGAACAAGAAATTAAGATAAAGCTATTAGAATATGTACAGGTACATTCAGGTCATCTCCAACGGATGCAATTCTGGCGGAGGCTAACGAACCACCATTGCGCTTAAGACGAGAATATCTTGCTAAAAAATATATTACTAAGCTGAGAACATACAATCCGTCATTAACATTTAACATATGTAATTTAACCACAGAGGACTTGTCAAATCGATACTGGCAAAAGAAAAATTCGCCACCCCTGACAACTGGCTTCTTGCAAACAGAACAAATAAAAACTAAAATTATCGAAGAAAATATTTTGCCAGGATTTAATTATTGTTATAAATTCGTTACTTTCAAACCCACTGTCATTTACCCTACTTATACAGATCTTCCTTCCTATAACCAAAACGTCATTAACAATATTATAAATCAATTAGACAGTAAAATAATAATATATACGGATGGAAGTAAAAATAAACACGAAGTTGGCAGTGCCTTTTACGTATCAAACAAAAATTTAATTAAACAGTATCGATTGTCGAAGATGTGTAGCATTTATACGGCAGAAGCGGTTGCCATTGAAAAAAGTTTATGTTGGTGCACCGACAATGACATACAGAAAGCTACCATAATCTCGGACTCCAAGTCGGTATTACAGCGGATTGAAAACCAAGATCTGACATATCTTAAAGATAGTATTATCTGCAAAATCAAATACTTACTGTATCAACTATCTCGCGAAGGGCATCATGTTAACTTTGTCTGGGTTAAGGGACATTCGGGGATACAAGGCAATGAAAAGGTGGATGTAGCTGCTAAAGAAGCCAGAATATCAGATAACTATATACAGACTCCAATATACCAAGACCTCAGCAACTTTTATAAAAATGAAATGTTCGAACAATGGATGTTATGGTGGAAAAAAGTAGCCTCTAATTCCAAAAACCCCTATTTTTTGCTCCACGAAGAACTCCCAAAAAAAGTACCACATATTTTCGAATACAAAGTTAACAAACACTATAGCAGCACAATTTCTAGAATGAAAATCAATCACGGTTGTTTTCCAGCTCATCTGAATAAAATAGGTATATTAGAAACCCCATACTGTGAAGCGGATGGGGAAACTGCAGATCTAAATCATATATTTTTTCAATGTGGCAAATATAATAATAACAAACTATTATTTAATTTAAATAAATTTAATATCAATCCACCTCTCAATATTACTACTTTACTCGCAACCTTTAATTAAAATATTTATGACATAATATTAGAATTTGTCAATGAAAATAATATCATGATCTAGATTATTACTTGTATCATACCCACATGATAATCTAATAAAAAAAAAAATACCGTTTTGAGTGTGTGGCAAATGGCTTACAGTCGATGCCTGCCAAAAAAAAAAAAAAAAAAAAAAAAAAAAAAAAAAAGAAATTAAGTTTAAAAGTGATTATAGTGATTTAAAGGTAATCTATTCTGAATTGTACAAAGACATTGGCTGCTTGGATGAACCATATCAGAGACAATCCAGCGAGACGTGTAACTCAATGTATTTTTTTTGTTCGGTAAGTTATTTGGGCGATTGTAACCACAACCAGTCTGTGATGGCGCCACTAGTAAATAGCGGGAAAATTAAAAATGCTTTAGGGCGGGAAATTCAAACATGGATTCAGAAATAAATAGTTTTTCTATACAAATTTACAGGAGAAACAAAAACTATTGTTTCACTGTATATTAAAAAAATATAAAAGCTTCCAATAACATCAAATTTTTTATCACATAAATAATCATTTTAATAAAGGAAGTTTTAATTAGTTTAATATAAACAGTGAACATAGTTTTTATTACTCTTGTAAATTTCGCTAAAAAAAAACTTGAAAATTCTATTGATTATTAAATATTTAAACTTGGAAAAATAATACACCAAACTCTTTTCTATAAATTATATTTTTGTAAGGTACAGAAAAACAAACTACAATTGCTTCGTTTAGAAAGTACCTCGTATAATTTTGTGACAAATTACAAAGAAAGTAGCAGTTGTTATATATTCATAATATATTTAAAAACTAATGTAACAAATATTTTATAAAGTATAGTATCGATACCTTTTTGCCAGACTATCATAAGTGCCATTTGAACAAATGTCACTTATGTTAGCCTGGCAAAAAGGTATGGATATGTTTTGACTGTTTATTTTAATAGAAACCATGGAAACGAAACACACATACACTCAACACAAATGTATAAGGCCCGAGTCAAGTAAGTTCCCATCAACTGGATCGAAACCTGCTAGACCCCTGCTAACTCCTCTTATAGTAATCAAGATCAATAGATTTATATGCCATGCCTTCCAAAAGGGAATGAAGGATGACATACTATCATCATTTAAACAGGACGTTGCTGAAGGCTTACCCCTGTTATATCGTTTGTTTGTGTATCTTGTGTGTGTGCATTCCTGTTGTGTCCCCAGTCATGTAAAAGTTTTCCTAGTCTCATAATTTGGTTACTAGGTGGACCTTCTCCAACTAGTAGTCTAATCTATTCGATCTGTTCGGAAGCAGGAGGTACTTTTCAAACATAGCAAATAATATTATTAATAATAAACACTATTTAAAGATAAATACATTTTTGTAATTGCCCCTTACCTTTCTCTTACACCACCAGGGTATACCTATTTTCCATATTCCCTTAATTATAGATTACCTTACAATATTCGAATGAATATAACATTTTACTCATGAAAAATCTAATTTCATATTTAACTCTTTTTCAATTTCATTTGAAACAATAATTGGTACCTATATTACAATTCCAAATCCTACTTAAACTACTGGTTGTTCTGCAGGATAAATTAACTTTTCTTGAGATTGATCTCTCTATAAAATCCAAAACCGACCTGATGTCCCCAAATTTATTTTCCAATGCATCCCGATTTAAAATTCTGCCCTTTTGTGATTCAATTTTTTTTTCTTCCTTTAGAGTGGCTGTTAGAGGTAGGTGTATGTAAGAAATAGCTAATCTCTAATCATTTCAAAAGTCCTTTGCCAATACTACATGTGCAGATTTTTTACACAGCATACATTTTACTTTTCTAGTAGATAGGAACTTTGTGCTGCCATTAAAGCTGTCCAGACATTCATCTACCTACTTAATGAACACAAGTAGCTGTAACAATGGATCTCTGTTCCAATTCACCTAAAATAATTATAGTCATTGTATAATATATTATTAAACACACACATTATACAGTGGTTTTCTTAATAAATTTGAAATTACTTACCTCTAGAAAGAAATGTGTACAAAAACGCGAGTTTGGTTCCAGAAATTGCTTCATGCAAAAAATAATATGCAAAAATAAACATTCCCCCCCAAAGAAAATTAATTAAACAACAAAATCAGACTAAAAGAAATATACGGGGCCCAAATTAAATTAATTTTAATAAAAGGTCTTTTCCTTTGCATCGAAAGTGTAGCACTGAGCTACACCACTTCTGAAAATATCGTTCCATTTATACAAATTGTATGGATGGAACGATATTTTCAGAAGTGACGTAGCTCAGTGCTACACTGTGGATGCAAAGGAAAAGACCTATAATGCACATGTTCATAACAACATTCATAACATTGTCAGTTGTCAGTTTTAATACTTTTAATCGATATTTCGACGTCAAAAAACCAGCAACACCAGCGCCCTCTGAAAATGGTGTTAGTTTTATTGAAGAGAGATAGACATATGTAAAGATCAATGCAAAAGAAAAAGAGGGTCATATATGTAATTAAAATGGACCACCGAACATATTTTCCTAAGTTACACGTCTCTGTTGTCTTTGACCATATACAATACAACTAAATGAATCTGCAAGCCCGGTAGTACACCCTCCAAGGAAAATCCCATTGGCACTAAAAGAGAGCCATAACAAAAATGGACAAGTCAACGGATTGGGTGAATTCACTGGTAAGGGTAAAAAAACATAAAAATAATTCAATTAGAATTTGCATAGATCCAAGAGACTTGAACAAGGCTGTTAAACGGGAGCATTTCCAATTACCCACTATTGAGGAAATAGCCCCTAGTTTAAGTGGCAATAAATTTTTCAGTAAATTAGATGCATCAAAGGCATTTTGGAGTATAAAATTAGACAAGAAAAGTAGTGATCTATGCAAATTCAATACATGTTTTGGGAGGTATAAATTTTTACGTTTACCATATGGGTTAAATTCAGCTCCTGAAGTTTTTCATAAGAGATTTAAAAACATTTTTAAATTGGAAGGTGTACAAACATATATAGATGATATAATCGTTTATGGTTCATCAAAGCAAGAACACGATAAAAGGCTTTCAAAAGTTTTAGAGTTAGCAAAACAAAAGAATATAAAGTTCAACTTTGATGATAAATGTCAATTTGGGGTGAAAAGTATCAAGTTTTTAGGATTCGTCTTTAACGAATTGGGTCAAACAACTGACAAAGATAAAGTAAAAGCTATTATAGAAATGAAAAAACCAGAAAACAAAAAAGATGTTCAGCGATTATTAGGAATGTTAACATATTTATCAAAACATATAAATAATGCATCTGACTTAACTATTCCTGTAAGAGAGCTTATTAAAAATGATGTTTGTTGGCACTGGACTGAGAGACATGATGAGTGTCTAGCTAAAATCAAAGCAGTTATTTCAAGTACACATGTTCTTAAACATTTTATTATTAATGAAAAAAGCACAATTTCTGTAGATTGCTCTAAGGATTCAATTGGTGGTGTGTTATTACAGTCTGGACGACCAGTTGCATATATGTCAAAAGCACTAATTTTAACTCAACATAACTACGCTCAAATAGAGAAAGAATTACTTGGAATCTTGGTGGCATGTGAAAAATTCCACAATTATGTATATGGCACAAAATTTGACATAGAAACTGACCATAAGCCGTTAATTTCTATCATAAGAAAGCCATTATTGAACACGCCGCCAAGACTTCAACGTATGTTATTCAAATTGCAGAAATACGACTTCAATCTTTATTACAAAAAAGGTAAAGAGCTGTATATAGCAGATACATTATCTAGATGCAGTAGTGAGAAACCAGAATTAAAAAACAATCTGGACTTTGATTTATTTTCACAAATTTGTCTAGTAAAACTTTCATTTAATGTAACTGAAGATCAAATAGAAAGAATTAGAAAAGAAACCAAAAATGACAAAGAACTGGATTCGTTAAGGATATTCCTAAGAACTGGTTGGCCTACTATTGACAGGTTGACTAATACTCAAAAAATGTTCTATAAAATAAAAGATGAACTTTGTTATTCTGAGGGTATATTCTTAAAAAATAATAGAATTGTTATACCTAGGACAATGTATAATGAAATGTTATCTAGATTTTATTATGGCCATCAAGGTATGGTAAAATGTAAAACTTTAGCAAGACAATCATTATATTGGCCATCCATGACAGTACATATTGATAACATGATAAAAAATTGCACAACTTGCTCTAAGTTTTCAAATTTTCACAGAGAGACCTTAATGCCTCATAATACTCCAAATTTACATCGGAAAGAAGTAGGATCAGATTTGTTTTTTATAGGCAACGACTCTTACCTAATAGTTATTGATTACTACAGTAAATTTTCAGAAATATGCTTGTTGAAAGATACTACCAGCCAAACAGTAATTAGTAATTTAAAGTCATTATTTGCTTGTCATGGCATCCCAAAGATTTTTTATTTGGATGGCGGTACACAATATACATCTTACGAATTTTAAACTTTTTGTAGGGAGTGGGAAATTAAAAGTATAAAATCTAGCCCAGAGAACCACAGATCAAATGGATTGAGTGAGAGATACATTCAAACATATTAAAAAGCACTTCAAAAATCTTTTAGCTATCACAAAGATATCTACCTAACATTACTGCAACTCAGAAATACTCCCATTGACAACAATATGCCTTCTCCTGCTCAACTTTTGATGTCGAGGGTTCTCAGATCTAATATCCCCACCTCTGAAAAACTACTGAAACCAAAAGCACATAATGTGACCCACATTTTAAACTATCATGAAAAAATGAAAAACATTCAAAAGCAATATTATGACAGAGGTGCTATTAAACAAACTCCCTTAAAACAAAATCAAAAGGTCTATATAAGGGACAGTCAGGGAGTTCGAACTGGTGTTATCACTAATCAAATTAGAAATAGGACCTACTCTGTAAAACTTGACAATTCAAACAATGTTTTAGCTAGAAATAGACAATTTCTTGTACCAATACCTGTTAATGTTAATACTGATCGTCAAGAGGAAAGAATTAATATCTCTGAAGACAGTGATAACAGATACTCGGAGGAGCAAGATTCATGTGAAAACTTAAATATAGCTTCTCCAGAGAAAACAACTTCCTGCGGACGTTCAGTAAAACCACCAAAGCGATTAAATTTATAATTCTATACAAAATAAGTTGTTCGGCTGGATGATTTATTTTTATTCTCTTTATTTTTGTAGTTTAGATTAGAATTGTGTTTTTGTAAAAAAAAACGACGGGGATGTAATATATGGTATGTATTATCATTAAAATATGCCTAAGCGGTTGGCAACAATGTCAATTATGATAGGAGGAAATAAAGACAAGAAGACACTTCTCGTCGAGCTGCTGAGCTGTATGTTGTTGTTTTATTTACGAACCTAACCTATCACATCACACAGACGTGCGACAATAATTGAAACAAAAACGGTGACCTAAAATCCTATTATCTATCCTTACAAACAATTCCTCTGTGATTTCTTTGCGCACGAATCTTATACAGATCAGTACGAATGCGTTTCATAGCACAGATTGCATATCGCTCCTCAATATATTCGATTTTGTGAAGTTCAATGCCGCAAACTACGTATTCTCAGCTCAAACAGTTGGCCAGATATTACCGGTATAAAAATCACCCAAATTATAGCCAAAATCTCGTTCTACCGTTACTAATAATGCCACCGCAATTTAATATCGCCTGCTTAGGGCAGAATTTATATCTGGTCTATTTTCGGTAAACTTTTTTCAAACAGCGGTATTTTGCTTATTTCTAATCGACCAATATCGTGTAATATGCCATTTTGTAGGTCTCATTAAGTAGATTCTGAAACACTATAGGTTTGTTGAGAGCTAACTTCAAGAATAGTGTAGATATCGGCGTTTAAAGAAAATTCCGTAAATCCTATTTCTGGAAAAACTGGTCAAAAATTTAAACGCCTGCAAAAATGTGTTGGTTTTTTATTTATCTCTCAGGGAAGTTTCTCAGAATCGCCATTACATTACAATGTTTGATATGCCTAATCGACTTTAAGCAATCTTAAAGGAAGATGGGAGAGTAGATAGGTTCCTTTTTTTTTGTTTCCTGAAATTGCAAACAATATAATTTTAATGTGAGAACTCGCCACAGTATTTGACAAACTTTTGATAAAAAATGTATAATCAATTATTATTATTATTATTATTATTATTATTATTATTATTATTATTAATTCATTAAGAATGTATTCTTTGTTCTGGGGAAATTTTCTTTTGTTTATTAATTGTCCATTGACATTGACTGTGAAATGTCAAGTTCAACGAGACAGATTAAGGAAATGGCAACATACCATTTATGTCAGCTTAGGTTGAACGTTGTATAATAAGTGGGCGAATTAACACGGTGGCTCCCACTTCATCTCAATCATGTTCGAGTTATTGCTATAGCCATTAAAAATTATTTTACTTTGAAGCAAGTTCGATGACTAACAAAATTGTTGGTTTTCATACTTTTCTGCAATACTTAAAACATTAAACAATGCTTATGTGTATTTTCTAATATACAGGGTGTCCCGAAATTACACGGTCATATTTTAACAGCGTAATCTACATCCTAAAATAGAAGTAATAGTTCATATAAACATAGGTCCGAAAACGTTTCGTTTTCGAGATACAGGGTGTTACAAGTGAAGTCCTGATGGCACATTTTTGTATATATTTTCTAAAATTTATTTAGTCACCGGTTTTCCAAAGTTAAAAAATATAAAATTTCTGATTCCACGGGCCTACTAATTATTGTTTACACTTTAGAATAAGATAACATCAACTTATCATGAAGTTTTCAAATGCTTTTCTCTTGAAAATGGTTCGTCCTAGCGAGATACAACAAAAGTAGCTTTATTACAAAGAAAATATGGGTTTTCCAAATTTTGTAGTTAAAAACAGTCAACAAAAAAACTAACCCTAATTTACCCACCTATGAAGATGATCAAAACCTGGTGTTTAGTCCATTAAATAGAGCGTAAAAAGTTTAGCATTTGTACCCAATTTCACTTAGTTATCTTTAAAGGTTTGGAAAATATTTACAAAAATGTGTCATCAGGACTTCACTTTTAACACCCTGTATCTCGGAAACAAAACGTTTTCGGACCTATGTTTATATAAACTTTTACTCCTATTTTAGGATGTAGATTACGCTGTTAAGACATAACCATCTAATTTCAGGACACCCTGTATAATAACAATTTACTAGTTATGTAAAAGATTAAATACATTCTTTAGTAGTAAATCCCAGTCTCAGAATCTTAATTTTTTTCTTTCTTTCAAATTTGAATGAGTTAATAAGATTTTTTAGTGGTATGAGGGTTCAATTAATGTGTAGGTAAACTATATAATATTAGATTTTGCATCAGACTTGATGAAAAATACATTAAAAAATTAAAAATGAGCTTTGCATTTTTCATATTATGAAATTATATTTATTGTAACCTACCTCACCAAGGCGCCTTCATAACTTATTAATTCCATTTTATTAAAGAAAAGTTGCATTCTTATTAAATTCAAATTACTACATTTAACGAAAAATCTTTGGATAATAAAATCATACCTATGATGCCTAATAAATAAAAGCAATATTTCTGTTCGTAGGGTCTCTAATATAACAGAATACATAAAAAGTTATCCAATAAGAATTCGATCCAAAAAGCTCCATAGGAAATAATAATCATTAAAACACTTTAGGCGCTTATCTTCCTAGTTTCGAATATTAAGACCGTTTTCGAGAAGATTTCGATACCAAATTCTGAGAATTTCTCAAGGCACATAATAAATCTACCATCCTTTTTTTATCCACCCAATTTCGTTCCTACCGGAGCTACGACAAATTGACGTCACAAAAATCAATAAAACGGGTATAAATACCCAAACCCGAGAGATTTCATTTTTAGATTATGATTTTATATTCATTCATTCAGCCAGTTATATTGCAATTTTAGTATTCAGTACCTTTTCTAAATCGATGCACTTCCTAACCGACGTCTATCCTACAATACCTTTTTTTCTCCCGAACGCTGTCAACGGCCCGACGCTCAACGTTCCGCCGTCCTACTTCCCTACCTTTCTACATCCCAACGCTGTTACGTCTCACACCTCCTAAGTGTTTCCTACCCTATCTACCTGCAGGGTGTTTTGCTTTAAAAAAGTATAGCTTTAGACCTCTTTCAGACGAGGATACTGTATGAGAGATACGCGTATCCGAAAATGAGGCTAAACGTACATTCAAATTGACTTATTCGCATGGCACGGGCGACGCATACAATATCGCGATACCGAATTTCTGTATCTAAGCACATTCAGTCGCCGAAAGCTGAATGCGTATGCCGCATACAAAATTACTATTACGATATAATAATATGGACATTTTCATACATGGATATTTTTGCAACGGTGACAATATCATGAACGCAGGATATTTTTCTATACAAATTGCACTGCCTAGGTTGTTAATACTAAGCACTATAAAATTGTGATGGAGAATAAAGTTTTTGACACCGAAAAATGTATTATACTTTTATCTTAATATACAGTGTCACACATAAAGTAAGCATCATATGGAATTTTTCTAATGATATAGATAAAGAGTCCTGCGAAGGATCCTGAGGTGCAAAATGCACAAAAAAAAATTAAACACTCAAAAGTAACTAGTTTCTTTAGTAAATTTTCGAAAAAAAAATTATGGATGAGCAGAATTTTTCGAAAAAAAATTAATTAAAAATCTCAATTTTACAGGTTATAATCACAAAACAAACGTTGCCAAGTTGTTAATAAAATTAAAGGTTTAAATATTATTTAAAATTTATAAATTACGATTTTAACAAAAATCAACCAAATTAATTTTAAAAATGCAGCTCAAAAAACTACATACAAAATTAAAAAGTGAAATTAATTAAATCACTAAAACATGTAATACATAAAGACAACTTTTTTAAACTTTCTTTCACTCTGATCTCTCAGCTATGCTGTACGGTCTGGCCTGGACACAGCTCAAATTGAAATGAAAAGTTAAACTTTCTTCCACTCTGATCTCTCAGCTATGCTGTACGGTCTGGCCTGGACACATACGGCCTGGACACAGCTCAAATTAAAATAAAAAGTCTCACCTAACACATTATATTTTCGTATCTGCGTATCTGTAAGCATGGAGTGTGTTACTGCGAATACCGCTTCCTCCTAGAGCGATAGCAGGTACTAGCGTCAGCCCATGAACCTGGCTCCCGACTTTTAACGAGCGTGTCTTCATCACGTGCATCCAATAATGTAGCGCTAAATTCCCATGGCAAACCAAAAGTGATATAGAATCAGAAGAAGAAAATATACAACAAAAAGGCGAAACAACAAATTTTCGTAGGGTGGCGGCTTCGCCGCCACCAGAAAATATCAGCCAGTGTCTGGCTACGCCGTCCGGCATAGACTCCAACAGCCTGTACATAGCTCAAATTAAAAGGATGGCTGTGATTACTACAAATGTTTTCACTTCGGGAGCCAAGTTCACCTTCCGTAAACTTTTTTTAAACATACTCTGGCTTCCTTCATTCTGATCTCTCGGCTACGCTGTACGGCCTGGAGTCATAGCGGGTTGTGCGTGAACTTTTAACAAATACAATCACAACAAAGTAATAATTAATAATATATTTGCTTTGTAATTCACCTATAACCAATAATTATATTTTCTTCTCATTCAAACAAAAATCTTAAACTAGGAAATTATCAGACAGTGCTAAAAATCAATATAGTATGGCAACGTTGCAAACTCGAGGACCATATGTGTCAAGAACTGATAATTTCATGAATCACTTTATTTTAAGTTTTATGGAAGGAAATGATGAAAAGTTAGGTTAAATCAGTTAAAATATTGTATTTATTATAATATAAATGAAAATAGCGAATTAAACTTAATCTTCCATATTTAATTTCAGTTAAAATATTATAAAAAGTAAGTGTAATATATTTGTTGCTTCAAAAATGATAACGAATGACATGCACAGTCAACCACGTGTGACTTCTTGTAAAAAGTCTCTTTCGCACGAGATACGCGTGTCTGAGATACAGGATAAACATATATTCAAATTGACCTATTCGACGACGGGCGACGCATACCGAATTTCTGTATCCCGGCACCTTCAGCCGCTGGAGACTAAATGGCGTATGCCGCATACAGAATTACTATTACAATATACGGACGTTTTCAGACATGGATATTTTTGAGACAATATCATAGACGCAGGATATTTTTCTTTATAAATGTAAATGCATAGGTTGTTATTACTAAGCGTTATAAAATAGTGATGGAGCATAAAGTTTTTGAGACCAAAAAATGTATTATACTTTTATCTTAATATACAGTGTCACACATAAAGTTAGCATCATATGGAATTTTTCTAATAATATAGATAAATTTTGACTTTACCATCATTTGTTGCTTCAAAAATGATAATGAATGACATGCAAATGGGCAATCACGAGCGACATTTTCCAAATGTCAAAATTGACTTTCCTTAAAAGTTGCAAAAAGTTGCCCTATTTATCAAAAGTTCGAGAAATGCCCAAAAAAAGTTGCTTATTTTATAACCATATACCAATTTTCAAGTTTTTTTTATTTTCTACCAATTTATTTCAAGGTTACTGTAATTTAAGCAAACCGGTATGAAATAATTTTTTACGTGAAGCGCTTTTTTTAAAGGTTTTTTATATTTTGTGCAACTTCGCTTAAATTTCATTAACCCAAAACTGAATTATTAGTAATTGAAATATTGAGCGAACTTGTAACTTGCTGTATGGGTAAAAAAATAAGCAATTGTTTGTTAAGGCATTTCTAGAAATTTAAAAAATGCAATATTTTGCAACTTTTAGAAAAAATGTCAATTTTGACATTTACAAAAATTACTTGATTGGCCATTTGCATGTCATTCATTATCATTTTTATAGATACAGTCAAAATTCACCTACATTATTTAGAGAAAAAAAACCCATATGATGCGCACTTTATGTGTACACTCTTCTAGATCCATAATTCAAACCAATGCACGCCACTGTGACTATTTTAGTACTGATTGAAAAGATGCGTGAATTCGATACAGCAGCCCAAGGTTTCGACCGTGATTCTGAATCTTGGATACGCGGCATATACAGTATACCCTTTTAAAACAGCTCTGTCAGCACCATTCTAAAACTGAAATAAAATTTAAAAAATATACAATTTTATTTGCCAGGCAAAAACGCAACACCCTGTATATCCAAAAATATTTTTAAAATAAGTTTTTTATTAATCCATATAACTTTTATTTGAAATTTGATTGCCCAACTATAACACAAATTGAAATATTGAACAATTACACGCACTAATGGGACACCATGTATATTTTTATTGAAGTTAATTATAGGTTTTTAAGATAATCATTATTTTTTGATATAATATATTAGGTATTTATGTGCATTTTTTTTAACCTAGCAGGGGCCGCGAATATCTTGCACCGAGGCCTCTTTCGAGTTACGCTACTGTCTTAGTTGCATTATAGTTACTTATGACACCTTTTCTACAACAATAATTTAAAAAGGGATGCATTCAAAATAAACAGGATCAAAGGATATTAAAAAAAATAAACTGACGATAATTAAATTAAGTACCTAGGTATATTAACCTTCAAAAAATATGGATGTGAAATCTGCTGACGACGATTTTGTTCTAGGTACATAATGTTTATCTTTATGTCACCTTTATTAATCAAAATAGAACATTGTTTTAACTACTATAACATAAATGTACAACCAATTTTCCATATTGGTATATATAATACCATTTTATGTTTAAAATTAAGACAGTACCTACCTAGGTATTAAAACTCGATTTGCCATTAAGTGTCAAAAAAAATTCATAATATCTAAATCAAAGTACCCAGGTTACTTTCGAGAATAATTGCATTTTTACAGTATAATTATTAACCGTGACCCCACAATTACCTGAATACTCGTTGCGAAACAGTACTCTTTGAAATTGCAGAGAAAATAAAATATGGAAATTATCGCTTAAATTGAATAGATAAAATGGTATAAGTTGAAGGTATATGTACTTATAAGCACTTAGTGACAGCGTTATCAATCATGATAATAACGTTTTCATAAATAAAATTAGACATTTAGTTTTTTATGGCACTTTTCAACCGGTTTTTGTCAGTCTTTTGTTTTAATACCGTTGTAACGGTTATATACAAATCTCTAATAATAAAAAATAAGGACTTACCTTAGTTGAAGGGTTCATAAAGTTAAATTTTGATTAATTGATTGGTTCCTAAGGGTAAATGTTTACATAAAAAACCACACAACCACCTGTACAAACACCTGAAACACGTATGATGTTCTGTTGTTGTAACTGTTCTTATTGCGCATGGTCCTATTATTGGTTATTAGAGGTGGGAACTTTCGTTTTGAAAATAACTGAAATTTAGGGACCTGTAGGGGTAAAGTATATTATTTTGTTTGTGGTAATAGTTGAAGTTCAACATTTAAGATTAATCATTCAATGTTAATAATAGTTAATAATTTATAGGTAAATTAAAAAATATATTATATGAAAGCAAAAACCATTTCGAAGTGTAAATTTAAAATAATGATTATGTACAAAACTGTTTAGGGTCGCAAATTTGTTTTAATGGTATGATTTGGTAATTTAATAAAGTTTTCGCCAGTGATCATTGAATTATTTTAGTTTCTAAAGGTAAGTGTATGTAAACATTTTATTTTGATATTACTTTTATTAAAATTTTATAACCTTTATAATTTTACTCGCCACAATGGTATTTTTAAGTTAAATGCAGTGTAATCGTTTTTCAACTTAAGCTTAAATAATACTTCTACATTTGTGCCATTTCATGCGTTATATTTTCATTTTGTTTAGTTTTTTTCACCGTACTAAAATATAAGGACACAATATGCCTTGAAATTATCAATATAGTTATCTCTCGGAAGATAATCTGAAGTAAGCTGTAGAAGAAGTTAAAAAAGGTGTTTCCTTGCGGCAGGCTTCGGAAAATTTCGAAATTTTAAGTAAAAGGTAAAACATGTGACAAAAAAAGTTTGGCAGGCCTTATACGTTCTGAGCGCAGGCGATCTAAAAGTATTGGAAACAGATTATATGTGTTTCCAGTTGTTGTTGATGCAATGGACGATAGTAACACAGAAATTATCACGATTGTTAATCCTATTAAAGTTACTAGAGGACATCATACTTTCCCTTTTGAATTTAATAATTTAACTTTATTATAAAAACCTATTTAAATAAACATTTTGTTTTCAATATAAAATAAACATAAATAGTGTAAGTTTAATTATATTTAATTTTTTACACCCTAATTACTGCGAATTCGTTTTTCAAGCAATTACGAATTGCGTAGGTACATTTATTGAAACTTCTGCTAACCTAAGCCAAACGTTGATTTACAAAGACTGGTTTTTGTTACCCCATATTACGGCTAAATAAAACCATCATTTCTTTATTTCATAGCAGGGGCAGAAGTTGGAAAGGCTTTTGGTAGGTATATAAAGAGGGAGTAAGCGTCAAACCACGTCGGACTGCTTCGAGAATTTCGCGGTAATGTTTACCTGCCAGGGTCGTTTCATATAAAAAGTAATTTTAAATTGTTACCGGCAAAACCGGACAATCGCATGTATTTATGGACTAGAAATAATTATTAAACAAGTAATATAATATCCAAATCATAATCCTACAAAATTTCAACAGCTATTTACAATTTATTAAACTATTTACATTTACCCGAAATTGTTATTAACATCTATAAAATAATTTTGTACGCCAATGTATCGCGTCCACTTCGGTTAGCTCCGCCGCAGAACTGTCGATGTGTATGAAGTGGGAAAACTGCGAAAAGCCTTTCCAACTTCTGCAGCGTCTATACTGTCAATACCATACACGTTTAAAGAAAAAATATCCTTATATATAATCATAAAGTAGAACAGTATACTCAAGTTTTGCACTAATTAATTTCTAAAGTAAATTGATTTTAAATACTAAATGTTTGAAATTAAGAAGAAGTGGCTTAAGTAACCCCGGATGACGGTACATAACATAAACACAAAAAATAGTAGAAAGTCTAACCGTTAACACGTGCTTCTGACTGATTGTTCTTCATCAGTATGATCAGAAGCTCGCGTCTACAGTTTGACTTCCCTCTTACTTTTGGTTGCGGGGATGGTCTCAATATTCTTTTTTTTGTTGGATATTCCCCGCACTAAACTCAACCTTTTTCCTTTTGTTATATAGATACATATTAAAATGTTAATAACTATCAGTAATTGGCAATGATAAATTTGCAACTTTTTAAAATGTTAATTTTTTCCTTTATAAATAAGCCGTAAGTCAAAATTATTTTGTCACTTTGACATCTGTAAAAAGACTATTTTTCACATCTGTCAAAATTGTATAATTTTAGGATATCAGCCATTAAGACCTCACTATCCTAACCAATCATTTAGTTTTGTGGTGATTAAACGACTTTTTCGTTTTTGTCTGCTTGATAAAAGTACCTTAACTTTTTGAACTGAACACTATAAACATAATCTAACTTTTATTAAACTTAAATGTAACTTAAATCTATGTTAATTCCAAAATTTCAAAATTATTGTTAATATTACTACACCAAATGAAAATCGTTAATATTTATAATATAAACTAACATATTTTTGTTTGTTTATGTTAAATCACTGTACACATGAAACCAACTTACACCCAACTTTTGTCAATTAAATATAATTTTTTAAATACAGTACAGTTCTAAATTAAGCAGATCTTATTTTATTTCTCCGCGCTTTTGCGCATGCCCGGCACATTCCATCTGTTGCAGTAATAGGTTGTTTCGATATTGATTTTTTTTTAGAATAGTAAGGGAAATTATTATACTATAAAATGAATTAGTAATTAATTTTATTATGGTTAATAAACCATTTGTAGAAGCTTTTAGATTATTACCTTCTCCAAATATATTTACTGTGTCTTTTTCATATAAATTTTAATTTATAATATTTTCAAATACCACTTGTCCTTTTAAATTTTATCTATTTAATTTTCAGTTTCCATACTAAAACGCATTACTTGTGATTTTATTAATCGGTTTTTTCGTGGTTTTTCCAAATAAATACGTTTTCGTGGAAACTAAAAATTTAATTGATAACATTTGGCGAACTCGTGGTATTGAACTGAACATTTTTTCTTGATCATTAGTAAATAATCGATCGCATATTCTGTCCTTTTAGGTTCGCATCAACAAACTACCACTGCTTTCCTGTATAAATACCAGGATATTATGTCTGTGACCTAACTAGTTTTAATAAAAATGCAAACGAAAATACTACATTTTTAAATGCAACTAATAACAAATTTAAGTCTTTTTCATTCTGATTTGGCGTATTTTTCAAAAATTCCTCACTACAGAATAATTTAATGAATGTGAATAATGAAAATTCTATTTTATGATTGTTCAAAAACTATTGAATAATGAATTATTAAATCAACAACAAAAATCATAATAGGTACATATATACCTACTTATAAAAATCACGTAATAATGAATCTACTTTTTTTAACAGTTAGGAAAACATTTATTTTATTCTTCTATCCCATTATTGCATATTGGTAAATAATAATATGTATTAATATGTAAATTAAGTTGAATTTGAATTTAAACACAAATCCGTTCCGAAATAACCGGTCGTAAACTACACCTCTAAGAATTCGCATCAGATGGTGTTGTACAATATACATCCAGGTTCGGACTACCCGCCGTTATTTAGTAGTGAGAGTGAGAGTAATTTTCGAAATTTAGAGCTAGACATTGTATGTTTTGACGACCTTTCTAAAGATATAGTATGGTGCTATTTGTAACAAAACTGCTCTAGAAATGAATTCTGTAAGGAACTAAGTGTCACAAGCTGAATTTTTAGTGAAATGAAAACTTTTGAGATTTTAAAACCGGAGGTAATCCAAAATTAGACCATGCAGAAGAGCACTATTTTCAAAAAACGAGATATTGGTACCATTGCATAGAGCGTAACTTGTGCTACAATATGACCGCAAAATCCAAAAAGTCACTTTACAAGTTAGGTAAATGTATTATTTTAAACATTTAGCTTACGGCCCAAAATATAAAAAATGCGAGTTCGCAATTTCCTTGGTTCTAAAATGTGTTTAAATCATAACAAAATACCAACCATATTTTTATGTCTTATAATAATCAACTTATGTTAATTAATATAAAACAAATCAATTAAAACGGCTGCCGCGTGAGATCTACACTCTGCTAACGGTGTTATCGCTTTGTATATTCCATCTTAGTTGCACCAATGATTGTAACCCAGGCAGCAGACTAACGACATTTTGACGACATTTTTTGGTAATTCTTGGTCATCGACGTCATGTTACCAAAAATGAGGTGATTATGACGTCACTTTTTTTAACGTCTTTTTGACGTCACAAATTCGACGTTAGTGTGACGTCAATTTATTGTCACTATTAAATTAAGGTTTATATTAAACGTGATTTCAATACATTTTATTTATGTAAAATGGCCTAAACAATTATTTTTTAAAACTCTTAAGTCTAGTATCGCTTAAATCTGGCGCATAAAGATTGTATGACACCATCCAGACAGCACACGACGTCCATTGGACGTCCATATTTTGTCCAAATAATGTCCTGGATGTCCATGAACTTTATATGGATGTCCATTGGACATCCATTTTCTGTTAACCAATGGATATACCCATTCAGACGTCCAATGGATGTTCAATAAATGTCCATGATGGACACTATAAAAATGACTAACTTATAATAAATTATTATAATTCTTCGTGTATAATTTAATTATTTACAACATTTTAATTAAAATAAATCAATTAATTTTCCTCTCCTAACGCCTCTGTTGACAAGATAAAAAAGTAAAAGGCCATTCAGACCAGACTCGAAGAAGAAAAGAAGAGAGAGGTTAAGAAGAAAACATCCCACATGTAGCCGAAAGTATGTGTAGCCGATAGATAATGTTTATCTGGTAAGAAAATAAGTATAATTAACATTAAATTATTTAAAAATCCAAAAATTAAGAAGCACATCGTTTGTTTTAAACTAATATAACCTATCAATTATGTTTTAAACTTTATATTTTCAAAGAATCTTTTTCTTTTAGACCTTTTGTCAAACGATTTACCTACCATTTAAGAAAATGGCTTTACTAAAAGCTAACTAATATGCTGCAAATTCGAGATGATGTCAACACAATTATTATTGTAACTAAGAGGTAAGAAAACTTTCAAAGGAGAAGAAAAAAATTCAAGTTTCTATTTGTATGGCATGAGACGTTAGCAGAAGAGGCTATTTAGAAGATACAAATATTTTTAAAGAAGCTATAAGTTTTACTTTTATTAAATAAAATAGAATCGTTTTGTAAAGTTTAAGTAATAATGCATTGAAAGTGGTTTCATAAGTTATTTCTCTTTAATGTTCACAAATACCTACATATTTTTATTTCAATTTTAGATTCAGCAGTTCCAAAACCAGGGACAAGGACATGACGAACTTATGAAAAGATGTTTTGTTTCCATTTCTAATATCCTCTCAAAAGAATTCGCATAATATGATGGTATGAAAGTAAAATGATAATTTAAAGAAATAATGAGCAGTTTTTTATTTATATGTAAGTATAGAGGTAAAGTACATTAGTCAATGCATATTTTCATATTAGTTAATAACATTTTATCTAAAAGTTTTACATTTTTAACTATCAGTTTTGCCTGATCAGGCGTGTATTAAACGATTGATTTAAGACTGAATATTCGTATAAAATGTAGTCTTTTTTAGCTGCTACTGAGAGTGACAATGGTGCTGCTTAAAAAGTAAGCGAAATAGCCTTAAGAAAATGGCTGAGAAGGTCAACAGAAAGGAGTGCCTATAAAACTAATACATGCTTGATATTATTTATGACAATAAAAATAAGTCCATAGTTGCAATTATTTTATTTCATATTAATATAGGTGGTGATGTCCGTCAGATGTCCATAAATTGTCCAAAAGCAATACCAAAAGAGTCCATATATGGACCTTTCATGGAGTCCAAATGGACGTCCAGGAGTGGGACAATTGTATAGTCCAGTGGATGTCCATTGGATGTCCTTTGGTAAAATGCTGGACGTCCTTTGGACAGCTGATATGTCCATGAATGGACTTCCGATGGACATCCAATGGATTGACTTGTGCTGTCTGGGCACGTGACACATGACTGCGTCTGTCTGTGGTTATCGGTCTGTGGAGTAATGCTCGTGTGTGTTCGAGCAAGCACGAGAACGGTATCGCAGTTTGTTGCATCGGCCATGTGTAATGGTGAGTGCATCGTGGATCGTTGCCCGTGTTCATTCAGGATTGTTGTTAAAAGTTAAGAAAAGATCAGCGAAAAAAGTTATATCAGATTCAACCCAGCATAAGGTATTTTTATATCAATATTTTTCTTATTCTTTAATGATTTTATATCTTTTACATTCATAGGATGTTTCTTAAAATATTCCCAGGTTCGTGAAATAGTATAAAATGGCGGCACTCATAAAAAAATCATTAGAAATTAAATGTGCCCGTAGTCTTCATAATTGTGCCAAAGCCAAAACAATAACGAACAATTTGGAGCAGTTGGATTTATATAAATTAATGTTTTTTGCCAATAACATTTCATGTATTTAAACTGTTTTTTCTTTTTAATTAAAATTATTTTATTTTCTAATTTTGTTTTATTAAGTGACCCACAGTTCCTATAGAAAAGTTACAAAAGAGTAACAATATTAAATGTAACGTCATGGTGAGGTCTCAAATAACGACAAAGGTGTCATTAAAACAACGTTATAAAAACGTCATAATGACGTTATAAAGACTACTAGGAAAAGTCATAAACACGTCATATTTAGACGTGAAGAGGATGTCTAAAAATGACGTCATTTGAGCTGTGACATATTCACGTCATTTTACCGTCATTATCACGTTAGTTTTCAGAGGATAAATGACGTCCTGTATGACGAAAATAAGATGTCATAATGACGTCAGTCTGCTGCCTGTGAAACATATATCTATCTCTATCGCACTACGAAACTAGCCCGGCTCATAATATTATCACCACAATGGGCAACCAATCTTAATTTTTTTGTAGATAAACTATTGTAGTTCTGATAATGTTTTATATAATGTCCCACATTTTACGGATCCAACTGAAACAGTTGATACATTTCATAATTGTAAACAAAAAAGTTCATATTAACACTTAACACGCAAACATTGATCAAAATTCGATCAAAAGTCAAGAGATGTAAAAGTTAGATAACTAATTAAAAAACCAAAAAAATATCAATAAGTGGCTTGCAGCTGAAAACGTATCATTCTTATCAATTTTAAATCACCAATAACTTTTCTACTGATGGAAATCGGACGATTGTTAATATGAACCTTTTTGCTTATCTCCGTTTTATATAATTAGGGACACCCTGTATAATGTAATACCTATTAAATATTGAAAAAAATTATTGTGTAATGAGTAAAATATCTAACACTGAAAGAGCCCTTCCTCAACTTTAAAAATTATATTTCTTTCGTTAAAGAGCATGATATATTTTTTTATTAGAAAAACTACATCTTACAATCTTATGCAATAATCGTATTATATTTTCTCCTCGTCTTCCGATGCTTCGCTGACCTTTTATTTATTTTTGAAATCTTCACTTGTCTTTTGATTTAAGGAATATTCTGATATACTTTTAAAAATTGTATTTCAAAACAAATATAAAGCACAACATATTGACGTTGTTTTTAATCATTATAGAGAAAATTTGATTAAAGTGGATCTTCCATATCAATTAATAGGATTATTACTAATTGAGAGATCCCGTTTTCACAACAATGAAATTTATTTATTCAGTGAATATTTATTAATAAACAGTTAACCAATATTTTATCAAACGAACTTCCTGATTACGGATTCCATGATTATAAGATACAATTTGTAACGGGTGGCGGATTTAATAACATTACAGACTTTAAATCCAATATTGATATTTGTGAAGAAAATTGAGAACTATTAGAATCAAACCATGAAGAAGCTAACACTAGAATTCTACTTTATGTACTCTGTTTTAAAACGGAAGGTTTTTCTACATGCGTTATTGACTCTAACAATACCAATGTGCCTATTATTTTGATGTATTTTAAAAACCTTCTTCCTAGTGAAATTTGGTTCAAAGCCTGAATCAGAACTTTTACTGGTACGGGGCAGTTCATAAAATAGCCACTAACGACAGTCTAACAAACAACCTAGCTGCTTTCCATACTTTAACAAGATGCGATACAACGAGTCAATTTACTGGAATGGTAAAAAAGATCCATTCCGAAGATCTGTTTAATATTATTAAAAAATTTGTAATAAAATTATATTCGTTATTGTTCATTCTCTTAATGTATTAAGAGGTTTAATGGTCCCTTTAACAGAGCTGTGTCGGATTGGGTCGTCAGCCGTCATAAGACCGGTAGGCCCTCGTTTAAGCAGTGGGCCCTTGAGAAGAACAAAGAAGATCCCGTAATAAATGGCAGCCACGGAAAAAGCATCAGTGTGCAAAGAAGGCCTTTTCTACTCTTCAATGAACCTGATCAAGAAAACAATTGTATAGGTGGGCCCTTCTCCCTCCTGAACGGGTCCCAATCCGACACTGCTTTTAACAGACGATTCCTTAGGCTTTTTACCAAACCAAGATTTGGTTAAACTCTTAACTAATGCCAGTTTTTGAAGAGGGCAGCGAAGAATCAGAAGACGAGGAGAAAATTTAATACGATTTTTAAAGATTCAAAGTTGTGGTTTTTCTAATAAAAAAATATAATTATCTCTCTTTAAAGAGGAAGGGTTCTTTCAGTGTCAGATATTTTACCCTTCTAATTTTACTCCTGGCACATTTTTTTTTTTTCAATATTTAGTAGGTATTATTACTAATAATAAATTTATTCGAGATCCCTATTCCAGAGGTCTTGTATACAGGGTATCTCAAATTGTATAAAACGGAGACATGTTAAAGATCTCATAATTTTAAGTAAAAAGGTTCATATTAACAATAGTCCGATTTCTATAATTAGCAAAGTTACTGGTGGTTCAAAATTGATAGAAATTATACATTTTCAGTTGCACGCCACTTATGATATTTGATATTTTCTTGGTTTTTAATTTGTTATCTAACTTTTACATCTCTTGAATTTTAAACGAATTTTGATTAATGTTTAATCAAGAGACAAAATGGAAATTAGAAGCTTTCTTGGACCGTGCTCAAATTACCGAAAATTCAAACACTTTGATCAAATTGCTAAAGCCCTTCATCGACTAACTGAAAACAGTAGTCTATTTTACTGGACGTTGGATTGTCAAAATGCCTTCAGCGAGTTAAAAAAACGATTGACCACGCCACCCATCCTAGAAGCGTACCCTCGGGAAAAAGGACAATATATTTTGAAATGCGACGCATCTCAACATGGCGTGGTCGCCTTGCTATCCTAAGAACAGGAGGGGGAGGAGATAGTAATTGCGTATTTTAGTAAGTCCTTAGGAAAAGCTGAGAAGAATTATTGCGTCACAAGAAAATAACTTTTAGCTATTGTCAAAGCCCTCGAACACTTCCACACTTACCTTTTTAACAGAAGTTTTATTATTAGAAGTGACCATAGCGCCTTGCAGTGGCTGATGAATTTCAAAAAACCTGAAGGACAAGTTGCTAGATGGATAGAAAGACTGCAACAATAGAACTTCGAGATAGTGCATCGAAGAGGACGTCTCCATAGCGACGCAGACATTCTTTCCAAACGACCCTGTTTAGAACGACAATCCTAAATCTTTAATTTTCAATTCGAATTTTGCTGCATTTACTTTTGAACACTTTTTTTATGTAAAAATTGAAAAATAAAGTTAAATCTAAAGGACATGTAATTAAATCTTGCAATATTTTTAGGAATTTTCAAAGAAAGTTAAAATTTCAATCTTATGAGGTGCAGGATAAGGTTATCCAATTGAGTTGACACTTTGCCAGTCTCATTTCTTAGCCTATTAGCAACGTTCAGAAGCCCCCCCAAATCTTACATTGAGTTTTTGCGACCATCTTGATAATTTGATTTAAATTATAAATATCCCTTATTATTTTTAAAATCTAACTAGTCGCTTGTTTGCCATATGCTAGAAAAATATATCTTAACTCTCTTGACATTGACAGTATAATTGACAGAGATAACATATTTTGGAATCATCTTAAAGTAAATTAATTACTTGTGTATAAGGCCTTTATAGAAATTCTGCAACCCTTTCTGCCCTTTCCTCCGAACGTCCCGATGCTCCACTCGCGCCACACCTAATAACTCCCCCCCACTTCTTCTTTCCGTCCATACGGAGCAACCGCGACAGTTTTCCACCAGTTTTTCCACCACCAGCTCGTTCAATCGAGTCTCCGCTTCGGAAAATCTAACTTGCCGTGTCTTTCACCGCTTTTCTCTCGCTGTTTAACGTGAAAATCTACATTTTCCGACTTCCAAGAGGTCGATACACCTTCATTTGTTTTCATAAAGATGATCTAGGCAGCTTGAACGATTCGGTAAGTGTTTTGTTTGATGGATTTATGTTATTGGCGACGTGGGAAACATTTTTGGGTAATAAGGTTGATGGGTCAAGCAGAATGTTGTTTTCTAAAACATGTATTGTGTGTATGTATGTTTGCAAGAAAGGAAAGAAACTTTGCCATTTATGTTTTCTGAATGAAATGGAATTTTGTTAATTTTATTATTGAATCATGGTGAATAAAAATATATATTGTGATAATAAATATATTTCAAGTGTTCTTACTCAATTTATCTGTACATTAATTGTATGTCAATGAGCCAGTTCCCAAAAAAGTTTCATCCAACATAATTTTGTATCCATTATTTTTTTTTTAAATAAAAATAGTTGAAATATCTCCAATATTATAGGATATTTGACGTATTTTACAAAAAAAAACGTTACATTAAAAGTATAATTATTAACAATTATTCAACAAAATATTTCGGGCATTTCCTGAAAATTTCAAACGATTATTTTCTCTTCTTGTAAACACACAATTAAATAACTTTTACTTAAATTTTAGTATTTTACATTCCTTGCAAGTTGAATGCTGTACTTTTTCTGTGACTGTAACTGATACCCATTAATTGTTAGTTTTTAAGTTAATTAAAATGAAAGCTCCCTTCTAGATAATTTTTTTATGATTGAAATTTCATGACATACATGATCTTAATAAAATAATTATAGAATGACCACATTATATTGTCAGATAAGGATCTAATACGGAAATAATTAATTTGTGTTATATCAGAATTATCAAATAAGAAAATGTAATATTTGAATAAAATGTAGTTTTGTATTATAGTCGCAACGAAAAATTACAAAATTATTATTATTCGATAAGCGAGAATAGAGAACCACTGACATATTAAAATTCACAGAACGTTTAATTGCAGAATAAACTAAAACCGTTAAAAACGAGTAAAAAATTAGGAAATAAAAAACAATTATACGGATGCATTCAATATGTGAAGACTACAGGGGAAAAAGGATGAGGGTCACAATTTCAAAGTTTTGAGTAAAACGCATTTTAAAATTCAAAACCTTGTATTTTCCTAATGTAAACTTTTTCGGAAATAACAAATTTTTAGGTAGCCTGTTTATTTTCTTTCGAAAAAATAACTTGTTACTGATTTTTTTTTAAATATAGGTGTCCGAACAAAAAAATAAAATGAGGTTATGTACATAAAATCAGGGGAAAAAAAGATGAGGGTCCACAAAAAAATATAACTTTAGTCGCATGGTAAATTCTCAAAGTAAAGTTGAGCTTCTAGACTACAAAAACGTTTTAATTCCTGCAAGTTCTGGTTCTTCTTAGTATTAATGGGAATCCTGTCTTCATATTTCAAATCTGGAAGTTCAAATTGCCCTGAAGGTAGATCTGAAAATGCAGGGGCTGCATTGCCTTCATTTTTTGATTTATTTCTAACTTGTTTCCCTTTTTTGAACGTGGCCTGTTTTTTCTTTGTTGGTACTACAACACTTGAGATGAATCCTCCATTGTAAGAGTCGCGATGATCGATCATTCTGGGTTCTTCTTTTTTTTATTAGTAATTCCCATGGGCGAAGTTAAGGGGGGGCTTGGGGGGGCTAAGCCCCCCCCCCAAAAACCAAATTAGCCCCCCCAAAAATAGTTCGAACATTTATCGCACATCCATTCATACATTTCAGATTTCAGAACAGAAATTAAAAAATAAAATAAATTAATTCTGCAATTTTACATTTAGTTTAGGAGGCAGTGAATTTTTTTCGTATTCATTTTTCCAGTGAAAATAAAAATAAAAAATAAATTGTTCTCTTAGGGACAAAAACAAAATTTTTGAGTCTGACACTTATTTTCCCAGTCATAATTATTTTACATTTACTAAACTAGAACATAAAGCTTATAAAAATAGCAGTTTGGATTATCTTAGATAGTGGAAAGTGAGTGTGGCAGAAAATTAAGCATATAAAATTGATACAATTATGAATAATAATAAGTCTGGCTGATTTACGAAATAGGCTAATGAGTCTGGTAACATCTTCTAAATCGAAAAAATATAATATTTTTGCTTTTATTTTACCGGGTTTGAAAATTTGTCACGTGATAGATTAAATTATAATTTTACACCTCTATTTTATAGCCAATCAAATGCTGTTATTTTAAATCGCTTCTATGACAACCAGAAAAATTTCCGGAAATGTTTCTTTTGGTGGGTACCCTGAACGAAATTATACTTAAAATTTTTTTGACAGTTGAGCAGCTCTTTCATGCATATAATATTACGACGCAACGCAATAGTGTGATTAAAAAATTTGCCATTTCAGTGGTTAATATTTTATTTAATACAAATTATAACTAGGTAGAAATACAGTACATTTATTTTAATAATAATTAGGTTTTTCGCGTCAACTAAACGACTTTAAATATGGCAAATGGTCATGGTATGGCCACAGCACATAAAACATATGTTTTTTTATTTGATTTTAGTCGTTTTAATGCATATCTGTAAAGTTTTTAAATTTGTATTTTTTGGTGTAAAACTTTCTTACCCAATACCACACGTGCCTAAATTATTATCAGAAATTTTTTGCCCACTTTTGTATGACCGAAGGAGTGGTTACGGTTTCGGCCAACTTTGGCTTTAAATAAGAGTTTCGACTACAGTTTCGGTTTCGGCGGAAAACTGGCCGAAATTGCAGCCGACAACGAAACTACTTTTAAAAGTTTTCGTTTTATAATTGGTTGTGTCCGGCACAATGGCGACTGTGCCGGGTGCCATTCCTACACAGTGCGCGTACACACAAACTTATCTGCTTTGTTTCAAGTGAACATGTCAATAAATTTATTAATGGCTTCTTTTGATCACATAAATAAATAGGTAATAAGTAAATGTAGCTAAAATTTATAATACGAGTTAATTAGTCTAAAACAAGGATTACAATAAGATATTGCAAATTTCAATAAGAGATTGCCTTAAAAGAAAGTTCTTGTTTTTGTTTCGGTCGAAACTAAGAAAGGAGCCGAAATTTGGTTCCTGTTTCGGTTATGAAACCGTATTTCGGGATGTTCCACATAAGCCAGATTGTATTTTAAGCTGTTATCATAACATACATTTTTCTAGTAGTGATAACACTTGGGCATTGCCAACTAAAAGGACACCTTAGTAAACTGAGAGTAGTAGAAGCTAGTGACTGCAGATTCTGTAAGGAGGAGGAATAAACATTCATTCACATTCTAACTGAATGTGTAGCACTCCAGAATCCAAAGGCACTATACCTAACTTGAAGCCACTCCAAATCCTACATTTCCTTGAGAAGATATAACTGGAAGGGTCGTTATTCGCGATTCAAGCTAAGTGATACGCCCTCTGGAGGAAATTTGTAGAAGGTCCCTATAAGTAGGATATCGTTCAGTGTTGCCAAAACTAGCAAAATTTCGCTACGTCGTCGGATTTTAGCTCTTGAAGAAGTGGACAAGATCTTTTATTTAAGAATCAAAATTTGTGTATAATAATATGTAATCATACTGTATATTTATTTAAGGATTTTTTTATTAAACCGATTTATTATATTGATTTTTTAAATTTCAGTTCATTTATTAATTTTGTATTAAAATCAGTTCATCATTTGGCAATATTGGCGTTTATTGTTTACCTACATTTTAATTTGTATCAATTACAATTCGAGTTTTTTTTTACTTTTTAGCTTTAAATTTGTTTATTTCTTATAGTATGTGATAGTGTTTATATTAAAAATGAAATCTGCGAAAAAGTCCCCAGCAAATTGCAATCTATATTGTGTTAATGTCAAAATCAAAACTGAAGTATTCATTATTTTCCAAATGCAAGTCGTAAAGTTTTGTTTTTTACCATAAATGGATATCTACAAATTCACAATATTAAAATTTTGCAAAACTTTGTTTAGAATCGAAACTGTAATCTGATTTGTGACGGTTTTAATACCATTTACATGTATACAAAGTACTACATAATTCACTTCATAATATAAGAATAAGTCTAGTAAGATATAATTTCAACAATAATAAACGTTTGGTACCTGAAATGTCCTTTAAACCACATAATAAAACATGTCCTGGGTTTAGTAAATACGTATTTCTAAATATTCTTGTAGCAACCAATAGGTGAATATTTCCAACAAATTAAGTCATACACATGATAAAAATTAACATAAAATGAAACTCAAAAACACTATTACAATGAGAATATTATCTAAAAACAGTTTAAAAAAATCACAAATACAAAATCCGTCCAAAACAAACACGTGTAAATAAACAAACATCCTACTTATAGGTGACAAATGACAGGCGCGCGAAAATTAATTTGAATCGCGAATAGGCATTGAGACATTTCCTTGCTGCATTAGCGACAGAAGGGGGTACAATAAATCTTTTAGGTCGCAGTGTATTAACACCCCATTCCCAAAATAACATAACATAGAACACTGCAAAAAAATGAAATCCATCAATTACAGTTCATATTTTTTAATTTTTAATCATTAAGATTACATATACGTTAAAATTAGATATTTTTGTTTAGAATCGATAAAAAATAGCATTTTAATTTTTATTTGGCAATTTTAATCAAATTGTATGAAACTAATTTAATTACGAGTATTAAAACTAAAAACCTAAAAATGACGGTGGAGCTGAGGACAGAGCATCTGCCTTCCACGCGAATAGCCTGGATTCGAATCTGGACTAGGGGCTAATTTTTTTTATGTTTATTTTGTTTTATGAATTTAAATGAATTTAAAATTAGTTATTTTGTCTAAACCTAAACTATTTTTTTAAATTTGTAAATTTTCGTTAGTGGTTCGTAGAAAAAATATACTGTATAACTCGAGTGGATTGTCCATATCTACTCTTGTTGCACAAACTATTATTTCATGACTGCGAAAATGAGGAAAATTTTTGTGATGAAAATTTTTCACTTAATACAACTATATATTATATGATATTTTATCCATTTTCATAGATTTGCCAGAATTTTTTTACTTAACTTCAGTATACCTCTAGAACTATTATATATTATATGACTTGGGCTAGGGCTTTAGCCCCCCCAGATCTGAATTCCCTTATTGGGCGACTTTCAAAGGGACACTTCAGGACGTAATAACTTTTCCGATGATCAGTCCAGCTTCGAAAAATATTTTAGTCTTTACAGCTTTAAAAGGGCTTGGTTTAATGCGGGCATTACGAACGTGATCATCCCAACCAGAGGGAAGCTCGAAATAAGCTTTGGAATTAATTAAGCCCATATTGCGATCACATTCCATGTAGCTTTGTCCTCTAATAGGAAAAACCATTTTTACACACTGAAGTCAACCTACTTTGTGAACAATATAATGAAGCAGTCGGAACAAGGTATAATTTTTGTTCTGTCCACAACACGAATCACAAAAAATAACAAGTTCTTGAACTTCTGGATTCAATTCATTGATAATGTAATGAAACAGAATGGAGGCTACTTCATCTGATCCTTTATTGGCCGCTGTTTCCGTATAAGTATAAAAAAAAACGCCTCACCGCTGGCCAAAACGTGAATGTTGAATAAGTAGAACGCTAATTGCCTCTTGTAGTATACGTCATTAGTGCTAATGTTGGGCAGTTGCAAGTTTTTTTGATAGTCCATGGCAATGGCTTCAATATGACCGTATTGTTGAGCTCTCTTGCGTTCGGATCATTTTCTTTAGTAAAAAAACTCAGCCTTCTTAAGATGAAGTTGTTGATTCATATCTAGTGCAGATGAATTTGAAGCCTGTGATGGATTTGCTTTTTTTGTCTTATATTCATCGCAAGTGCTGCATGTATCACTACGCGGGTAACCAAAACTGATGTTGAATTTGTTTACAAAGATGGAGCGACTTCGTCTGATGTACTTCCATAAACATCTGGAACATTTTTTTTATGTTCAACTCCTCTGGCAAGTAGATTTTTTTAGACTTATGAAGGCTATAGTGTGACTGTCTATCTTTAAATGACCGAATATGACCACAGACCGCATCGGTTGTTTCTTTATCTAGCTTATTTGGCCGATTGGAATGTCGACCCCGACAATCTTCACCAGCATGTCCATCTTTAACAAGCTTTTGTTGAATATTTTGAAGGCGCTTTGCTGATATTCCATGTAGTGAGGGCATTGCCTTGTAGCAAATAGGAATTTCTTGGGTACCGTTTTCCCGCATCAGTCACCTTAAAACAAATTAACTACTGCAAAGAAAGTAACGACAGTAAAATAATATGTATTACCTTATATTTGTAGGAGAAAGAATGATAGATTACATCTTCATCGTTAGCTTTTCTTTGGCGACGTCTTTTAACTGGTTCGTGCGAAATGAGACCTGCTAAATACAAGCTCTGCTCATTATGCGATTTTTCATTGAAGTTTCTTATAATCGCCAAACGGTCTTGAACACCAATAACATTAAAACATTTTAACCTTGAACACTGACAACTGCTACCGATTTCATGTGTTTGCAATCTTATTACTTTCCTATCTGTATACAGATATAAGGAAAGTATAGGAATCATGATTTTTTTCGACCTCGAGTTTTCGACGGATTTTTACGTTTTGAGGTCCCCTGAATCCGTTTTGACTATTTTCGCGATGATGTCTGTGTGTGTGTGTGTGTGTGTGTGTGTGTGTGTGTGTGTGTGTGTGTGTGTGTGTGTGTGTGTGTGTGTGTGTGTGTGTGTGTGTGTGTGTGTGTGTGTGTGTGTGTGTGTGTGTGTGTGTGTGTGTGTGTGTGTGTGTGTGTGTGTGTGTGTGTGTGTGTGTGTGTGTGTGTGTGTGTGTGTGTGTGTGTGTGTGTGTGTGTGTGTGTGTGTGTGTGTGTGTGTGTGTGTGTGTGTGTGTGTGTGTGTGTGTGTGTGTGTGTGTGTGTGTGTGTGTGTGTGTGTGTGTGTGTGTGTGTGTGTGTGTGTGTGTGTGTGTGTGTGTGTGTGTGTGTGTGTGTGTGTGTGTGTGTGTGTGTGTGTGTGTGTGTGTGTGTGTGTGTGTGTGTGTGTGTGTGTGTGTGTGTGTGTGTGTGTGTGTGTGTGTGTGTGTGTGTGTGTGTGTGTGTGTGTGTGTGTGTGTGTGTGTGTGTGTGTGTGTGTGTGTGTGTGTGTGTGTGTGTGTGTGTGTGTGTGTGTGTGTGTGTGTGTGTGTGTGTGTGTGTGTGTGTGTGTGTGTGTGTGTGTGTGTGTGTGTGTGTGTGTGTGTGTGTGTGTGTGTGTGTGTGTGTGTGTGTGTGTGTGTGTGTGTGTGTGTGTGTGTGTGTGTGTGTGTGTGTGTGTGTGTGTGTGTGTGTGTGTGTGTGTGTGTGTGTGTGTGTGTGTGTGTGTGTGTGTGTGTGTGTGTGTGTGTGTGTGTGTGTGTGTGTGTGTGTGTGTGTGTGTGTGTGTGTGTGTGTGTGTGTGTGTGTGTGTGTGTGTGTGTGTGTGTGTGTGTGTGTGTGTGTGTGTGTGTGTGTGTGTGTGTGCGTGTCTGTAGGTCGCATAACTAATGAACCGATACACAGAAAAACACCAAATTTTAAACTTAAGCTTTGTTTCAGCGTCCAATGAGCTGATTAGATTTTGGGCAGAGTCGGAACATCTGGGGGGGTACTTTATAGGTGGTCATTTTTATATTTTATGGAATATATCTGTTATTTACGTTTGGAGAAGAAAATTCTTCAAATAAAAGTTACTTACAATATTATTATCTATAATTTTTGTTCTATGTCAAATTTTCCTGAAATGGTCAGTGTTCGAGAAATTTGACAAAATGTGCAAAATTCTGATTTTTAAGAAAATTGTTAATCTAAAAGTTGTTTGCGATATCGATCTCTATAATTTTTGTTTTTAAATGACTTTTCTAAAATGGACCGTAATGGAAAAATTGGAGGAAAAGTGCTAAATTAAAATTTTTCAGTATTTTCGTTTTCAATGAATATCTATAGAAAAATGTTTCGAGGTAGATGTATGTGGAAAATGTATATATTTAGTTTATCCTCTAAACATTTTTAGAGATGCTGCAATAGGTTAACTAGATAGGAAAGTCATGTGTTGGACACATCAGATGTGTTTTTTCGAGGAATCAAAAACACGTCCGAGTTTTGGTCTTTTTTTAGTTAGGGACTGCACATCACAATCAGCAATCTTAAAAATTCCGTGGAAAAACACGTGTACCACAATACTAGCACGTAACCTAATTGGGCTTAAAAGAAAAGCTAACTAATTCACTTCGCTGCTAAACTTGTACTGAGTGTACTGGCCGAAGGTCACAGACAAGCCTGTCTATAGTGGAAAGTGTTTGGACTCTCATCCGTTTTGCGTAAATCGAGTGGACTGTCATCCTTTTTCCCCTGTGCGGTTTAAATTAAAATGTATTTTGTGTAAAAATGAGTACCGTGTAGGTACTCTCATTTGTTTTGCTCTTTATAGTGTGATAAGCAGAAAGAAACGGCGGTTGGTCGTGATTTGCCGTGTTTATCTCAAATCTTAATTTTTTGGACCCTCATCCTATTTTTCCTGTTGTCTTCATGTGTTTAGTAAAATGTTTAGCTGTTCATATCGATTAAAACTAGAATAAAGATATATAATGCTTGGCAACCTTTATTATCCTATTCACAGTTTAACAGACCCCCTTAACACCATTTTCAGTCAGATTTTTTTCAGGATCAGTAGGCTTCATCCTCAAATAAAGCTTGATTTTTTTGAAGATTTCAATTTGATATCGTTTTTTGTTTCCTAGTTAGAATTTTGTTAAATATTTCAACCCCCTTAACATCCCATATTTATTCAAATTTTTTTCAGAATTAATAGGATTCATCTCCTTTTCTTTTTTGATTTATGATTTTTTTTTTAATTTCAACCCCACTTAACTCCCCATTTTTAATCCGATTGTTTTTCAAAACCATCGAGATAGAATAAAGTAGAGACGACATAAACACTATTTTACGATATGACAGATGGATGCACTTCAATTGACGGAAAAGGGTAATGTAAATGGCGACTTGAGTCGTACTTTGATTTATTTGAAGTCAATAATTTTATATTTAACGACTGATGGAATAAAAATGATTTTATTTCATTTAAATGAAGCTATTTAAAAAATATGGCATTTATTCTCACCCAAACTGACTAGTTCCATTACCTCGAGTTTGAGATTGACGTAAAAGTATAATGCAATAGTGCGGACACTTTAGCATCGTCATAGCATCTCTTCTTTATTCTATCTCAATGTTCAAAACCAATAGGCTTTGCTAAAAATTTAAAAGTTGATATAGTTTTTCGTTTTTGAGTTATGATTTTTTTAAATATTTCAAACCCCATTTTTATTCAGATTTATAAAAAATTAATAAGGTTTGTCTCCTTATAGAGCTTGATTTTTGCTGAAATTTTTAAGTTAATACTATTGTTCGTTTTTGACTTATAGACCGTCAGATAGTGACTGATTTAGGTGCTCCATTTTCGCATACAAGCCTCGAAGAGGGTTGAAAAGTACATCGATGTTGAGTAGAATAAAAGAGAATTTACGAGTGGCTCTTGGGGATAACACATGGAAAATTCGATTTTCCTTATCAGAAAAATTTTTCGACCTCAAAATGCATTCAGGTCATTCAAGAAAATATATTTTTTGGACTAGTGACGATGTACGTGAAAAAATCTGGTAAAATCTCAATTTTTCCTTAGAAGATTACGCCCTTATTTCAACCCTTTAGCCACTTGCAACATTAAAGCCTTTGGTTTTTCGAAGCCTAGTTCTATTAATTAATTATATAGTGAAAATGGCTTGCGTGGAAATATGGGCAACAATTAACCTTTCATTTTCCATGTTATCCCCAGGAGCCACTCGTAAATATACTTTCATTCTACTTAAAATCGATGTACTTTTTAACCCTCTTCGAGGCCTGTATGCGAAAATGGAGCACCTAAACCTGTCACTATCTGACGGTCTATTATCGTGCAAAAAAAAAAACGTGACATCGGACGGACGGACAAAGTAAACCTACAGTCACTACTGTATAATGATACACTATAAGAGTAACATTATGACACAAAATCACGAAGGGCTTAACAGTAATATAAACAATTTAATATTGTCCCCATGGCGTTCCGGGGCACAGTTTATAGCGGGTTTGTTTTGGTTCAAACAGAACCGCCAATTCCAGTTCTTAAATACAGTTGTACTTTACCAAATGGCACCTGTGCCAATCTCAATCTTGAACAAAACGATTAAAAAATAATTTTTTATTAAAAAAATCACATAAGGCATGACAGCTCTGATTTTGTTTGCCCTTAAAGTTTTCCAGAAAATAACATATTCAAACATATCTTGATATATATTCTTAAAGGGAAACATTTTCTTTCTCTTAACATAGCACAAAAATATCTATCCACGATTAGTAGGTAAAAATCATTAAAAATATGAATCAATTTTTGATAATTTAAAAATTTATTTGTATGCCTATTGTTGTGATTCATTTTTACAAGTTGCTATAGAAACAAAAAACCTTCCACATGGTTTAAATGTTTAAAAGGTAGGTAATAGTAGTTTGTGCAACAAGAGTGGATATGATGGCCATATCGCACAAAGACGAAATTTGAGCACGACGCCGTAGGCGGAGTGCTCAATCGTCTGAGTGCGATGTGGACAATCAATTCGAGTTGTGCAGTATATTTTTTCTACGACCCACTAACTAAATATACAAATAAAAAAAATATTTTAGGTTATTAAGACAAAATAACTAATTTTAAAGTAATTTATGACTTTTAATAATTTTAAAATAAAATAAACGGAAAAAAAAGAAAAAGTTCCTTTTATTTTTCCCCCTCCGAGAATCGAACTCCAGTCATGTACGTGGTAGGCCAGAACGCTGACCACAGGACCACCTACTCTTTTTTTGTTGCTTTAATATTCGTAATTAAATTGACTTCATATAGTTTTATTTAAATTAACAAATTATTTACAAGTATAGACGAAATAAAAACAGAAATGCTATTATTTATCGATTCTACACAAGAATAACCCATTTTAATGTAGTTTGACAGAATTGTCACTTATTTAAAATTTTAAAAATAATAGCTGTCGGTGGATCAAAATATGAACGGTGATTTAATTTTTTTGCAGTGTTCTTACTACCTAGAATGGATATGAAATATATTCGTTCAGTTGAAGGCAATAGCATACTTTTTCGTTTTGTAATCTGTGCGTAGATAAGCTAATATCCATGAGGGTGTAGAAAAAATATTAATAATTCAGGATTGCAATTTTCAGGGAAGACACAATTGTCGCTATCATGTATTATGTGACTTTTTGAAAATAAAATAATTTTTTTAGCCACTTTGCTCAGGATAGGGATTGGCACAGGTGCAATTTGGTAAAGTACAATGTTGTTAAATGCATTTGGAGCATATTTGATTTCTTTATCAGATGACGTTTGAAATTTGCCTATATTCAAACATACTGCGCATACTGAATTTGTATCCCTGGAGTGGATGTTATTTTGAAACATCCAATTGGTCCGAGTGAGCTAACTGATTCTCTACCTATAAACTGTGTCTGGGGCGCCATTTTATTTAATTGTCGGCTATGAGAGCTTGTGGTGTCAATTACAATAACACTGTTATCAGTATTATTTTTTGGTAATTATAAGTAGTTTTTCTACACCCGTATTATAATAATGCACTTATATGCCCATAATCCGTTTCATAATGATACCCATTATGATACAGATTTTTCATTACGATACAGATTTTTCATTACGATACAGATTTTTCATTACGATACAGATTTTTCATTACGATACAGATTTTTCATTACGATACAGATTTTTAATCAATAGAAACCTACAATTTTTCAATCAAGCATGCTGTTTGACGTTTGTCCTAGGTTCCTATGTATTTGTTTTAGTTGTCAAAACGTATTAAATTTTGGTAGATAACTAAACTTCGTTAATTATAATATTAAAATGTCTGATATCAGCGATATAGAAGACTCCTCCACACATATCGGAGAAAGCAGAAAATACAGTACAAAATATTTTGCCGCAAAAATCTAGGGAAATACCAATACCCGAAGTAATACCATTAATTACAATTTTGTAGAATTTTTTATAGAAATACACGAGTAATTATTGTTATTGTGTTCAATACCAATATGAATATAATATTTATAGTTCTTGATTACTTATCGGGTGTAGAAAAAATAGCGTATGCAACTCTCATGTAATGGTTATTAATACACTCGCATAAACCATACGAAACTCGCCTTTGGCTCGTTTCGTATCCCGGTTAATGCTCGTGTATTAATAACCATCATTACATGATCGTTGCATAATATACTATTTTGAACCAGTTTTGGGGTTGTATTCTGATGATAATCCCAACTTAAATTCTTTATGTTTTTGCTGATAACAACAAAGCATTTGTCATACCTACAATATTTTTCTAATTTTATCGGCATATTCGTTACCCCATTTGAGAAATAATTCTCCACATACATGTTTGAGTACAAAGGATATCTTTTTTTGTCCTTTATTAATCGTTTTCTTATGCAATGAAGGTAGATGTAGATATCATTTGTTCTTGATATAAAATAACGTTCTTTAACGTTTCGATTGGCATCCTTATATTCTTTTTGTTTCGTTTACGTACCTATTAGTTTATTGACAAATAGGTATCTTTTATTGTAGATAGTGGTATTTTTGGTCATTTACAAATATTTCTACTATTTTATGAACATTTTTCACAATAAGGCAACAAATTCAATTTTTTTTACCCGAGGACGTCATATTATTTTTCGCTAAAACTCTTAAATAACTACAAAATATCCGAAAATAGCTCAAAAATGGAAATTCTTTTTTAAAAATCACATATTTTTATTAGCTGTCTTGGTTTTGATATCTTTTTTTATAGTGTTGTCTATTATATTTCCCTGTATTTATGTTGAAAGCTTCTTCGTTTAGCCCTTCTGGTTCAATAGGTAGGGTCCGATTACAATCAGAAGAACACAGCTACGTCGTAACCATTGCTTCGAATTTCGAATGCATATTATTTATAACTTTTAATAAACAAAAATTAAGTAAGTTGTTAGGTGTAAAACAATATTTCCTATATTCCTATAATATTAACACTCCACTAAACCTCCATTAGGCTGCGATAACCTATTAATTACTTTGCCAAATGATGACGTAGCTGTGTTCTTCTAATTGAAATCGGACCCTACTCCTACATTTATTCCAGTTTCGTGTTTTTTTATAATATCGCTGTGTACTACACTGTTCTCAAAAATACCTAACACATATGTGAGATCAAATATGAACCGGAATTTTCTGTTTAGCGCGCCATAGGTAACAGGAGTGGCTTTGTTTTGGTTCACTTTCGTAACTGTTCTAGAACTCTTCCAGAACCTTTGGAACATGCGCACTAGATATTCGCTGTTTTGGTTTCGTCAGAACTAGTTCCCAACCTGTAAGTTCTGTGTTTTGGTTTTTCTTGGGAATGGTTCCATAACCATTCTCGAACAGTAACGGTTCTGGCCTAAAGCGAGGACTGCTTCAGAATTGATGTTTGCGCTTGCGCTTTTTTGCAAGTAGTTTTGTTTTGGGATCCTGGCCATGTTTTGTGTTGGAATTTTTACAAGGAATTTTCGAATAACTAATGAGAATGGAGCAGTTGATTAGTTGTTGCTGCATCATGAGATGTTTTACGAATAAACTATTTAATTTATCTACGTTTTACGATATTATATGGCCTCTTTCTTACCCAGACACTGACCCTGTGTTATTTTTTCTTTTTTATTTACTTTTTGACATTTAACTGTGGCAGTGTTTTGGTTTCGAATATAAGTGGAATGGTTACAGAGCTGTTCAGAATTAAGGAACATTGCGCAATAGTTCTGTGCATGGTTCTGGAACAATTCTAGAACCAAAACAAACCTATAGTTAGGTAGAACAGAAGTAAAAGTTGGAAATGCTTTTGCCAGTTCTCCCACTTTATACACATAAATTGACAGGTTGCCAGCGGATCTCACCGAAGTGGACGCGATACATTGGCGTACAAAATTATTTTATAGATGTTAATAACAATTTCGAGTAAATAGTTTAATAAATTGTGAATAGCTGTTGAAATTTTGTAAAATTATGATTTGAATATTATAATACATGTTTAATAATTATTTATAATCCATAAATACATGCGATTGTCCGGTTCTGCCAATAACAATTTAAAATTACTTATTCTGTGAAACGACACTGGTAAGTAAACATTACTGCGAAATTCTCGGAGCCGCCCGACGTGGTTTGACGTTTACCCCCTCTCTACCTACCAAAAGACTTTTCAACTTTTACTTTCTCTATAGGGATGTCAGGAGGAGGGGAGCACGTCGGTTTCGGTTCGGCGCGGCGGGGAGGAGTCGATCAGCTGCTATTAGCATCATGTCTGAGCAGGAGGTGTACCCGTCTGTTGCGCATTGCGCAACACATTATTATCAAATTTTTGATGCGGGAGGGTGTAAGACCTTCCGAAATCTTGCGTTGACTATCTGCACAGCTTGGTGATGAAACACTTTCAAATACCCGAGTCTACGACTGGCACAAAAAATTTTCAGATGGCCGAGAGGCAGTGGAAAACGTGACTAATGCACGCCGACCAGGACAAGCATCAATGAGGCAAATATTCGTGCAATTCGTGAATTAATTGAAAGCGACTGCAGTGTTGCCAACTTTTTGGATACGTAAATCCGTAGGAAGGGTTCGAAAAATCCGTAGAAATCCGTAGATTTTTCTTTGCTACAAAATGATTGATTAAAATATTTTTAAAACAAAAATAAAGATGTTTGTCTTGTCGACTTTACATAAAACTAAAATTTATGTATTTGCAATAAAACAATAATACATATATTAGATACTTATATATTTTTTTTTAATAACTGATTATTGGCTTATAATTATTGTAAACAAAAATATATAACCTAAAAAAACTAAAAAATAAAATAACCTAAATTCTGATAATAGAACTAAAATCTGAAAATAAAACACAAAATACTTTGGATAAACCTAAAAATAACCAACATCAAGTCCTTAGTTATCTTCTGAAGAAAGTGTAAAAGGTTGATGTCGATATAAATTGGAAGAAAATTTTACTTATCGTTAGTATAATTTTCTTGGTTATAGGAAATAATATTTTAATTACCTTTTATCAATAAAAGTATGTTTTAAAATTTTTACTGAGTATGTTTGGGTTTATTTGTAAAAATCCGTAGATTTGGGTTCTTTATCCGTATATCCGAGAACAGAGTTAAAATTCCGTAGATCTACGGAAAAATCCGTAGGGTTGGCAACACTGAGCGACTGCCACCTTACAATACTGAAATTTGATGAGCAAGTCGAAATATCATACGGGAGTGCGCAATCAATCATTTCCGATGATTTGGGTTACCGAAAAGTGTGTGCCAGATAGGTTTCTCGCCTTTTGATGGAAGAACATAAAGCAAACCGTCTTGCCGTGTGTGAAAGGCTGTTAGTACGATATCGAGTAAAGGGGGATGACTGGTTGGGACATATTGTAACCTGTGATGAGATATGGGTGCATCATTACACCCCGGAGTCGAAGCGGTCAAGCATGGAGTGGCGAAAGCCTGAAGAGGCAGCACCACGGAAAGCCAAGACCCGTCTTTCTGCAGGGAACGTCCTTGCAACGATTTTCTGGGATTCCAGAGGTGTACTGCTGCTTGATTTTCTGCACGAACACCGTACAATTAATGCTGTGTACTCTGCTGGATGCAGTGAAATTTGCCTATCGGCAGAAAAGGCAAGACATACCTATCCGAAGTGCGATTCTGCTTCATGACAACGCTCGGCCACACACAGCTGCAGTGACTCAGGAACGCATAATCCATTGGGAAACACTTGAACACCCGCGTTACAGTCCTGATTTGTCGCCATGTGACTACCACATGTTTGGACCACTTAAAGAAGAACTGGGAAGTCACGACTTTGAGGACGACTAAGGTATAGAAACGTTCGTGCGCAATTGGCTACTGACGCGACCAGCTTCATTCTTTGATGCAGGAAATAAAAAACTTACGACTAGATGAGAAAAATGGGTAAATAAGAGAGGAGATTATGTATAAAAATAAGATGTATTCAAACTTTTATTTACTTACTAGTAAATACACCTTCACACATTGAAACAAAAAGATGGGGTTACTGGTATTTTAAAAATTTTAAACTGTTTGTAATCGTCCCCATGGGTTTTTTAAAGTTTTTAAATTTTGACTGCACCCGAAGATGGAAACAAAGTTTTCCGAAACATATGTAGTGCGGTGCTAACGATAATTAATAAAATTTATGACCGAATACACCAAGGGAATTTTTATTTATATAAAATTCTGCTGCGGTCTGGAAATTATCCTTATTCATTTAATTAATATTCCTTATATTCTTATTTTTATCGTTGAATTATATTATTTATTTCTGTCGTGCAAGAAGCGTATTAAAAAATATGTTTCCGTTGCTTTGCCATTATAAATCAATTTTCTACTATTACAAAAACGAAAATTATATTTTCCCTTCACTTTTAAGTGCTCCCTGCTACATAATATCGACAACTAGTATTAATCAGATATAATAAACTCTCTTTGGACAGCTATATCAATGCAACACAATTACAAACTTGTTAAATATTTTAATTGCATTACAAAATCGTAATTACGATTTGCATGTTACAAAGATTGAATTTGAAATCAAACGAATCAATAACAATATTATTGCTTCTCAAAATATTCCCATTTAAAATCTATATGCTTTTAAAACCGCTGAGACCAATCTTTAAATCACTTTTTCCACACTGATACCTCCGAAATACAGGGGCGGATGGGCGCATCGGGGATCCTGGAGATTTCTCGGTGCGCCAGATATGCGCCACCACGGTTTTTGATACTGTTTTTTTTTTAACAATTTGAGTTATAGCACAAGTAGAAGTTGGAAAGGCTTTTGCCAGTTCTCCCACTTTATACACATAAATTGACAGGTTTGCGGCGGATCTCACCGAAGTGGACGCGATAAAATTATGATTTGAATATTATAATACATGTTTAATAATTATTTATAGTCCATAAATACATGAGATTGTCCGGTTCCGCCGTTAACAATTTAAAATTACTTATTCTATGAAACAACACTGGCAGGTAAATATTACTTCGAAATTCTCGATGCCGTCCGACGTGGTTTGACTGAGGGTTTGACGTTTACTCCCTCTCTACCTACTAAAAGCCTTTCCAACTTCTACTTTCGTTATATTTCACCATAATTTGTTGTTAAGTTATCAATAAAATCCATGCTTTTTAATAAGGCTGGTAACCGTGACCAAAAAACCGTTAAAGAACGTAACCGGTTTAACCGGAACCGGTGTATAACCAGCCACATCAACTTTCAGTGAACGGGTGTTTTCCAGTGCAGGAAACATAGTTTCGACAAAAAGAAAGTGCTTGCTGCCGGAAAACGTTTATAAGTTGATTTGTTTGCATCAAAATACAATAATAAAAAATAGGCAGTTTTGTTATTAGATATTTGTTATTATTTCTTATTTTATGTCCCAATTAATTATAATTTATTTTTTAATGTTTTTTTTTTTTACTTGAATATAGGTTGTTTTTGTTTTTTAGTGTTACCTACTCACCCACCCAGTGGGAAGTGAGTGACTGTGTCCTTTTTTAAATTTTAAATAAAGTTTAGCAAAAGTAAAATTGAATAGTATTTCTATTATTCTAATTTAATTTTTATTCAATGAGTGCCTATTTTAAAAAGTCAAGTAGTGATGCCGCGAGACGAGACGAGAGAGAGGCCTCTCTCGTCTCGTAGGGCGAGAGAAAACTGTTCTCTCGTCTCGACGAGAAGGGGCTTCTCACTCGAGAGAGCCATTATCTCGTCTCGTCTTGTCTCGTCTCGTTTCTCTCGTGATAAAAACATATCAAATTTAAATTTGGAAAAGATATACTAAGGACGAAACATTAAAAACTGTAATATCCTGAAGACAATAACAAATAATTTTTCAAGTAATTTGTCTCATCAGTACCCAAATTGGCAATAAGAAACACCTTGGTATCTCTCTGCTTGTCCGTTTGTCACAATCGTTTTACTTAGACACTATTTGACATAAACAATTGAAATTTAAAGTAATCAGTGGCCCAAATTGGACTTTAACTAAGAATGTATAGCAGTGGCAGAAGTTGGAAAGGCTTTTGGTAGGTAGAGAGGGGGTAACCGTCAAACCACGTCGGACGACTTCGAGAATTTTGCAGTAATGTTTACCTGTCATAGAATAAGAACTGGACAATCGCATGTATTTATGAACTATAAATAGTTATTAAACATGTATTATAATATTCAAATCATAATTCTACAAAATTTCAACAGCTATTCACAATTTATTAAACTATTTATTCGAAATTGTTATTAACATCTAAAAAATAATTTTGTACGCCAATGTATCGCGTCTACTTCGGTTAGATCCGCCGCAAACCTGTCAAGTTATGTGTATGAAGTGGGAGAACTAGCAAAAGCTTTTCCAACTTCTGTCCCTGCTATAAATACTTTGTCTTAGAAGTCAGTTGGGAGGGGGTAGGGTTTTATTTGGAAGTTATAATTTTTTACTTGTGATATCAAAAGAAAGCATTTTGAAGCATCTTAAAAATATATTATACGTTCGTTTCTTTTACTTTTTCTTTGACAGTTTTTCGAAAAAACATAAAAAATGTCTTTCTAATTTATCTCCAAAAGTAACCTTCGAAAAATTTGACTGCATGGAAATTATTACGATTCTGTCCGTTGGTTAGTTTTTTATACAAAGAAATTTTGGGGGGCGCTTTTGTCTTGGGCACTTTTGTCGGGAAGCGCATTTGTCGGGGCGCTTTTGTCGGACCTTTTTCGGGGCGCATTTGACGGGTCACCATAAATAAAAATCGTGCAAGCTGTTTCCGAGATAATTGAGGCGTTTCATACTTAAAACTCACTGTGTATATAGAATAGTTGTTTTATAGTTAACATTTTGACTGTCTGGAAATCTGATATTTTTAAATTTTAAGTTACGATAAGTAATTGAAAATTTTAAAGAAGTAAAAATTTAATTGCGCGAGAGAACTCGAGAGTGCTCGAGAGAAACGAGAAATTCTCGTCTCGTCTCAAATCTTTTTTCGAGAGAAAATGTCTCTCTCGTCTCGTACGAGACGAGACGAGACGAGACAAGACGAGACGAGACAAGACGAGACGAGAATCTCTCGTCTCGCGGCATCACTAAAATTAAGCATGCACTGCCTGGTTGTCACGGGTAACTAAAGGTGAAATGGTTAGTAAAGTGACGCCATTTCTATTGAAAACAAAAGATTTGGTGGATGTGTTTCGCCACGATTAAGCCGGACCGGTTATAATAATGGTAAACACCCGGTTAAAACCGAAACCGGTCAAAATCAGTCGAACCGGTTAACCGTTTATCTCGTCAGGAATTGACAGCCTTACTTTTTAATTTATTTGCTGGACCAGCGCATTGTCGTATCCACCTCTGCCGAAACAAGTGATTTAAAAAATTCTTCAGGCGATGAAAAACGCTTGCCACACATTTTAATTTTGATATGTCAGAATAAGAAGTCATTGGGTGGTAAATCAGGCGAATATGGGTAACGCGTCATTAATTGGATGTTGTTACTGACAGTTCATCGTACTACCATTATTGCCTTGATTATACAATGAGTGAAAACAAGCCTTGTTTGTATTTTTGAATTTTTCAGTAGTGTTTGATACGATTAGTCATCATCTTCTCCTGCAGTGCTTAAAAGATATTGATATATGAAATAATTACCTTATTCTTTTTAAAAGTTACCTTGTTAGTAGAGAACAAACTGTGAGAATCGATAATATATTCTAGACATTTTCTCAAAATTTTTATTAAACAAAACATTTTGACAGGCTCACGTATATATATTTTTAGATTTCAAGTTTGGATATTTAAAAAAAAACCTGTATCATATAGCAAGTTGCTATTGTTGACTAAACGTTGACGCGTGGCTATTTTACAGTATACATTAAAATTCAAACGTGCCCAGCCAATGAGAACGCTCCGGCATCAGCCGTGGCATGGTCTATGTACCGCCAAATTTAAAAATCCAATTTATGTAGTTATGCGTAATTTTTGCATTACGGAAATATAAATAAATTTTGTGATGGATTCAAATATTTCAAATTTTAGATAAAAAGAAGCTGTTGCATACATAAAGTAAATTATATAGGGCATTCATAAAGTGTGGAAACAATCTATTTTCTTAAAGAGTTAATTATTCGCAGAGGTAAAACTCGAACAGGTTGGATTTTTTATTGTAGTTCTTTTTTTTTTTTTTTTTTTTTTTTTTTTTTTTTTTTTTTTTTTTTTAAATACGTTTTACTTTCACTACCTTAAAAGATATCCCAGCTAGCACAAAAACATCCCATCTACGTTAATAAGCTGCAATTTTAGACTCTTTAGGCTCACATGCGATGTACTTTTAATGTAATCCTAATATCCCTGCAACCACCGAATGTCCGCAACGGCAAGACTTTTATAGCACATCTCACGGAGGTTACAAAGTGAAGTTCGGAAAACATGACACTAGCACTTTTAAGGTACTTACCCTAAAAGTTGCTCTGAAACTTTCTATAGGTGTTATAATGTGAATTAGTTCTACAGCATTATACAGTGTGTCCACGGATGGACTTAACTATACTTGTGAAAATATTTATTTTAAATTAAAAAAGTAATTCTTCATAATTTCTTTTACTTGTTAAATAAATTCGATTCACATTAATAAATTATGAAAAATAACTTTTATAATTTAAAATAAATATTTTTACAAGTATAATTAAGTCCATCCATGGACACACTATATTGTTCTTTGTGTAATGTAATACAGAGAGGTTGAAATTGAGGTATAGTAAAAACTCAATCGAGACATGGAAATTTCAAATAAAACAAAATATTTATATGAATTTATTATTAAAATGTTCTTGAAATCAAGTAGAAATATCACAAAAGTAGAGGTAGGTATATCACAAACGCAGTTACACATGTGCGATAGTAGAAGCCACCTATAAAGCACTGAACGATTGGACAAAATTTGCTTAATAGTATAATAAGATATCAATATTGCAAAGGTTCACTAGAAGCTTAAACAGTGAACGATTATACAAAAGTATATTTATATAAGTTACGTTTCAAGATGGCAATTATATGATGCTAAAAAAACTAGATCTGTGAATAATAGATGATTGCAACAATGACCTAGGTATATATTATACGAGATAGCTGAGTTCCCAGATTGCTTACCTGTACTGGCAGAGATATATCATCTTTTTAAAATCAAACCTTTTAACTTTTTTTTTGTATAGATATTTATATATTTTTATTTTGTTAGTTTATTATTTAGGCAAAGGTGAACAAAAATTATTTTATTCTAAGTACATGTGGCTTGGAAATATTTTTATTTATGCTATAATGTAACATAAATATATGATAATTTATTAGAAGAGGATAAATTATATTTTTATATAAAATGATTTTACTTTTCCACAACATATTGAATAAAAAAGAAATTGACCTACTTGTTTAACTGTTATTGAAGGAAATTATATAGAAATTAAAAAAATATGTTCAAGTTTAAATCGTTGCACTTATTTTTAGATAATTTTGTCTTACTTTGTTGTTTTAAATAAAACCTCCAATGTTAGTGTATTAATTTTTTTTTTGAATTTTACAAATTTTATGCTTAATTATTGATTTCCAAGTTAGTATGAAGATTTTATAAAAAAACAACTCATGTTTTTTTAGCAAGATATTCTGATGTACGCTCGAGGGCATTGTCTGTGATTTTTTCTCAAATATTCTTCTAGTTTTGCATTTGCTTGAATCACTTTTTATAAAATTTCAATTGTTATATATTCTTCTTTAGACAAGTCTGTAGTATTTATTTTGCTTCTAAAATTCCTAGAATGTCTTCAGGTACAAAGGAAATTTAAAATACAATATTTTTAAATGTATTTTTAGTTCAATTAAGTATATTATTACCCAGAAGTTTGTTACGTCCTTAGTAATAGTTTAGGATAAAAAGATAAGGACATATTGGTTATACGTATGAAGAGTTTCGACACTTTATGAACGTACTGTATAATAGAATGGGATCATTAGAATTATTAATTAACATTATTTATTTTGTTATCTATTACTGATGGAAGTTATTTTTTATATGTACCTATATTTTTAAGTACTAAATAAAACCAATAAGAGGGAGAATAAGAACGAATACAATAGCGCATATGTTTCCTAGGTTTATTTAAAACATTTAAGAATTAAAATTACTGATTCAAAAAAAATATGTGTATGTATTGTAAGATCCAAATTTCTTCGGTTTGTTCCATGTGTTCCATCAATACAAATAATAATTTTGAAGACTCTTTACTATAACATTGCATTTGTTAGATTTGTATTTTACCAAAAGTTGAACCCAACACAAATTATGAATACGACCTTAAGGCTCGCTTACCAAGAGTATCTCCTTTCGGTGCTAGCTGCAAATATTTTCATACGGATAATAAAATTCCCAGCAACTTCGTAAAAAAACAATTTATTGTGCAAAACTTTTAAATTTTACATGTTTACACTACACTTTATTTACAAACATCTACAGGCTTAACATTGCATGTTTTCGTGCCAGAAACTGGTTGGCCTTGAGTGGTTTCGCACTGATGCAACTCTGTTAACGCGATTATGGTCACGTAGGCCTTTGTTTACAGACGTCCATAACAAAACTCCTGCGCACCGAGTACAGGACCGTTTCTGAATATATTATGTTTTAAAACAGCATCCATATAACCCAATACACAATCTTCATCTTTAATCCAGAGTAACTGTCACCTGCAGATAAAAACTTAACCTTTACCTGCACCTTCACCAGCCACATCTTAACCGTATAAAAATTGCTTATTTGTAAATCTGTTTTTGAATATGGTTTTTTCCTTATTCCTAAGTATTAGCTGTCATATTAGCGTCCCTTTTTTTGTCAATATTATACTTCCTTATTAAAGTCTTCTCTCCCTATCATGTTTATTCTTTCTATCGTATTATTTTGAATTTTATAGCATCTTGAATTATCCTGTTATTTGTCACTCTTGCAGCTAATTGTCTGACTACAATATTTTCTTCAGTCTTTTTTTTTGTGTGTCATCGGCATCAACTGCTATGGTTATTAGCCTCGCGTTCTGTGTAGGTTTTGGTACTGTTTCCCAGCGCCACTTTAGGAACAGCACTGTTAATTAGTACCCAACTTTGACAGTCATTTTGTTCTTGGCTCATCTGCATGTCTGACATGAGTTGTAAGAAATTTTGCTTGAACTGATTGTAATAAAAAAGATTAATAAAATTAACAATATTAAAATTATTAAATGAATACTACTAATTACTATTTGTTGAAACTTTCACTAGAATTCTTGAGGGGCATGTTACTTGGATGCGAATACTCTCTCCAGATTTCTTATTTCGAACTTTACATGAGCTACTAAATCCTAAAAATAAATTTATGAAAAACAGGTTTAACAAGTAAAAGTTGGTACAACTTTTGAAATTACTTCTATTACAATTATTGTAAAATATGCGTTCGTCACCATTTTTAAATTTGATTACTTAATAGTTATACCTATGATGAATATCAAGCAAATGTTTCTTTAAATAGTTATAATAAGAACAACTCTCTATATTGCTACACATTGGACATATATGTTTATTTTGTTTTTGTCCAGAAAATTCTGGGTAAAATTTCCTTTAGTACCAGTTTTTTGTAGATGTACTGGAAAATTTAATTTCACAAATCACATTCTGTTGGCTGCAAAATAAACATAAGATCCCTACTGTGATTTCATATTTTGATAACTGCAAAATAATGTTCAGTTTATGTTCAAAATTAAAAATGCTAAAAAGTTAATTAAATAAATTGAAGAAATTCAAAACCACTATAAAATGAAACCAACTCTGTTAATGTATTAAATATTAAAATTGCCGTTTTAGGTTAGGTTAATCACCGTCACCGTCAAGAACGCCAAATTCTCCGACTAAATACGAACTGACACGATACTAAACGATCGGCTAGAACATTAAGAATTCTGATTGGCTGGGCATGTTTGCATTTTAATGTATGCTTTATTTTGCTGTATAAGAAACTGTCGACTCCTAAAATACCACTGATACGTGCAGCTAACAGCAACCGCACATTACTGTCCATCTATTTCTGCTCTAACTTAAATAAGCCGTAGCCAGGATACTTTCAATTTTTATTAATTTAGTTTTATTACCAACTTTTTGCGAAATTGTTGTAATTCTGTAGATAATATTTAGCCGTTTTCGTACAATATTGGTACTAGAAATGTTATTCTTACTTTTATTTCTTTTATTCTTATGCAACAAATTTGTTAGCTCTGTAAACATAATAAAAACCTCTCTGGAAATAGAATCGTAAAATTTAGAGAAATAAAAACTAGTCCTTTGTTATTCAAACGAGCCCATGGGCCTTTTAAGACGAGACAAATCGATTTGAACCATCATAAAAACGATGTCAAATCATGATGAAACGAAATATAGTTCTTGTTTTGCTTGAGCTCGGAACTAGAAACGAGTTGGAGAAATTAGAGTTGTTTGGAAGTTTACGACGTTGATTTATCTTATGTAAGGAGTTTTCAGTAGCGTATAGCACGATGAGTTAATTGGGTTTGAAACTTTATTTCATTTTTCATCAATACAACACATGTGGGTTTCAAAGCAATATAAAGTTTAAATTCCAATCCAAACTCCAGAGTTAGTCAACCACTTTTATTTGCCTCTTTTGCTTTCTAAGGAAAGAAAACTCAATTCATTAACCACAGAATTTTATTTTCGTCACTAGTTTCGGCCTTTATGGGCCCTTATCGGGCCTCTAAAAATGTATTGTTACGCAGTACCCTGTAGCGTGCTGCGGTCGTCATAAGTAAAGGTGCGAGTAAATGAAGAAGATAGAATATTCCCGAAAAGTCTCGAAATGTCATTCCTTGTCAAAGAAAAGTTCAGATTGTTTGAGAAGGTTCCAGAAGGTGAGGCAAGCTATATAAGGCGACGGACCTGACGTCAGAGTTCAGTTTTATGAACGTTAATATTATCAGTTGAAGTTTTTGTATCAGTTGTATAATTGTTGTTAAAGTTTAGTTTAAATAAATTGTGATACCAAAAACCAGCGTAACAGTATGTTACAAAGAGATGGAAAGATGTACTATTGCTGGTTTGAATATCCACATCGGATGCATCTGAGATGTTGTGAATTTTTTATCACGTGATAAAGGATTAGATCTAAATGTAGATGTAATAATAAACAAACGTTCTAGACTTTATTGGTCACGTGATAAAATGACAATGACACGTTAGAAGTTTATACTTTTTAAACATGGAGACTACACAAAGAGCACGCACTCAAGTGTGGCATTTGCCAGAGTATGCCCGCGCTTTATCGTATAAATAAAGCTTTCTTTTTTCACCACTAGCGTCGCTAATTTTTCTTTTGTACCGGTGACTGTGAATATAGAGGAATAAACAAATGTGAAATTAGCGTGAAAATAAAGTAACCGATTATTTAATTAACGTAAACACGTGTCAAATGTTTTTAAATTAAATAAATATAATTAGGTATTTAATAAAATTTCATTTTAAAAAATGGGTAGAGTGTGTGCAGTGAAAAATTGTAACAGTGGCAGTGCAGCAGATAAGAAGCAACGTAAAGAATTAAATTTAAAGATTCCTGGATTTTTTAAAGTACCCCAAGTAAGTAACTATATTTAGCGATAAATCGAATAAATTAAAGAGTATAAATATTTTAATGGCATTGTAATTGTTTTTTTTTTCATGCTAGAAAAACTCATTTAATAAATATATTCCACTTTTTATTGCGTTTCTGAATAGAGTCCAACACAACGTCAAGAGTGGATAAACTCTCTGTCAACAGAATTAAGTAGTCGGCAATATGCCATTTTGGTACTTATGGAACACTAGCGCCCTCTTAAAATACTCTGTTTAACACAATACGCTTGTTATACATGGAGTGCGTGCTCCTTGTGTAGTCTCCATGTTTTTAAATTTGACTTTTGAGACTATAAATCAACCTAAATTTGAAATCTAAACAAAAATCAAACATACTAATCACTTTTATATTCACCTAGCATAAACAAAGGATAAATCGATAAACTTGGCTTCACAGAACACTTACTTTCTGGCATGGAACCATTGACGTAGCTAGGGAGGGGCCAGGGGACAGGGCCCCTCCTGATGTACCTCTGCCCCCCCTAAAAGATTTAAATAAAAAATGCGTATCAAAAAAACGTAGTAGGTGAATTTACTTATATTTATTATTTATTCAATTTAATTTCCTATAAATTGGAAGAGCTTAATCTTAGCGACTAGCTGCAATTTACACGCACTGCTTATCTTATAGACTTAACTTGGCTGTGGTAGACTCAAAAATGTTCCATTAATATCGACATTTTTTTGTACTTTGGAAGCTATTTACGAATATTTCTCAGATCCACAGAACTATACCAAATACAAACAAATATTAGAACACCTCAATATTGTCCCCAAAAATTTGAAAAATGTGTCCGATATTTGTTGGGTGTGTCGATATACGACTTGCCACACTGTTAAAACATGTTTCGAGGGAATTGTCAATGCTTTGGAAAACGAAGTTTCTAATAAAAATCCAGCATTAAACAACCTTCATTGATAATTTATCTTTTTTTATTAGACAGGATACTAAATCTCTTAAATTTGTTATCGAAAAGTCTTCAGGAGAAAGGTGCGACTCTGGGAAAAACAGTTAACGTTATTAAAAGCATCATTAATTCACTAGATGAAATGAGAATCGAAAAAAGCTATACTTGACCTTTATCTAAAAATTTCGGACTTTGCTGAAAAATATCAAGTATCATTGGAAATACCCTCATCAAAACGAAAAAACCAAGTCAGTAGCAATCTCGCTGATTTCGTCACCGAAACAACTATAAGACTAGGTTTGATAGACGCCGCAAGCTCTTAGTGCTTATATCGGAGTAATTGAGTATTGGAGGGCAAACATTTTCTACCGAATTACTGATACTGTAAAGGGGTTTCTAAACAAAAGGTTCTCATCAGAAAGTATGCTTGCCAATTCTGTGGATATTTTTTTTTTTCAGTTAGATTTTAAGGGGTTCAGCGGAATTCATTGAGCAATACCGTGAAATTTTGAATGTTTGCACTTCTGTCTAAAGGACAGAAATTACCGTTTTAAAGAACTATATTCTTCAATTTAAAGAAACTGTTAGTTATTATTCTATCAAAAACACATAACAGAATCAGAAAAAACATACCTAAACGTCTATCAACTTTTTAAAGTTAAGATTATTCTACCTATTTCAAGTGCGACGTGCAAGAGGTCGTTTTCTGCCATGAGGAGGATTTTTAATTGGTTGAGAACGACCATGACTCAAGACAGACATTCAGATTTGTCTTTGTTGTTCATAGAAAAAGATGTTGATATCGACTTGGACAGTGTTGTAGATTCTTTCAGTCAATAGCGTAGAAAACTTCTGTTGTAGATAATCAGTATTTTTGATATTAATCGTTATGTTTGTAAGTTATTAAATGTATTCGTTATATTGAAATATTAAAACCACTATTTACTATTATAGAGTATTTTTTAACATTCATTGCACCGCAATTAAAAAATATATATTTTAATTCAACGTACACCTGGGGCCACGCCCCCCCCCCCCCCCCCCCCCTGAAAACTGATGCTACGCCGATGCATGGAACGAACATCTCATTCACAATTTCACAATTCACATCTCATTTCAAATCGAGATGTAGATGTAGATATGTCCGAAGTGGATAAACAAACGCTCGAGATGTAAAAAATGCATCGGATGTGGATATGTACTGTCGCCAAAAGGGGAACTAGATCGCCTAATGTATGTTTTATTAATTACTTTTTATACGGATATACGATTCCTAACATAATTTTATTTCCAAACTCAAATTGACTTTTTGTCAGTATTTCTTGTAAATTAATTAAAATGTCATATGTCACTATATAGATTAGCAAAATCAAAGTATGTGAGATTAGCTCATGAATGCCTGTTCAGTAGGAAGTGATACTGATGATAAATTATTAGCGTACAATATAAAACGTCACATTATTTCAAAACAAAATTTTATTTATAAGAAAGCAAAAGAACATTTTCCTTTATTTTTATTTTTGGTTATATTTATTAATGGGAATTTATTTCTTTAAAATTTTATTTATTCAACAAAATTTCCTTCAATACTTTAGCAAAACGTTTACAATAAATATAAGAATTATTGTAACCCCTCTAACTCTATATTTTGATCAACAAACCAGTCCGTGTATAAGTTCTATTTTTGATCTGTTTATTTAACAACTTAACACGTTTCAGCAAGAGCCATAATTTCTCAAAATACTGCATTCTAATCGCATTTGAATCTGGAATGATTTAGTAGCCGTATTAAAGTATGTTTAGAGTAATAAGCTATTTTAAAAGTTCTTCAATTCTATCAGCTTGTACTATTTCTGACACAAGATAACCTCCGGGTGTTTAAAAGAAACACTTTATTATTGCCTCATTTTATAGATCCATGCAGTTGAATATTTGAACTTTTATTATTACCAATATAAATTTTATTCATGCGAAATTGAATAAAAATAGCATTTAATGTACAGATGCAAGACACATTCCGCGATTTAAGAAATATTTAAGTAAAATTTTCCTACGCACACGAAGGACTTTTAAACAAGGACCATGCAACAACCTAACAAAATCAAATTGATACTAATAACATAAAAAATTCGGTCGCATAAAGGGACTGTTTTTTCGTTTAGTTTTAGGTTTTTTTATATATTTTTATGCCGTTTACATACCATGTTGTACCCATAACATAAAAGACTTTTTATTTAGGAGTTACTACTTTTAAAGTATGGAGTGTAGAGGTAAGAAGAACTATCTCTGTATACAAAAAGTGTCCCTCAAAATGTATAAAATTAATATGGCGCTTCTGTACCAGAGGGAAGCCGGCGGTAGTTGATAATTCAGATCACACAATGACACTAAATAAAATATTTTAAATTTTTATGTCGAACGTAAAACATTAAAACTTGTTTAATGGCATTCCACTAACAAAAACAAGAGTTGCATAAATGATTACTATGTTTAGTGAAAGTTTAAATATATTTTTGTTAATTACTTACCACTATTTTGTAGTTTTCGTCCTACTTTAGCTAATTTTCTAGTTCTTCCATATCAATTTCTGGACTTACAGGATTCTTTTCATAGAAAGTGTGTATGTAATTTAGTAATTTAGTAATTTAGTTTCAATTCGCCATTAGTATTAACCATATGAAAAAATTCACACTGGCAATTAATATTTGGGATATCCTGTGTTCTGACATCACTTGTAGGTCCTAAAAACTAAATATATGGTAACATTTGTTTATTTTTATATAGAACACAGAATGCAATTGATTTTTATTAATTTATTTACCTATTACATGCTCAAGCGTGATCAAAAAATTTGTGGGTTATTTAATTCTCTTCTATTAAGATTGTGAATGTTTTTTGGCCTGAACTATCCACATTTAGTGCTAGTTTGCTAGTGAATTATCAGATCGGCATCTGGGAAAAATTCATGTATACATATATCTATATAAACGTGTTTTTACATGTATTTGGTGTTAATTTTTACCTGTAAGCATTGAGAACGTTCTTAGAATATGAGGTAAATGCTGGGTGTATGATGGGTGCATGACTTCTAAGAATGTACTGTTATAGCATGTGCTCAGTATATCATTTTCATAATATACTTTCAAAGCACGTATTCAGTAAATACTTTCTAGAATATACTTTCAAAGTATATACTAGGTATGTTCTAAGAACATTCTAGAAAGGACATACCAAAATGAACATGAACAGAACGTTCTTAGTATATTCATAGAACATTGATATTACGTGGGTAATGATGTATAAAGTTATATATTATGACGGAATTTGGTAAACAAAAAAGAAACATTCTATGTTTGGTTTTGAAAAGAGAAATGAAAATCAAAGTTTCGGGGAAAAAGTCAATTGGGAAGTTTTTAGAAATTAATTAAGGACTGTCAGAGGAGAATTGTCAATGGGAATTTTTTGTAATATTTTCAAGGATGGTTAAAGATAAGAGATAAATGCAAATTATGAAAGTTTAAGATTGTAATGAGATGGAGATTTGAATAAAGAACATAAAAAATATGGTAAAAGGAAAATTTTATTTAAAACAAAGAGTAAACGAAAACTAGTAAGGCGAGATAGCAGTAATAAGGCAGGAGGCAGAACGGTCGAAGCATAAATAGAGTAGTAGAGAAAAGAACGTGCAGATTAAACGATTAGACAAGGCTAAGAAGAAGAAGCAGATAAGAAATTTATTATTCTAAATTATTAATTTTTTTACTATTTTTTAGAATCAAAATTAGACTACTTGTAATCAGGCCAAACATAGAGAGGACAGGTAAATTAATATTTGGAACTGAAAATTATTGATAGTGCAATATATAAGTGAGTGAACCCAACCCAAAATTAAAAATTCAATTAAATTAAATTTTCATCATAAAATATATAATTGCTGAGCTAGCTATACTGGGTATTAAAAATAAATTAAACATCAAAATTCTTATATTCATATCAATTGGCGCATCAACGTAGGGCGAGCAAAATATAGAGTGATTTTTAGAACTTTCTTCTAATAATTTGCCATATCAAATTATTTTAATAATAAATATAATACAGGTTGTGTCATTAGTAGGGAAACATGGCAAGTAGGATGACTTTAAGAGATGGCAAGGAGATTGGTGAAGCAGGTAGTGATGAGGAGACGTTAGGTGGAAATAGTCAGATAGTACAAGTAGATTATGATAGGAGTTTCGTATCAGGGGATTGTGCAATTCAGTGCATAGAACAGGGGAGATCAAACCAGGAACAGGTTGTCGATAGGGATGAGAGTTTTGGAGATTTGAGAGAGGAGCTGGATCGTACAGTAAGGAGTAATGGGGAAGAATTGGAAAGTGAAGGGCAGGGTGAGAGAGAAGGAGAAGGTATTAGTAGTCAGGGATTGCAGGTGAAACCACAGGTGGGAATGTTTGAGATTATGCAGCAGCTTATTTTTATGAATGAAAATATTACTCATATTAAGGGGGATATGAATAATATTAAGGGGAATATGAATGATATGAGGGAAAATTTGGAAAGAAAAATAGATGAAGTAAAAATAGAAAGTTTAACAGAAATGAAAAAAATTAGGCAAGAGAATGAGGAGTTTAGAATTCAGATTACACAGGTGAGAGAAGAGGTTAAGGAGCAAAATAAAAAGTTACGGGCAGAAATAGAGCAAAAAGGGGTTAAGATTAGGTTGGAGATAGGAAAAGATGTAAAAGAAAAGGTTAGTGAGTTAAAAAGAAATATTGAGGAAAATTTGCTAGGGGAGATTCAAATAGAGGTGACTAAACAGACTGATATGTTAAATAGGGAAATTGGAAACATGAAGTTACAGGGACAGGTACATGATGAGGTCATACATAATTTGAAAGAAAATGTTGATAAGGAGATAGAAAAATTTAACGGGATAGTAGAGGAACAATCAATAAGTTGTACTAAAAGATCTGAGATAGGAGAAACAAATTTTAGGAGGGAAATAGAGGAGATGAATAGGAAAATGCAAAACACAACAGAGGAAATTTTAAGAATAGAGGAAAATTTAAGACAAAATCCAAGAGAAGGTTTAACTGTAGTACCCAACTACATTGATGGGGGAATTAAGTTTGATGGAAATATAAATAACATCCATTCTAAAGTTTTTGTTACAATAGTTCAAAACAAGGTAAAAAATGTCAGGGATTTAGTAGAAAAAAAATTAGTTATTAGAAATATGCTAACTGGTCTTCCTCTGTTGTGGTATTGCAATGAAGAGAATAAAATAAACAATATGCAGGAATTTGAGGTTAGATTTTTGAGTTATTTTTGGGGGGAGATTCAGCAAGCTAGTTTTCGGGAAAGATTGTATTTTGGAAAGTTTAATTATAACAGAAGTAAGAATTTCAATATGTATGCGATGCAACTATATAATACAGCTCAGTATCTTGAACCTAATATGCGGGAGGAGGAGATAGTGTTATACATAGCAAGGCAGTTCAATCAGGAAATGGCAGAGACGATAGCGTTACATAATATTAAAAAATTGGAAAGTTTATCTAGTTATTTACAGCGATTGGAGAGGAGTGTTGCTAACAATGGGAGTTATAGTAGTCAGTTTCAGGGGAATAATTTTAGATATCAGAGTAGAAATTTCGGAAATGGTAATACTGGAGGAGGTGATGATAGATATAGTGGAAGTCAAGGCTATAATAGTCATAATTGGGACAATAGACAAAATGGTCGTAGATTTGATCGAAGAAATAATGATTATTATGAGAATAGAAATAACCAGTGGCAACAAAATAGATGGGATCGAGGACAGGATAGAGATAGGGAAAATTGGAGACAAAATAGGGAGTATAATAATCGGACTATAGGTAATCGAAATAATATAAGGGGAAGGTAGAGAGGATGAAAATATAAAACAAGTAAATATGGCAAGGTCAAATGAAGTAGATATGGGAAATGTCCAGGAACTGAAAAATTAAGGGAATTTTTAATATAGAAAGTGTATTTAAATTTTATGAATAGGAATAAAATATTAAATAATGTATTATATAATTTTGACTACAAATTCAGAGGGATAAGATACATTTTGGTATGTAGGGTAAAATATAATTTGGTGAGGCATTTGATATGAAATATAAAATTTTAAATAAGTAAAGTTAGCCATCTCATGTACTTGTATATTATAGTTCTAATTGGTGTTAAAATGGAGTTAATTAATTTGAATTTTATATTGGGTTATATTGAATTTGTTTAGAAATGGAATTAAAAAGATTGTGATGTTATATTGTGTTAATTATGATTCTGTTAAAAATGCAAAATTTTATTTCATTTCATTATTTGTTGCAAGGAGTTGAATAATTTTAATTTGAAATTAATTGAATTGAATTTTGTTTTAATTTGCTATTGTTATTTTTGTTGTTGTAAGAATGAGATTATGAGTGAATATGGAATGTTAGGTATCAATAATTTTAATAAAATGGGGGAAAAGAAAAATTTTGGTCATTTGAAAATTTGGTATTCAATAATTTATTTGGAAATAAATTAGTTTAAATACAAAATTTTGGGGGATTTATGACGGAATTTGGTAAACAAAAAAGAAACATTCTATGTTTGGTTTTGAAAAGAGAAATGAAAATCAATGTTTCGGGGAAAAAGTCAATTGGGAAGTTTTGAGAAATTAATTAAGGACTGTCAGAGGAGAATTGTCAATGGGAATTTTTTGTAATATTTTCAAGGATGGTTAAAGATAAGAGATAAATGCAAATTATCAAAGTTTATGATTGTAATGAGATGGAGATTTGAATAAAGAACATAAAAAATAAGGTAAAAGGAAAATTTTATTTAAAACAAAGAGTAAACGAAAACTAGTAAGGCGAGATAGCAGTAATAAGGCAGGGGGCAGAACGGTCGAAGCATAAATAGAGTAGTAGAGAAAGGAACGTGCAGATTAAACGATTAGACAAGGCTAAGAAGAAGAAGCAGATAAGAAATTTATTATTCTAAATTATTAATTTTTTTACTATTTTTTATATCAAAATTAGACTACTTGTAATCAGGCCAAACATAGAGAGGACAGGTAAATTAATATTTGGAACTGAAAATTATTGATAGTGCAATATATAAGTGAGTGAACCCAACCCAAAATTAAAAATTCAATTAAATTAAATTTTCATCATAAAATATATAATTGCTGAGCTAGCTATACTGGGTATTAAAAATAAATTAAACATCAAAATTCTTATATTCATATCAATATATTGTTACGATAGTTTATTTTAAAAAACAGTTTATATGTTAATAATTTATTTGAACACTTATTTATTTATAATCAATACTATTCTAATTTGTATATTTCGAATGTCTTTAAATTGTTCACTATTTATCTTCACAACTGTTTATATACGACCGACTGCTCCGTGTGTTCCTCAACCAATATTTATACACCCATTTAAAATTTTGGTGAAGGTTCTAGAATGTTCTCACCAATTCTCACCAATACTAGTAAGATTATCACGTTCAATCTGGAATATACTCGAAAGCGCCTTCGTCATAGTCGTCACAGATGTTTGGTCTTAAGGGGTTTAATTATGTATGATATTCGGACAAGTAGAGCCTCAAAGGCCAAATAATACAGAGAGCGACTTGGAGGATTAGAGCATGATTGAATAATGAAATGGCACGCATTACAATATTGCTCACCCATGTATGGAGTGTAGGGGTAAGGGTATATATGCTCGAAAGGTATAGTCTAAAAACTAAAAACTACATTATGAAAAGCTATCGTGAACAGCGACTGAGCTTATAATCTTAGAGATATTGTTACAAGTCATTTTATTTAGAGATTTATTATTAGAAATGTTTCGGGAAATTTTTCAACATCTCGGTCCACAATGCGTCGGAGTTGGAAACACTGCACTAGGAACGAAAATGAATTGGTGGGGACGCTTGATGTGTCGCAATATATTTCGAAACTATTCTAATTAATAAAACTTGTTGCTATCAGTGAGTTATAGCTAAAAACTATTTATAAATATGAAAGGGATAAACTACACAGCCTGACAACAGCGCACCAGGAAACGCATGTCGGTTCATTTACGAAATAGCTACGCGCTACGTTTCTTTGCAATGTATGACCGGGTTTTAAATGTAAATAGAGGTATAAAACTAAACTAAAAAAAATTAATTTTATTTTTTCAGGTCTATTAAAAATTGTTTGTAAACTGTGGAGTTCGTCATCATATTTTTTATTTGATCAATATTGAGTCTTTTATAAACCGCTGAGGAAGTTGCTTGTACTATGAATATTGAATATCTATATTTGTGTTAATTCCACTGTCCTTTACCACTTGTCTTATCCAGCTGCTTACAGATTGGGCGCTTGAAGACTTATTAGGTTTCTTAAAAATCAAAATTAAAAATCTCCATCCTTTCTTAATGATTTAGTTTTTTTCTAAGTATTCCTTTAGAGTACTTGCCAACTTGTCACACAAAACCACAAAACTGAGGAAAATCAGAAAATATTTTTATTCCTTAAACTAGTTGTACTCTTTTATAACTTTTTAGTCTTTGGTAATTGCGAGTTATATATTTTAACTTCTATGCAGTTTAGAATAGATTGAACACTTGGCTCCGTAACCACAATTAATACTACCAATCTTTTAGTTAATATTTCTAAAGAAAGCGTTTTTAAAGGATACCATTTACCAAACCAGTTGAAGGATCCTTGCATGAATTTTATTTAGGAAAGTTCGATTTAGCTTAATTTAAAGTTGTTCCATATTATTGATGGTCTCATTAGGAGTGTCTTGATTTTCATCTGATTGGAACGTCTTTTGTAGGTGGTCAGCGAAAATATCAGCTTTTTGTTGATTGTCTCTTGTCCATTTGTTATCTGCCATTCTGATAGGAGGACAGTGTTTACACGAATTTTTCACCTTTTTAGTTGCCTTCCAGAGTGAATAATCAGTTTCTTTATCATCTGTTAGCCCTACTAGGTATCTGTAGCCCTATTTAATATATTTTTATCTTCTGCTGATCTTGTCATCTGCCATTTCTTTCTTAGTTTTCTTTTTTCTGCTACCAGTTCTCTTATCTCGACAGGATAGTTTTTTCCAGCTGTAAATCTTCTTACTTTTGGTGTGTTACTCCATTGAGCTTGCTGGATTTCAACTATAACCTTTCCAGTTCTTTATCTAACTGATTATTCGTTTTCAGTGTTATGGTCAGTTGAATAGTATTTGTTAAGTCCTCTTGAAAACCTTCCCAATTAGTTTTCCGATTTGCTAGGGTCGGTTTGGCTCCTTTTTGAATAACATTTGCACTTAAAGTAAGGATTACTGCAGAATGGTCTGAATCCATATTAAAGTTTTCTTCTACTTGTGTAAAGTTTGGTGAAATTTTCCTCAGAATAAAGAAATCCAAAAGGTCTGGAATCTTATTTGGGTCGGTGGGCCAATAGATGGGTTTTTCAGAAGATTGGTATGTACAACCAAGTTCTGATGCAGCTCGGTGCAATTCTTTTTCTTTGACTGTGGGTAATCTTGAACCCCAGTTGGTGTTTTTGGAGTTCTCCACCGAATATAAATTTGTTACCTAGTTGTTTAAGTACATTGAGATACTTTTCTTCTTTCTGGTTATATCTTGGTGGGCAATAGATTGCAGCTATTGTAATTATGCCCCCCTTAATGTTAATGGTGCTAATGGTTACCTGATTTTCTGGTTCTTGGATGCCTGGTTCCTCATAGTGCGAAATGTTATTTTTAATAATTAACGCACTTCCTCCTCTTGCTGCATTTGATGAATGGATAGTTGATAGAAGTTATATCCGCTGAGTTTAATGTATGACTCTATTCTAAGGTGGGGCTCAGAAACCAGACATATATCTATTTTTTTGTACGTCCAAGAAAACTTGGATATCAGTTTGTTTTTGGAGAATACCATTGGCATTCCAAGTGGCTATTCTAATATCTCTTTTGTCCACTGGTGTTTTTGTTATATGTTTGGGGTTTATTTAATTCTTCTAGCTTCTGGAGCCTGTCAGAGAGTAAATTTATTCTGGTTATTAAGGAAAATAATAATTCATGAGTGGTACTTTCTGCTTAGCTGGTTGACTGTACAGTATGCTGTGCAATTTGTGGCATGGGATTCAAGGCTGGTTGTGATATTTGAATTGGTTGCTCCTGTGAGTGTTTGTTACCTGAGAATATGTTATTTCATTTCTGACAGTAGGAAAAGCGTTTATGGATCTCTTCTGTCTCGTCATTATTTTAGGTTTAGTGGTATTATCCTTCCTTATCTGAAAGGTTTTAGCTACCTCACATCCTCTGTAGTTAGCAGGATGTTCCATTAGGCAGTTTATACACTTCGGTTGTTGTTCTGGACTTTTTACAGAATCCTTCGTATGATGTTTTCCTATGCACTTTACACATCTTAATTCTCTTTGGCAAAAGCGTATGTCCAAATAGCTGGCAGTTTTTGCATTGCGGAACTAGTTTTGACTTTATTATGGTTTCTATTCTAACTCTTAGGTTAAGTATTGCTTTGATTTCGTAGATTTTCTTAATATCTTCAATATTTTCGAATGGTAGCATGAATAGCGGCAATGGTTTTTTATTTAGTTTACGAGTAGTATCCTCGGTTAATTATATTTCCTTCTTTATTATATTGACAGATTTTTTACATTTTAATTCTTGACTTTGCAAGTCTTCAACGATATCTCTTCTGGTTTAGATATAGATGGTAGACCTCTAACCATTACTGTAAAGTCTCTGTTCTGTTTAATTTCATAGGAATGCCAATTTATTTCTTTGTCATTCAAGGTTGATATGACATTTTTAAAGTCTTCTTGTTTAGTGTTAATTTTAAACTGGTTATTGCTTACAGCTGTGGCTTGAAAGAAAATATTATTTTCTGTCAGTGTATAGCGCAATTCTTCATAGTTATTGATGGTGCTTGCTATTATCAGGGGAAATTCTACTGTTTTTCGACTGTTTCTTTCTCTTGTTGCTGATTTTTGTTACCTCCAGGTTGGCCATGAGAGGTTTCTGGAGAGGAGCTGGCTTTTCGTTTTTTTCTTCTGTTGTTTCTGCTTTTTACTTCTTTGTTAATTTGATCGCCGATTTCTTTTGCCAGATCTTCTTCATCAGTTTCATAATTCGTTGGAATTTTAAATTTTTCTTTGTTTAAAATATTAATTTGTTTTTGCATATTTTCCATATTATTTTGCATTTGTTGCAATGCACTTTCTAGTTGCTGTTTTTCAGCTTTTTCCTGTATCCAAGCATTGTACAATGCCTGTTCATTCTGACTTCTAGCTTGATTTTCATGAAATAATGCCTGATATTGTTGGGCTAGGAGATTTTCTCCCACTTCCATTGTCTCCATATTATTTGTTTGAGTTATCTGAAGCAGGTCCTGTTTTTTTTTGCTCCAAAAGCACTTTGGCAGGTGTGATTCTGACTTAATTTTTTCTACACATTGTAAAACTATTTTTAATGGCACATTATTATATTTATTTTTGTTCTTAAACATTACGTTTGGGCATTGGACGACGTATACTTGTTGCTGGGTCATCTTTAACAAGATTTAATACCTCTTCCTCTCGAACCATAGATCGTCCATCAGGCGCGGATACAAGGGGGGGTAATAGGATAATTACCCCCCCCCGAGCTGCTCGAATAAATCCAGGAATGTATTAAATGGTAATCTAAAAACAACGAGATTTTACGAGAAAGCAAAAAAACATGATGACGGTGACGAATGAAGAATAGACTGGCGTACAGTATTTTTTGTTATTTTTTAAATAAACGAATGATTCTTTAATAAAATTTTCATTGTGGCGCGCGTTTCAAATTTGCTTGATTTTTTTTTAATTTAAAAAATTCTTGTAGGAAAATTTGAAAAGAGAAAAATTTCAAAAAAATATTTTTAGATTAGATTATGTGCTACTTTTAGCAAAAAATATTTTTGAATTTCACTAAACACGCCCATTGTCGCCAAAAAAATTTCTGGATTGAGTTTAGGACTTTGAAGGTGAGATATATTTTCTGGTATCGGAAACTTTTGGTTTAACTACGCTCTTTCTTTTGAAAGAATTTGATATTGCGTTCCGCCGTAGGCGACATATTATTCTATTTCTGTCTATTCAATAGCATTGTGCTTCTATACTGTTCTCTCTTGTTGGAACGTTAACGTACTGCATACCATTTTCTATTAGTACCACCGTAATTTTGAGCGTAAATTCGCTCAAACATTTAATCATAATTAGTATAGCTGAGTCAGAACATTCTGGTATAATTTCCAGACTACTAATAAAATATTTTCCCTCAATGGATGGGGGGGGGGTCTTCAGTAAGATGGTAATATGTTTTTTTTTGTGCAAATATTATTGGATACTCTATACAGAGGTATAGAAATAGAGAATACCAATATTGATTAGGCTAAAAAGGCACAACTAAAATTCTTTTGGCTTTATCTCTTATTATTTTGTTTAATACTCTACCAATTGTGGAAAAGAGTTTAAATGCTTAGAAATAGGAACTATTCCATTTTATTGTAAAAGCATCGCAAGCTAGACAAACTACGAAGAATTATAGTTTTTCATTTATTGTTAATCATAGATGCTAACAAATCAATTATCCTGTTACTAAAACATGAAAGAATTATATTCAAAACTTAAATATTTAAATTATATTCGGTATCAATCAATAAAGATCTAGATTCTAAATATTTTCTCTGGAAGATAATATAACTTGATTAAATAAAAATTTTAGGTTTTTCACACCATATCCAGATATTTTTAGTTGTTTTATTCCAGTATGATGCAATAATTGATTGTATGCCATAGGGAAGCATTTGCCGCAGGTTCTTTCCAAAAAGTAATAAATAGTCCTGTGGCAATTCTGCCTATTGCCAAGCAGTACGTTGAATCTCAATAAATGCAAATTTTATTGTGTATTCATAGTTGTTAGTTACGGCCCGATTGTCAAAGGGTTTGTGTGTATCCCAGATTCAACTCTATTCCTATCAATTTAACATGCTCTCTCAATTTGAATAATATTAGATTTGTTGATATGCAGCGGACCTACGACATAATCTCAAGGGAATTAATTTGGCGGATGTTGCATACGGAGGTAATTCTAATTACATACAGAAACGTGGGAAATGTTCCATATATTATACACCGCACAAGAATTATCGCATCACTTATATTTTATATTATTTTCGAAACATTTTTCACTTTTAAATGTGAGACCTGGGTTAGTTGAAACAAAAAATAGTCATGAATTACACAGGACAACAAAAAAATATATTTTTTTGTACCTGGGATTTTAGAGCTGATTTTAACTATATTTGGGACGCTAAATCTGTACATGCAATCCGTTTTTCTCTATCAGCTCTACTTTTTTAGATACATCAACTTATCTACCAATGTGGTTTTTATTCAGTACATTCATTTATGAGAGTTCTAAAATTATTATATATTCATTAATGTAGGTACAGTGGTTTTATTGTCAGTCTGTAATTGGGTAAATTCCAGGTAAATCTATAAATAGTGGAACCATTGCCTATCAGGTACCTGAACTGACCCTTTTAATTCCCTAACTCGCGTAAGTCTCGTCAGTTTGTGCGTTCTTACTAATGAGAGTGGATCGAATTCGGCGTGTTATTTTATGTTAAGAAAAGAGTGTTTTTGTGTTATTGAACAGAATTAAAATGAGTTCAGGGTTCAGGTTCCAGTTCAAGGAGAAGTTGTGTAAATCAACCAGGGGGTCAATTCCCATGAGAAAATAAAATTTTCCCATGGGAATTCAGTTTTCGTATTCTCGACATAATCGGTGGAACATTTTTCAATGAGAAGTATGGAAAAATATTCCCCTGCTTACGAGCATTGGAAATTGTGTTTTCCAATGAAAAGTGTACTAGAGTTTGCGCATTAAAGTCGAAAATTTGACGAAAGTCTAAGACATAACCAAAGTTTACTGGATATCTTGGATTTTTGGTGAAATTGTAGTTAAAACATTTTTTTGGCGTATTTATAGATTGATATTATTTTATTTATGTAGATATATTATTTTTAATTCTCTTTCACTAAGAAACTGTATAAACTGATTTTCCTAAATCATTTAGAAATTATGGGAGCTGCTAAGGGACTGGCAAATAACACAAATTGAGAAATTTGTAGTAAATTTAATAAGACCTTTTCGAAAAGTTTATTATTTTCGTTAATAAAAGAATTTCTTAGTTTCTCGAAACTTTCGTTGCTCTTCCATACAAAAGCTACCTTTTCTTTTTTTAACATGTGAAAAGAAAAACTAAGAATAACTCGACAAGTTTTAATTATTATACGTAATCGAATATTTTCACTTGTTCCTCGATCATGCTAGCGATTGCTCGGCACGGCACCTGCTCCAGCGCGGAGGCTCGGCAGGTAATCGGATACCCAAAAACCACAACAAATACAAATAATGCCAACAGTAAATTTTAAAATATCTTTAATGTTATTGGTTGTTTCGAAATATTCGTGGACTTAATATCAGACATACGTGAAACTACTATTTCCATGGAAATGTCTATTCCGACACGTTCGAGAATTGCATAACCTATTACCATGGGAATATAAGTAGTGGAATATTTTCCCATGTGAAAATTTTCCAATGATCTCGAGAATCAAGCCCCTGATGTGTTTTGCTATATATGAGGAGAATACATGTTTCAACAAAACTATTACTGACTTTGTAAAGCGAGCGTATCTTGGATATTTTGGAGTTAACTTTGGTAATCAGGACAAAAAGTGGGCCCCGCATCTCGTATGTAAAACTTGTAGGGAGCATTTACGGCAGTGGACTACCGGGAAAAGGAAATGTCTAAAATTTGGCGTACCAATGGTTTGGAGAGAACCAAAAAACCACTTCAATGATTGTTATTTCTGTTTAGTAAATACTAAAGGATTCAATCGAATTAACCGCAGTAAGTGGACTTATCCCAATGTAGACTCGGCAATACGCCCTATCCCGCACTCAGTTGAAATACCGATTCCAACATTTCATCAGCTACCAGATATCTCTGATGACGAATATTTTCCATCTGATCGCTGTTCTGATGCTAATAAAAGTTCTGATGCTAATGAAATTAACAGTGACTATGAAAAGTCGTCATCAGTTCCTCGACGCTTTAATCAAAATGAATTAAATGATCTCACCAGGGATCTCAATTTATCGAAAAAAGCTTCTGAAGTACTGGCTTCTAGATTGAACGATAAAAATTTATTGAAACAAGGAACCAAAATTACCTTTTACCGTACAAGAGAAAAGTATCTGGTACCATCCTTTTCTCAAGAAGGCAATCTTGTATTTTGTCACGAAATTAATGGACTCATGAAAGAAATGGGACTTTCTGAATATATTCCAGATGATTGGCGCCTATTTATTGACAGTTCCAAGCGAAGTTTAAAATGTGTCCTTCTACAGAATGGGAATAAATATGGTTCAATACCACTAGCTCACTCAACGAAACTGAAAGAAGAATATAATACCGTAGCTTTGGTCTTGCAGAAGATAAAGTATCACGAACATCAATGGATGATTTGTGTAGACTTAAAAATGGTAAACTTTTTTCTTGGGCAGCAAATTGGTTACACGAAATTACCGTGTTTCTTGTGCCTTTGGGATAGTGGGGACAAAACACACCACTGGGTTAGAAAAGATTGGCCTTAAAGAGAAAACATAGACGTTGGGGAAAAGAATGTCATTAACGACGCTTTCGTTGAAAGAGAAAAAATCATACTTCCTCCGTTACATATAAAGTTGGGCTTAATGAAGCAATTTGTAAAGGCTCTTGATAAGGATGGGTCATGTTTTGCATATATAGGGGTAAAAATGCATCAGTTGAGCACAGAAAAACTCAAAGCAGGGATATTTGACGGCCCACAAATAAGACAATTAATTAAGGATCCTGCCTTCATAAATTCAATGAATCAAGTTGAACGAGAAGTTTGGACATCATTTGTTGCAGTTGTAGAACATTTTCTAGGCAAACATAAAGCTCAAAACTATGTTGAAATGGTTAACAAGATGCTTAATAGTTTCAAATCCTTGGGGTGCAATATGAGTATTAAAATACACTATTTACTATTTACACAACCACTTAGACCGTTTTCCAGAAAATTTAGGATACATGAGTGAGGAATAAGGTTAAATATTTCACCAAGATATTAAAGTTATGGAGGACCGCTACCAAGGAAGATGGGACATGCACATGATGGCAGATTACTGCTGGAGTTTAAAAAGGGACTGTTTAAAAAAACATTCAAGAATGTCGCGGAAAAGAAGCTTTCGAAGTGTTGAGTGACTATTTATTTGTTTGTTTTGTTTGTAAGTACGACATAATATTGTATTTTGTATAACTAAAATAAAAATTTCGTATCTACTTTTGTTTACCACACTTACGGATTTGCGTTAAAATAATGTAACTTATATTTCTCTAAAATTGTATATCTTAAAAATTTGAGCTTTCAGGTAAAAATAAATACGTTATTTGAATTCAGGACATCAAATTGATATAGAATCAGCTCAAAAAACCTTGACACCAAAACAGCTGTTCCCCTGTGTTATTTATTACTATTACTCCAGATTCGATCCCGGACTTTTCGCGTGGAAGGCATGCGCTCTGTCCTCGCCTCAACCGCCACTTTTAGGATTTTGGTAATTAAATTAGTTTCATGTGATTTGATTAAATTAATTTATTTATTTTAAATATGGACCAAATAAAAATGCTATTACTTATCGATTCTACACAAAAATAACTCATTTTAATGTATATTTAATTTTAATAACTAAAAAATATACTGACAATTAGTTTGACGGAATTGTCACTTATTTAAAATTTTAAAAATAGGGGTAGATAGGTGTCCAAAATACGAACTGGATTTAATTTTTTGCAGAGTTCTCACTACCTGGAATGGATATGAAATATACTCATTTAGTTAAACGTAAGAGCATACTTTTTCTTTTTGTAATCTGTGCGTAGATAATCTAATATCCATGTGGGTGTAGAAAAAATATTCTGTAAGTGCTTCCAAGTACCTACTACAAAACATTAACTTAATCGAAAAACTTTTAGACGACCCCATAGATTTTAGAATAATTTAAACTTTTCTATTTTTCGAGATACGTGTATAAACGACCTCTGCTTAGAAATTTAGATGTTAAATCGAATACATAGAACCCAATTATATTAAATTTCATTCGCACCTTTAAAATAAAAGTTTTAATCAAAATTATTATTTTATTTTATCATTTCTGTTTAACAAATAAATTTAAACTATAATAAATAGTTACATTAATGACAAATGAATTGCTTTAAGTAGTATTTTAATAGTAAACTAGGATGAAATAATATTAAAAGTTAAAAGTGCTCTCCTGTAAACTGATAATTTTTGTGTGTCACTTTTCTTTTAAAAGTGCCATATTAACAATTTACAATCTGGAATCGTATATACAAAGTATTTTTTTTTTGTGTCATCGGCGTCGACTACTACGGCCATTAGCCTCGTGTTCTGTGTAGGCTTTGTCACTGTTTCCCAGCGCCACTTTAGGAACAGCACTGTTAATTAGAACCCAACAGTGAATGGTCGAGTGGGGAATCCTACCAAGGCATCAGAATTAATTTTAAATAATTAAATTAAATGAAAAAATCCCGGCCAACGGTGGGATTCGAACCTGAGACCTTCCGATCTCAAAGTCATGACTCTAACCACTATACAAAGTATTATTTGCCAATTTGTAATAAATTTTAAGAAATAATTTATTTAATTAAAAAACTTACTTAGGAAACAGAAAATTGTTGGAAACATGGCTTATATGCACATGTAGTCAATAAAATACACTAATACTCACACAAATGTCTATTTTATAACAAAAAACTAACAATTTTTTCGAAAATATAAATCGCTGAACCTTGGTCAAACATTCGAAAAAGAAATGAAATATGATACATATTTATCTAAATTACTCATAAATTCTTGATTGCTCATTTGAAAGGGGGTTTTATTCTCTATTCAACCGTGCAAAAAATTTTAAAATTTGCTTCATTAATTCTCGACTAATTATTGTTTCAGAATAACGAAAATTAACATAGCGCACTTATCCTTAAAATTAAAATTCGGCCCTGCATGATATCGGTTTTGTGTCAGACATGAAGTAAGACTTTTTGCCATTAGATAAGGTCACTGTTAGTTTAGTTGCTTTCCTGTTTGTGATGTTTTGTTATTGTTAATCATTAATAAATCAACACGTAATTAAGCAAATTTGAAATTTTTTTTGCACAATTGAATAGATAATAAAACTCCCTTTAAAATGAGCTATCACTTACCACACCATGTCATTTAAATTTTTCGAAAGGGTTGCTCCCCTCCAGTAAGGGATGAAATTAAGAGTAAACTATTCATACAGAAATGTACATTTTAGAAATTAAAACAAAAATCGCGAACAATGTAAAAAAAATTCACGAAATTTTAAGGTCCGCATAGGTTGTGCTAAAATTATTGGGCTGACCAGGGGCGTTCGGAGAACGGCTCCATTAAAGGTAGGGCTCGCCCCAATTTTTGGATGCTACGTCCAAATTTTGACCCGAAAGTCATTAAAAAAACGCCTCAAGGGAAATTTTGTTGGTAGTTTCATTAAAAAAACATAAGTACATGTTTTTGTTTATTCCATATAGTATTGGTATCGCACAAAATATAGAAAATAAATAACTTAACAATCTTTCGCTTCTATTACAAATATTTATTAGGAACAAATAAAGATTTTTTCTGCACCACGGTAAAACTAAAATAATAAATAAATAATGTACCGAACCTTGGGCCCCGCTAATTTGTACCGATCGTACCCCCTATACCCGTCCCTGGAAATAGGCGAACAACTTTGATCTGTATTTTATCTCCGTAACCAATATTTTTGTAAAATTGTTATTTTATCCAGTTATGTTAAATAAACCATGTTTCTGATCTGTAGCAATAAATTCAAATGACACGTACAGCAATTAATGTCATGCGGTTACAATCACGAAGCAAGTTGCTAAGGCATTTAAAATCAAAATTGAGAATAAAAACTATAAAGAATTTAATAAATTTGCTCATTTTTTTGTTAATGCCATCGAAAAAGGCAATTTAAATTGTTTTTGCTTTCTTTTTCATTATCAAGAACGAAACTCTATTAGTTATTAATTGTTTAGAGTGTAGTAGTGAATTTCGTCGATCATATTTTTTTACTTTTAATTTTTGCAATAAATTTTAAAATCACAAGCCCCTATTTCCCATTTACAAATTAGAGTTGAAGATTGTAGTGATGTCATTTTATAATCTAAAATTGACGTGTCCAGGAATTTGTTATAAACATATACATTAATTCAGCTACTGAATGTATTCCGTTTGGCTGTTACACACTGTATATAGTAGGTAGGTACTTCTAGTCAATAATTTGCAAAGAAAAAATTATACATTGTGATTGAGTCAAAAAACAATAATTCTTTTTTGTATAGGATGATTTTTCGATAAGACTCCAATGGTTTAGGACTTCCGCTTTATTGTAGTGGGGCACTCTGCTGGACACGGTCTTCTAGAAAGATAATCTGCATTTCTGTGGCTAATTCCGGCTCTTTGTTCGATCTTAAAGTCGTACTCTTGAAGTTTTTCAATCCATCGGGCGATTTGACCTTCCGATTTTTGAACTGCATCAACCACTTAAGGGCGGCATGATCGGTACGGATTAAGAATTTCCTTCCATATAGGTATTAATACAAGTGTTCCACGCATTTCACAACTGCCGGGAGTTCTTTTCGTTTCGAGAGCACTTTACAAAAATAACCTAGTACTCTTTCTTTTCCTTCCCTTTTCCCACATTACTGGCATAAATATTCGGGATAAATTCTCCCTCTGGTAGTGGGTAGCCTAATATTGGCGCTGTTGTTAAAAGCTTCTTTAAAGTTTCGAATGCAGTTTGGCAGTCTTCGTCCCAGCAGAATTCTCTTGCTTCTTCTCTGAGTCGCGTTAGTGGTTTAGCAATACCTGCAAACTCCTTTATGAATCTTCGGTAGTACGTACAAAACCCAAGAAAACTTTTTATTTGGCGTTTATCCTTTGGTTGTGGCCACTCTTTGATAGAAGCGACTTTTTCCTTATCTACAGCCACGCCATCCTTGCTGAATACATGACCCAGGTAATTAACTTTATTTCTTCTTGGGGTTTAGCATCAGTTGGTCAGCTTGAAGTCTTTTAAAAACATCTAAGTTTTTTAGATGTTCATCTAATGTCTTCCCCAAGACCATGATGTCGTCTAAATACACCAGGCATATTTTCCAGGATAACCCTCTCAATACATTTTCCATAAGTCTTTCAAATGTCGCGGGAGCATTACATAATCCAAATGGCATAACATTGAATTGTCATAATCTAGATCTGGTGGTAAAAGCTGTCTTTTCTTTGTCTACTGGGTCCATTTCCACCTGCCAGTATCCAGACTTCAAGTCTAAGGTAGATAATAGTTTACTTCCGGCCAATGTGTCCAAGGTATGGACGATATGAGGCAGAGGGTAACTGTCTTTCATGGTAACATTGTTCAACTGACAGTAATCCACACAGAACCTCGTAGTTCCATCCTTTTTTTTTAAACCAGGACTACCGGAGAGACCCATGGACTGGTAGAAGGGTCTATCACCCTGTCTTTCTTCATTTCCTGAACAATACTTTCAGCTTCCTCTCTCTTAGCCTTTGGTAATCTTCGAGCTGATTGACAAATCGGCCTGGCGTCACCAGTGTCAATTTTGTGTTTTACAATAGAAGTTCTTCCTGTTTTTCCTCCTTTTGATACAAAAATGTCATGATATCGTCGAAGAAATTCCTTTATTTTCTTCTTCTCTAATTATTTCAGAGATTGACCAGCAACTGCAATCATTTGCTCGAATTTATCGTTGGAATTATCAGAAGTTGTTGTCTGACGAATTATGGAAGTTACTGGTACACAAGTTCCGACTCTGGTTTTTTTCTTGATGGTAATTGGGTGATCATTAACGAACTCTTTAGCAGTCGTGACCAACCTCTTTCCGATCAGAATTCCTCGTCCAACTTCTTCATCGTGTTTCCAAGGTTCCATCATGACAGGTGTTCCTTCTTTCATAGTTTTTTGTAGCCGTGCTACTATAACGGTTTCACTTCTGCCAGGTACACTAACTCACAATTCTAATTTATTTATTACAGTTTAACTTTTCAGTCCAATACTTTTTACTAAACTAAACTGTCCGCCAGAGCTGGGGAGGATTCGAATCACATAGGATTTGAATCCTGGGATTCGAATCCTTTTTGAGGATCCGCGAGTGGTATTTGAATACTTAGGAAAAAAAGATCCGTGATCCGGATTCGCCGAATAAATTCTTAAGGATTCGTATTCGAATCACCAATATTAGTCTCGGGTCCTTTTAGAGACCAAACTACGCCGGCTCGAACGGTCGACTCACGTTTTGATTTGTCGCGAAGTGTTAACTGAAACAAACTGAGACTGAATACCGATTGTTAATATTTAGAAGTTAAACGTAAGAATCTACAAATTAATTTAAAGAAGGCAGCAGAGCACCTAGAACAATTTTGAATTGAAACCTATGCCATATTTTTAGGCTATTTTTAAGGGGGTATTTTTAAACCCTGTACAAAAATTTTATACTCCTCGTTTTTTACAAAAATCAAGGTTCTCTGCTAGCTTCGAACAAAACCAGCAGAGCACCTCGGTTTTTTAAACCTTTTTTTTTTTTTTCTAAAAACAACCACACCGCATTTTTAGACCATTGAAATATTTTAAAACTTTTCGAAAAAAAAAAATAATGTTTGCTGCTGGCTTTATTCGAAGCTAGCAAAGCACCCTGTATTTTTAAAAAATAATATTTTAAGAGCCTAAAAATATTATGTCGTTTTTGAAAAAAAAAAAAACTTAAAAAACTAAGGTGCTCTGCTCACTTCCTTCAAAGACAGCAGAGCACTTTGATTTTTACAAAAAAAAAAAAAACAGTGGCACAAAAATAGCTTTAAAATAGCCTAAAAATATGGCATAGGCTTCAACTTAAAATTGCCTAGGTGCTCTGCTGCCTTCTTTGACATCATAAATTAGCAATGAATGTCTAACATAAAAAAAATCCTAAAATTTAACACTTGCTTTTCTTTGTCTGGAGCAGTCTAACGATTATTTTTGTTTGCAAGTATAATCGACGCACCTCGAAATTTTGTAAGGCCATGTAAGGCCAATTAAAAGACATTTTTATTTCATTGTTTCTTTATTTTGTTTTTTGTATTAAAATAAAATATATTTTTTGTAGATTCTAATTTGATTATGGTACATTTTTATAGAAAAAAAAAAAAATAATAAGTTTCTTCTTTTCAACATCTTGTATTTACCATTTGTATGCAAGTCATAGTCGGTAATAGATACATAGTTGATATTGATATTAGATTTAGAAGCATGCATAATACCATGGTATGACGCTAACAGTGATTCGTATTCGTGATCCGAAAATCCTTTTTTATTGCAAGAAGGATTCGGACATAGGATCCGTGATTCGAATTACATCTCGTGATTCAGATTCGTGATTCGAATCAATTTTTTTTTTGAGGATTATTCCCAGCTCTGCTGTCCGCCGATAAGTCGGGCTATTTATACCAAGTCCAACTCTGCTACGAGAAGTCTCTAGACGCTCCCGAAAATTTCATCTCTCACTCAACGGCACGCTCCGCCCGTTCTAGCCGTTTCTCAAGCGTCAGCGGCATACCTAGAAGATTCCGTCGTTTCGAGCATGAGTCGGGTGCCACAGACTTGAAGGTCGCTTGCTTAGACAGAGACGGCTTAGAAATTTCCATGACAATATCCAAGATTTATTAGGGACTCAAGCAAACTAAATGAACCTTTCTTTTAAAATCATTCAATAAAGATGAAGCTAAAATTTAGTATTTTTGAGATGATTTTAGTATTATAATAAAAAAGATAGCCGAATGTAGAACCCTTATCAAAAAGTATAATCTGAAAAGTAAAATTGTAAATCGTTTGATTATAGATTATGGTTATGTTATTCGCTCTTCTTCTTTTCCTGTAATGGACTATTTCCATGTTTATGTTCAGATCAATTTTATTAATTTTTAACAGGTCTCTTGATAAAGAACTTGTAGATGTAGAATACTGCTTTTTGATCAAAATACAGGTATCTAAAAGATACATTTTTAAAGGCCTTTAAATGTTAAGGGATGTTTTACAGAATTGCGAACGTAAAGTATATTTATGTACGGTAAAATATTCGACAAATAATACGAAATAAACTAAACCGACATAGGTTTATTAACTGAATTACATCATTGAAAACTGATATTTAGTTTATTTCAAATATAATATTTTTAAAATGTATTTTTAGTTCGGTTAAGTATAATTACCTTTTATAAGTATTTGGTGTAAAATGTTACTGGACATTCGGCTAAATGTTTATCTTTTTGTTTACAACGATTTATCTGCAATTCTTTGTTTTTATTGTAGTTAAACCATTTTGTATATCTAATTTTGTATAACGAAGACAATGGTTTAGAAAATAGTTTTCTATTTTATAGAGGACCCTTACCAAATCTACTCGAATGTATAAATAATAATTATTTATAAAATAAATTCTGGAAGTCAAAAAAATAAACCAACAAAAAAGACAAGACAAATGACAAGAAAAACTGACAAGTGGCAATTGACATAAACATAAACGTTCCGAATTCAGAATTGTGATGTTCACGGTACTTCTCGTGGATACTATTTTAGCAAATTTCTTTATTACGTTGTGTTAAAATAACAGGTAGGTTAACTAAGTAAATAACAAATAGAAGTTTTGCGAGGTTTTGATTTCCCTCAACAACTTCTCATGAACGTTGCATTTACGTTGTATAGTAATGGAAAGGCTTGGCAACGTTATGTGCTAGCTGGGTAGTCGCGTACCCTGTGTTGTTTTATGTTTTGAATTAATTTAGTTGTTGCAGATATTTAGATAAACCTACTAAAAAAGGAAAGATCGTATTTTTATGAACGATCTCACTTATGCGAGAGTTAAAAAATCGTATAAATACGATTTAAATCGTACGGTTGGCAACACTGATCTTCTCATAATTTGACCTTATTACGCATCTCACTCGCCTAAAATTAAGGCCAAGGGCAATGAACTGGAGTGGGGTAGATACCTAATGTGCATATTGTATCAATAGAACAAGATGCGACTCTATGGGCGCATCTATTTTTATAGATCATTTCACTCGGGAGTATTTATAATTCCTATTTTCTGTTTCACATTGTTATTGTCCAGTCCACAAGCTGATAATTCAGACAATAACAATGTCAAATAGAAAATGGTTATTATAAATACTCCCGAGTGAGATGAAAAATAACCTGTCTTCACCTATTGACAAGAATTCTACCCCACCCCAGTTCATTGGACCAGGGTAGCCGTTTTTCCTGTAAATAGTTGGTTACAAGTTTGCTTGACCTCGACAGCAGCGCACTAAGCGCGTTTTGTTAAACTATAATTCGGTACAGTCGGTAAAGTGTAACAACCAGGAAGCCTAAAGACCATTTGTAACTACTGATAGGTCTTTAGCTACTGTTGTTAATATACTATTAAGGGATTAGGTCAGCGTCGTCACCAGCCAAAGGGGTTCTGGAGTCCTGAAGAAACATCCATTCACCAGTGGCAAATAAAAATAATAAAAAGATTAAATTTAAAGAATAAAAAAATCATCCCTTAATAGCATAGTCGAGCGGTTCTTGGCAACTAGTTTTAGACTCTTTTAGTCCTAAGGGAATAGAAACGCCGAGGCTTCTCAAATGCTCGGAGTATTTTGCTGGTTTGGAAAGGGAGGAGAGATTTATAATAAGTATTAAAACATTAACAAATGTATATTAACAATAAATATAAAACTTGACAAATAGTCTTAAGAAAAAAATGAATAAAATTCCATTTAGGGAATAAAGCACTATAATGCATGCATAAGATAAATATAATAATTTGGGATGAAAATGTAAAATTGGCATTTATATGTAAATCAATCACTCAATTATTATTAAACAAAACACTTTAAAATTAAGTTAAAATATTTACCCATAATTCACATCGTACACAAAACTTTACTCTACACATCATATAAAAAGACGAGATCTTTCGCACAAGGGGCGAAAGTTCTGGACCTTAGTCCGAACTCGACTGCGAGTTTACCCAAGTGATCCTTTCTTTCTGTCTCCTCTCTATATAAACCAAAATTTACGTGATGGTTGATTGTATTTAAAAATGTCACGTTCAATGTAGAATAATAGCCTGAAGGTTTGTTTCATTTTCGTACGTGTCTTTTTAATTATTTAGTTTAAACATTAAATACTTATTTAGAATTTTTGGTAAATTCTTTAGATTTTTTCAAATAATAATAATGCCAATTATTACAAAAGTAGAACACTACTAAGTAGAGCAATTTTAAAAATGGCGGGATTCAAAATGTATGAACTCTGATGCAATTTCAAGTCACATTTTCCCATTTTACAGCTTTTACTTATAATTTAAACAATCAATAAGTTAAACGAATTCTTATTGTCTGTCACTTGTTTTAAATAAAAAAAAAATTGTAATAAGTTATATTTTATTTAGAATAGATAACTAGGTCATTACAATTTACAATATATATTCAACAGCTATTCACAATATAAGCACTATATTCACACACTAAAGTGAGTAAATAGAGATCAAAGTTTGAGAAAATTTTTAAAAATAGTCACTGTGTTTGTTTAGTTTTGTCATGATGTGCATAATTTTAAGGAATAGGCAACATTGGCATGCATAGAAATTATTTTAAATTAATATACAAAGATCAGTTGTTTTAAAATTTCGTTGGTTAGGCAACCCTGGGACTAAACCACTCTATTATCCTTTTACCCATCTATCCATCTATTTCACTCCATCGTAGTTGCAATGCCCATTACAAAAATCTCCATAACCCAGGAATATTTAAAACAAAACAAAAATAAAGGTGCAATGTGACGTTTTTTGAATATCCAATATTCAGCTTCCAAATATCTAGAATGGTCAAAAGTGTGCCATTTGTATACTGAACTGGACGTCCATTGGATGTCGGAAGTCTAGAAATCCAAAATTTTATATCGAATGAATGTCTAATAGACCTATTTGTGCTGTTTGGGTACTTAATTAAATAAGATTAAATAAATTTTACTCACCTACATTTTCCGCGAAAATATCTGACTGTCATGTTTAGTGCAACATAACCTAATTTATTGTCAAAGTAAGATTTACACCACCTCATCATGATTAAATTTAGCTTTAACTTAATTTATAACAAATATCCCATATTGTATTAAAGTGATATTTAAAAAGATTGCATTAGTAAAATTATTGATTTATTTAATATTATTTTTTTATTATTTAATTATATGGGTGTAAAACGGCTTTATATTTATTATTCAAACCTTCCCCTTTTAATTTTTCTATGGATGGAGCAGTCGTGTAGGGTACTCTCACGAGTTAGTGAATAGGTATCCAGAAGTTAGTGTACTGTAAGTTCGCACTGTATACATGTTTTAATTTCTGACTTATTACCCTGGAGATATTATAAAAATTTAATAACGTGATAACATGAATGAAGTAGGTATATCAAAATAAATTGAAAGAAATTGGAAATTACCTTTGATTTTGTAGTGTTTAAAAATTTTCGGTCTGTTTTTCCCTTAAGGCTGTAGAATTCAACAAACAAGTACTCCTATAATACAATTCGCAATTTCAAACGTTCAATTGGTGAACTATTTATAGTCCTAGCCAGAAGGACCAGTGCCAATGGCCCCTTCTGAAAATTCGGCCTAAAGCCTGCCCTTAATAGATACCTATCGTCTTTTAATATTCTTTTTGATCATCCCTTATACATCTAGACAGCCATCACCATAGATTGAGAATTATTAATGACGAACGGATACACTTCTAGTAGCCATTGCTGTCCGTTACAGTTCAAGGTTCTGAAGACTTAATTTTACATGAGAAATCGATTTCTGCCGACATTTCACATTATTTCGAATTAAGTTTTTCCACTGAGGAAAATTGAAATTAAAGATTCATCTATATAGTCTGCTAAATTTATTTGCTAACATTTCTGGTAACGAATGAGCACTGTAATTAAGAATGAGGTGTATAATAATATATCTACTTCGAGCATATATTTACTAGAGCAATTGTTCAAATGGACTTTGTTTTGGTACAGGGGGGAAAAATAGTGTCCAGCATTCTCATTGGTCTGTTTCGTTTTGCTTGGCATGTCAAATCGTTCAAAATTGACAGAACTGTCATTTGATTTTTGATTTTCATTAATTTCTAGCTTATTTTTGTAGTTTATAAGTGATTTTTTGTATTTTATAACATTACTGATAGAAATTTTAACAATGGTGAGAGTTTGTGTAAGTTGTAAATAGAAATAAGAAAAGGCATCGTCAAGGGCATTTCACAGGTTAGTAACCATTAGCGTCTCTACCATTTTTTTAAAAGAAACTACCTACATTTTATGAAAAAGGCCGTTAAACATAAATTTAAAATAAATGGTAAATTTAGTGAATTAAATTTAAAGAACTTGTAATATGTATAAGGAATATTGTTTTTGATTTTGGACTCTACTGAAAAGTTAAAAAAAAAATAAACATAATTTTTCAATATAAACAAGCTTTTGTTTTTAAGTCATTTTATCATGATAATGTTGAAGATGTTAAATCAATAATTTTTGTTTTTTGTAGGTTTCTAGCTAATCCTGCCGATAAAACGCATTTAGTGAAACATATTAAACTTACCCCAGAAAACATTTCAAATAGTGATGTTTTATGTTCCAATCATTTTTCTGGGTATATATTTATGTCAAAGAGTGGATGTGGAGGAAGAACTAGATTAATTCTAGGTGCATTGCCATCAGAATTTACTGAGGCCCCAGAAGAAGATGAATCTAAAAAGTAAAGAACCCTGCACTTTTCTTGTGGGTTAATCGTTTAAAATTTTTAATTTTTCAGTGATGATCTGAACCATCAAGCCTCTGTTGCAGAAAAAGAAAACTCAGAATTAGAAAGCATGTAAATAACTAAGTACTTTTTAATACAACATACATTTTATTTTATAATAATTACCTATTACTACCCATATTTTTTATAAACCACAAAAATTGACAATAATTATTTTTTATTAAATGTACCTATATTCTTTAATTAAGTAGACTAATAGTAGTTAAGAAATCAGCAAAACCTAATGTGAATTTTTCAATAAAAAAGTCATTTTAAGCTCCTATTATTTGCACTTCTAGTCATTAAGAAATAATCGAAGCTTAAGACAGTTTTCCAATAAAAATGAAGGAAGCGTCACTTATTTGTTAACGACTAGCAGTGCAAATGTACCTAAGTATTAGCTTGATTTCTATTTGTAGTATATCGTTTAGTAATTGAACATACATTGGTTACGAACAATATTTTTATATTTAATAAATTATTGGAAAAAGTTCTTGTATTGTAATTCTTGTACACGTGTGTCAAGTGGTCATAAATATTTGTATAATATACCTACTATTTATTTATATTTTTGATTTTTAAATATAAGCTTTTTATCTTTTTATTGCCTATTATTTCAACCTTCATTTTTCCGTTATACACTTTCTGATGTTTAAATTAAAAAAATCTGATTTTTCCAACATAAATAATAATAATATTAATAATAATAATAATAATAATTATTATTATTATTATTATTATTTACTATTACTATATAGGCGCCTACTTAAATAATGCAAATTTATAAAATATGTGCATAATTTAAAGAATTTTGATGGTATTTATCAAATTTATTATTTATATTAATTGCAAAACCCGTAAAAATGATGCGACACTGTTAATAGTGTCTTGACATTTCCCATCAGAACGTAAACAAACCCTATTGAATGCGGACTCTATGAAATATAAACACCCCACAAAAATTATCGCATCACTAAAAATTTTGCAAAAGTTTGAATTATTTTTTTATCTGAACCGTTTGATCGATTTGAATGTTCTTTTCTTTGGATGATAGGTTGATTCCTGAAGATTAATAATCTCTATAATTCTGTATATAAAATTTAATTTTTGAATGAATACTGGGTGTTGCCATAATATAAGTTTTTTGATAGAAAATTTGTAACACCCTGTGGAGTGTACCAGTAATAACAGCATATTGCAATTACTAGCCGACTTTAGCCTCATCTTTTCGCAAAATGTTCCTTTTTGGTTCGTTTTATTATCTCTATTTTTAGAGGAAATATGCGAAGAAACATAACACTATAACAAGAATGTTTATTAAATCTTTAACAAAACAAAATTAATTTTAAAAGCCTAATTTAAAATACAATAATTTTCAATACCGAGTGTTGCCTCCTCTCGCTGCAATTACAGCTTGCATTCGTCTTGGCATCCCTTCAAACAGGTTGTGGATATAGCCTTGATCCATATTGTTCCAAAACATAACCAATTTATTTTGAACCTCATCCAGTGTTCTACATGGAATACGATCTTGTTGAATTGCCCATTCTAAATGATCCCATACGTGTTCTATGGGATTCATGTCTGGACTGCGGGCTGGCCAATTCATTACAGTGACATTAACTTCATTTAGATAATCGATGACTATTCTGGCCATGTGTGGTCGTGCATTATCTTGCATGAATATGAAGTTCTCACCAACGAAAGGGCCATATGGGATCACATGAGGTTCCAGAATATCCCGTATGTATCGATCGGCCGTCACCGTTCCTTGATTAACTACCACTAGCTCTGTGCGTCCATGGTAGGATATTCCGCCCCATACCATAGTTGACCCGCCGCCAAAAATTTCCGTATGACGAAAGTTGACTTGAGAATAACGCTCACCTGGCCTTTGATAAACTGGCATACGTCTATCTAAGGAATATAGACAAAATCTGGATTCATCAGAAAATAGTACATTGGACCATTCTGCAAGACCCCATTCCACATGCTCTCTAGCAAATTGTAACCTGGCAACCCTGTGCGCCCTAGTAAGAAGTGGACCTCTTGCTGGAACCATTGCTCGCAAATTATGTTCACGAAGGCGATTCCTGACAGTTTGTAAAGATATGTTTACATTTCTAGCTGCTAGCAGGTCGTGTTGAAGCATTCGCGCAGTACAATGTCGAGTCCTTAAGGCCGTTACTCGTAAAAAACGATCATCTACACCTGTAGTAATTCTTCTACGTCCTTGACCTTCTCTCCTAGAATATTGCCCGGTTTCTCTATAGCGCCTTACAACTCTTGAAATGGTACTTTGTTGAACCCCAATTACGTTAGCAACGTATCTTTGACTTCGTCCATCTTCAGAGTAATTACTTTTACAGCCTGTTCTTTAGATAAGTGTCGTTGAACGTTCATTGTAATCCAGTTTAGTACACAGTTTAAATGTAAGTATTGTAAGAAATCACAATGAAAAGTGTTGAAATGTACCGCAAAAATTTATATACCAGCAAACTGTCAATTTGAATTTGGATGACGTTACGTATAATTTTTCATTTGTCAAAGCCTACCTTTCAGTTTATTCAATATATGCATGTAAACCTTTGTAAACTACCAATATGTGAGTCTGTAAAAAGAGACTGTGATAAAAAACTGTAAATCTCCTCTAAAAATAGAGATAATAAAACGAACCAAAAAGGAACATTTTACGAAAAGATGAGGCTAAAGTCGACTATTAATTGCAATACGCTGTTATTACTGGTACACCCCACAGGGTGTTACAAATTTTCTATCCAAAACCCTATATTATGGCAACACCCAGTATTCATTCAAAAAGTAAATTTTAAATACAGAATTATAGAGATTATTAATCTCCACGAATCAACCTATCATCCAAAAAGAAGAATATCCAAATCGATCAAACGGTTTAGAAAAAAAAATAACTTCAAACTTTTGCTAACATTTTAGTGATGCGATAATTTGTGTGGGGTGTGTATATGCTCGAAGTATATCTAACATTAACGAACTGAAAAATAGTGGGGTTTTTAGTTGGAAATAATGATGTGCAAGAGCAAGATCAAAACAGTTATGATCTTTTTTTACACCCACATTATCTGTTCTACGCACATATTTCAGAACAAACAAGTAGACGGGTATGAAATCCGCCACCGTTCATATTTGATCACCGGGTTACTATTATTTTAAAAATTTGAAATGTGACAATTATGTCAAAATAATTTTCAGTATATTTTTTAGTTATTGAGATTAAAAAAATATAATAAAAAATGAGTGATTTTTGTGAAGAATCGATAAATAAGAACATTGCACAAGATATTCGTCTATATTTACAAATAAATTCGAAATTTTAATGAAACTAGCTAGAACTAATTTAAATTATAAGTATTAAAAAAATTGTTGCCTCCTTAGCGCAGAGGTAGAATACTGAGTTGTCATGCCATTTATAAATGAGTAAATATCATAAATTATTTTTAAAATTGTTATTTTATTTTAATAGCCCCTAACATTTTTCTAAAATTTGTAGATTTTCGTTAGTGGGTCGTAGAAAAAAAATACTGTACAACTCGAGTGGATTGTACGAAATGGCCATCATATCAACTATTGTTGCACAAACTACTATTTTCTACATCAACATGGATATTCTCATCTACTCACAGACTACAAAAGGAAAAGTATGCTGTTGCATTCAACTGAACGAATATATTTCATATTCATTCTAGGTAGTGAGAACACTACTATACTACTATAATTTTTAAAATTTTAAATAAGTGACAATTCTGAGTTAGGTATTTTTTTGTCAAATCAGTAAATAATAGCATTTTTATTTGGTCCACATTTTAAAAAAAAATTAATTTTAATCAAACTGTATGAAACTAATTTAATTACGATAATAAAACAAAAATCCTAAAATTGGGCGTGGAGCTGAGGACGTCTGCCTTCCACGCGAAAAACTGGGTTTCGAATCTGGACTAGAGACTAACTGAATTAAATCTTTTTTTTCATGGTGGTGACACGCAAATTTTCCTACGCCGGTTCCGCAGCATCTTCCTCGCAGCAATGCGGCCAAGGCCCTAACTCAATGGCAACAATCATTTCCCCAAACCCAAGCCAAACAAGCTCCATCCTCTCATTAATGGACCAAACATAGTCAAACCTTCCATTTTTTTAAAAAACTTAGAGACAGCATCCTCAGAAACCACAACCAGAACTCCATGAACCCGTACAACCACCCCCTTAACCCGACAATTAACCAGACAGACAACATTGATCCCCTACAATAGCCACTCATGCATTCTACGAACTCTGAAACCTACCAACCGCTTATTCTGCACAAAAAACCCTATTCAACTTACTTAACACAAACAAACTTTTTAGACAAAACTTAATCTTCGTTAAAGCCAACTTTAACAGGACAGCTCTCATCAAGACTGCCTCCACAAAAACCCCCACTGAACTCCAGACACTTATCAGACAACAGATGGGGGACAACAAAATCATTCTTAACCCCAAATACAAAAAAAAAACCCACCCGAAAAAACTACCCGATCCCCTGCCTCCAAATTCTTTGTTGTCATCCGCCAGGTTGACAAAAACATAACCATTGAGGAAATTCAAACGGCTCTCGAGGAACTTAGCATTCCCTAAGGTATGGAGAATACGTTCCCAGAAAACCCAAGAATGTACCTCATAAATGGCTAAAATATAAAATATTAACTTTAAATGTTGAAAAGACTTGCTATTTGCCATTTTATTGTAATAATCTGACTTCACCCACATTCAGCCAACTCAAGATAAATGCCATTAACAATTCCTATGAAATAAATGCAGTGAATGCAGTTAAATATCTAGGAGTCTTCCTGGACTCGAATATGAAATGGGATATACATATAAAATACGTTTGCAAAAAATTAAGAAGTCTTTTATCTAAATTTAGATACTTAACAAATGTATTAACCCTTAATCAGCTAACAATTCTTTATTACTCCCTAATTGAGAGCCATATTAGATATGGACTTGCAGCTTGGGGAGGAGCATTAAAAACCTATATTCACCCTCTTCAAGTTTTGCAAAAATATCACTTAAAAATTATCTATAAAAAAAATCGAAGATTTCCTTCAGATGAACTGTTTAATATTTCCAAGGTTCTTGAAGTGAGGCAACTTTATTACAAAAAAATTGTTACGCATTATCATTACAAAAAAAATATATATATATTTCCAATACACGACCACAATACCAGACAAAAGCAGTTTCAAATACTACCTCTCATGCAAAAAGCTATTGGACAGCGTTCTTATGCATTTGTCGGTCCCAAATTTTATAATAGACTACCTGAAGATATAAAAGAAATAAACAACAATTACAAATTTAAAAAAAAATTAAACAAATATGTCTCAGAGAGTGGTATAAAGTTCATTACAAATCTGTTGGAATAATTACTTTAGGAAGAAATAATTAAAAATAATAGCTATCTAAACATTAACAAATATCCTAAAATTATGTACCTCTTTATACTTTGTACTCAACTGAATTCAATATTTTATTCTAATCTACTTTTGACTACAAAAAAAAAAAAGAAAAAAAAAGAGAAGAAAAAAGAAAAAAAAAAGAAGAAAAAAGAAAAAAAAATATGTAAAATCTTAAATCTTTAATCCAAACTTTAAATCATAAACTTTATTTTTCAATTGTTAATTTTTATTTTACTTTATTTTAAATGTTCATATTCTATATTATGTATATAACAATTTATTCTCGTATTTATCTGCAAACAAGCTTATGCTTATGCAGTTTTATAGTTTGTTCAATTTTCTATATTATTTTATAATATTATACCCCCATTTGTAATGTGAATGAATAAACTTACTTATTATTATTATTATTATTAGGGTGTTGACTTCTTCGGAGTCTCACAACTCATATCTAATTCGCGAGGAATTCGGCATATTCGGTCGAAGACATCCCTGCGAGCCCTCTAACCAAAACTCCCTGACTCCCATCCCCAAATATTGCACCCAGTGCACCGGCCTTGGGCATTCGGCTTCAGAATGCTCAAAAAACCCGCCTGTTCAAACGACGGGTAGCACCACAGGCTAACAGACTGTAACAAGTCTGAGGTGTAAAATGCCCAAATTGTCGCGCCTATTCTATAACCTAGATCAACAAAGGCCCCCACAAAGGCCCGAACAGGTAGCACCTGTCGCCCTCCCAACATCCACCCTCCCCCCACCTTAAGTTGACATCAGAGCTCAAAATATCTATTCAAATCTTTTAGACTTTATTGACTGGTCATGGAAATTTAGCCATTTTCACCTACTCTCTAATAAACCCCGACCTTTAATGGATTGTCTAATCGGAACAATAAATTGGCCTCGCTCGGAAAAGGCCTTTGATCAAAAACCTCTAAGCACCGAAAACCTGCAAATATCTTTAACAGACACTAAGTTTAAACTTCCATCCAGCTTCACTAGGTTTCAAACTGTACATAAAAATAAATCCCAAAACCGCTTTGGAAATGCTCTATTAATTAAAAATTAAATTTAATTTAATTTACATATATTCCCTGCTCATCTAGCAGACCTAGACACAATAGCAATAGACCTCCCAATAGACAATCCATTAACCATTATCTCCTACTACAACCACCCAGGCCAAATCATATCCACCCCTCTGACAGAATACCTATCATCACTTCCTCGCGCCGTTTTGCTTGGAGATTTCAACTCCAGACATATCATGTTCGGAGATCACGTCTCAAATCCAAACAGTATTCGCCTAGCTAATCTAATTATAGACTACCCCATATTCAGAGCCTCAAACCGACTTTGTATCTCACCAAGGATCATCTGTCATTAACCACATCCTCTTGACAGATTCCTGTACTGGACTAGTTGCTGATAGATGCTTCATTGGAGAGACAATCACCTCTGGTCATCTTCCTTTGATGTTACATATATCTCTCTATATCCTCGCTTCACCTAGAGCTACAAAGTACACCATTTGAAATCTTAAAAAAGCAGATTGGCCACTATTTCAGAGAACTATCTCTGCAAACATTCCCGAGGATCGCCCGCTCAACTCCCCACATGACATCGACACAATGGTAGCCGAAGTCCAAACCGCCATCTCTCACGCCGTCGAAACATCTGCCCCAATCACCTTCATTAACACGTCACAAAAAGCCCTCTCCCATTTCAACCTAAATCTCATCTCCCAAAAATGAAGATTGTATAGACAATATGTCCGTATCCTCGACCCAGTCATCAAAACTGAATGGAACCGCCCAAATGTCCTAATCAGGCTCCAAACCAACTTACACAAACAACAACAATGGATCAATACCACTCCTAATTTGGATCATGGAGACGGTTCCAAGTTTTGGGACTCATCACGGATTAAAAATCCAAAATATACTCCCACCTCTTAATCGACGGAGAAATCCACACAATTAACTCTTGACGAAAAAGCCTAAGCCCACAAAACCCACTTTGAAGCCACCTTTAGAACCCCCGACAGCCCCACTTTGATGACCAATTTAAACACGAGATCGAACAAAACGTTCTTCAGATACTTGCCGCCCCAGTCCCACCTTTGAATGTCGAAAACCCCCTTACTACCCCATTCACCCTCCACGACATCCAATATGCCTGCCAAGCAGGCAAAAACACGGCTTCCGGACCTGATTCTGTTAAACGAGTATTCTCGCTGGTGTAGCAAATGGAGGCTCTCGTTAAATCCACAAAAAAAACACAATTTATCGTCTTTAAACATCCTAATTCTCATAGAACCTCCAAGAACCTCCAACTCGTCAATTTAAATCTCCTGACAGTCAGGCTCGCTCAGCAGATCAAAGTTGCAGGGGCGTGCGGTCCATGGAATCGGGGGAAGCACTGCTTCCCTACACTTTGAGATTTAAAAATAAATATTTTTCTGTTTACAATGCATAGAAATTAATATTAAATTAGGTACTATATTATCTCAGAAACATTATGTATACTTCGTAAATGTACTAACAATTCATTGGTGTAATGTGTAAACGCACGCACCACCCATGAGAAAATTAATTGGGTAAACGCACACACTATATACTTCGAGTCCGTCCGCGGAAGCGCGTCTAGGAAAATCCGGCTCATCTTCAAATTGATTTCGCTTCGTGTTATTGACTTTGTTTTGCCGCGACAGTAATCATTCTGTTTAGACACGTGAAATACGGTCGAGAGGCAGCGATTTTTACGTCGCCTTACGCATATTGCAATTCACACTGCGAATCGACATGTAAGGAAAATCGTAGACGTTAGATAGATTTCGGTTTGTTTTTCGTAGTTGTTTTTCTTTTTGTAAAATGCAGGAACTATGCACTGTGCCTGTGAACAATAACAATGTGGTAAATTGTGTGTGTAGTATTGTGTGCTCTTTATTGAAAAAAGGATTTTCAAGTAGAAATTTTGAAGAGAAAACGGACATTATTAATTCTAGTAGACTAAATAAGGAAAAGTCAACAAAGAAATTTACCAGGCATTTTCATGTAGGGTTTTATGAAAAGTATGAATGGTTAACCGGCTACAAAACTTTGAAGAAATTGTTTTGCAGGTCTTGCCTACTTTTGAATATAGCCGAAAAAATACATTGGAACTTAGTGGGTATTACACTAAAGTGTAAAACGACATGTAAATAGCAAATCTCATATAAGTGCCACAATTAAAGAAAAAAGATTCGGGACCTATCGCATTGAACATAGTTTGGACAATCATTTAAAAATAAGCAACAAAATTTACAATGAAAGGGTAAAAAAAAATAGGGACGTCTTACAACGATTAATAGATGTAACTTGTTTCCTGGGAGAGCATGAACTAAGTTTTAGGGGCCACAATGAAGCAAGTGGATCCGCCAATCGAGGAAATTACATGGACCTTCTAAGTTTTTTAGCAAAATACGATGATACCCTAAAAAATCATTTTATTGATTCGACGACTTTTCGAGGTAACTCAAACAGAATCCAAAATGATTTAATCAAATGAACTGCTGACGTTGTGATGGATCACATTAAAAGTGAAATTAAAAAGGCACCTTTCGTATCAAATGCGCTTGATGAAACCACAGATGTAGTAAGTCAATTATCCATTGTTGTGCGATATGTATTGGATGGCATTCCTCAAGAGCGATTCTTAGGATTTTTGGACGTCACGAGTGAACGAACTGTAGATGCATTGTTTAAAATTGTTTGTGACATTATTTCAAGTTTAGAATGTGGTTCGAAGCTTGTTGCCCAGAGCTACGATGGTGCTGCCGTAATGGCTGGCCATTTAGGAGGCCTTCAAGCTAAAGTGAAAGAGAAGTTTATACATGCAATTTTCGTTCACTGTATAACACATAGACTTAATTTGGTTTTATCGCGAAGCATGGATAATATTAAAGATTGCAAAGTTTTCTTTTCGACGCTTAGTGGATTGGCTTCCTTCTTTTCAGTCATCGAAAAGAACTCGCGCTTTGGACATTCAGGTTCAAAAAAGGTTTCCAAAAGTTGCTCAGACGCGATGGAACTACAATGGACGTTAGTGCAAACAGTGTTTCAATACCCTGATTCCTTGATACACTTTTTTCAAGACGTTTGGGATAATAAAGAAACATGGGATGCTGAAACTGTTACTGCCGCTAAAGGGTATTTGCATTGGCTCAAACAAAACTTTGATTTCAATTTTTTGCTCAACATTTTTGCAGAGATTTTCCCTTTTACTGACATTTTATTCGACATTTTACGGACAAAGTCAAATGACATTGGCTTTTGCATTAAACAAATTGATGATTTTAAAAATAAAATGAATAAAAAACGAGATCAGTTTGAACACTCTTGGAATAAGACTTAAAACATTGGCTTAGAACCTGAAAGAAAGAGAATTTGAATTGATAATGTCGGTGACAGAGAGACCTCCTATCGTCGATTATACGCCGAAATTTTTGATAATATTTTACAACAAATGAACTCTCGATTTCAAAACTTTAACGAATTAAAATTTGTTAAATTGTGCAATTTTAATATTAATGACTACGATTCATCAAAATTTCCATCGGAAGCTTTTAATTCACTAAAATTAAATTATGGAAATTTTTTCGATATTCCAGCATTAAAGTCCCAGTTAAGTGTTGTTTATGAAACAACTGAAATAATGATAAAAAGACGCCCATCAATGTGTTAAATTTGCTTATAACGGTATTAAGAAAATTCCCCGACAACAATTCCCCGACGGAATATTCCCCGACAACAATTCCCCGACTGGAAGATTACCCGACTGGAACATTCCCCGACGGGAAAATTCCCCGATAAACAATTCTCCAAGTGGAAAATTCCCCGACAATACATTACATTTCACCACAAAAAAAATATTTCCTTGGAAAATGCTAAAATCTATTATATCAAATGTCATCAAATTTTAAGATTTTAGATTGTCAAATATTGAAGAATTGAATATATAGAACAACCTTCATTACTGAAAAAGGATTCATGGATAACGACTTTTTTGTAAAACAAACGGTTCTTTTTAGAACCATAATATATATTTGATATGATAGATAGAATATATTTTTTTAATGTAACATATTTTCGGGGAATTTTCCCGTCGTGGAATGTTCCTATCGGGGAATTTTCCAGTCGGGGAATTGTTGTCGGGAAATTTTCCTAGACCCTCTTATAACATCTGGTTTAAATAAGTTCCTTTGTGAAGTCGTCAAGTTGTGTGAATTAGTACTAACCATCCCAGCCACAAGTGCGTCAGTTGAGCGAAGTTTTTCAGCTTTAAAGCGCATTAAAAGTTTTAAACGAAATTCAACAAGTGAAGACAGACTCTCTAATTTAGCCCTAATATCTATTGAAAAACAGCTTGTTAAACAGTTATCAGAAAATCCAAAATTTTTCAAGATTTTTCAGTGATGTTGGCTGGGTGACATAAATTTTAAGTTTTAAGTGGCCCAATAAAAAAGTACAACGGGGTTAGATCCGGAGACCGTGGGGGCCACTCAGTACTTCCTCTTTTTCCGATCCATTGACCTGGAAGCGTTTGATCCAAATACTGACGAACAGTCAGTGCAAAATGGGGTGGCGCACCATCTTGCTGGAATATTAAGTTGTTTGCTATGTACTGATCGTCATTCTCAATCAACTCTAGTAATGCTGGATGAATGTCGTTTTCTAATAATTCCAGGTACATTTCTACGGTTAGAGTTCCAGGTAAAAAAAGGGGCCAATTATTCGGTTCCCAAAAATTCCAGTTCAAACATTCAGTTTTTCCGGATGTTGCGTATGCAGTTCATGAAATATTCTAGGATTTGAATCGAACCAATAATGACAGTTGTGACGATTTACCGTACTATTTAGGAAAAAGTGTATTCGTCAGAAAAACACAAGTTGAAAAGAAATTGCTGATTATTTATTGCTCGTTCAGTCATAATTTCACAAAATTGTAATCGCCTATCAAAATCGTCTTAGTTAAGTTCTTGTACCAGATGTATTTTTAGGGATGATACGTGTGATTTTCAATATCTTCTGAATGCTATTTCTCTTAATACCAGATGTTATCGCCAAATGTCTTGTGCTCAATGTGGGTTCTTGAACAACATGCCCTAAAATCTCCACCTCTGTACCATTTACTACAGCATTTTCCATTTCATGTTATTTGTTAGTTACTGATCTTGTTTCCCATAATTTATGGACTAAATATACTTGCGATGGACTTGTCGATTTTGATTGGTAAAAAGTTGGGCAATTCTATTAGCACATCCATTGTTCGCAAAGTGAAATTATTTGCACCATCTCAGCAATTGAGTAAACCATTATCACTGATATGCCACTTTTATGCCTACTCTATAACGAAATAAACTACACCTTACCTTTACGGCGACCAAAGAATGTCATCTGATAACAATAAAGCTAGAATTGTTACAAAAAATTTCTTTATTTTAATAACAATGTAAAGATTTCGTTAAACCGGTTTTGTATTTTTGGTTAGCCTCTGTATGGGCTACATAGATAGTAGCGATGTAAAACTCGGGGGTTATAATCTAGGTAAAAATACCTATCATTCGACCTCTCTTTGCATGCATTTAAAATTTTAGGATTGAGTCTCATCTCCGCTAGAGGGTCTCCGTTCAGGGGGTAAAACTGACAAAGAATGTTACTCGCGAGCACTACTAGAGAGTTGTTTCCGACTCTAAATGAACGTTCCTTTTTAACGTTGCTTAATCTGGAGCAATTCCCAAATGTTCTCCCTTCTTCCCTCAATCATTTGCTCGATAGCATATTTACAGAGCTCTTGTCTTGTTAATTGTAAACCGTTATTAGTCGTTCTTTTTTGACGTCATAAAGTTTTATACAACAAGAATAATAAACCTTTCAACGCGTTGTCAATGACAACTGACGGAGACTTTTTTATCACAAAAAATACAGCTCCGAACAATAATAATTTAAGAAATTGTAAGTACGGTAAAGGATGGTGGAAAGTCTATGGTTTGTTTTACTTTTAATGCATAATATTTTAATAAGTGATATTTAACAAATATTTAAAAGTTATGGACTTTCCACCATTTTTTATAGTATTTAAAACCTAAACCCAAAATACACTCTTTTATTTGTGTCCTAATTATTTAAGGAAACTTAAAAATGTACTGTCGATGAGGTACAGCTAATTTGCAACCGTGCTAATTCGAGACATACGTATTATTAAACTCATCGTGTTACGTATTTGTTAAAATTAAGAGATATAATTTAAAGTGACGTCTTAAATAACTTCGAATGAAAAATCGTCTTCTAACCTAATAAAAAAATTAAGTTGGGTCTTAAGAAGAAAGCTTTAATATTTTGTATTAGGATTATCGCAATGTGCAACGTCTCAGGACACAACTCTGACAGCTAATGAAAAACTGATGCCGCATTGAGGCATCCTGTCGCTCTACGAACTTGGGCCACGACAGCTTCTTCATTTTACTTATTGGCACTTTTTGTCCACGTTGTGCTATGGGTGCTCCGCACCCAGTTTAAAACTGCTCTGGGTGCTTGCGCACCCAGAACCCCGAGGATTCGGCGCCTATGTATGGACTTGTCCATTTATGAGGTTGAAAATAGCAAAATTGGCGATATTTTTCGGGAACACAACCTGCCACATAGGTCCCACACGCGCACACGATAACTTAGGAAACATATGTTACTTATTGTAATCAGGACAAACCACCCTGAAGAGGACGATAACACCTATTCGCTCAGTGCGGGAAGCAAAAGCGATACTAGGCTAGCTGCGAATAATTCGTGCATTTTAGGGCGATATTTTGTAATTTTGTCATATCAAATACACGTATACATTTTACATGTTTTTCAAAAAGTAGGTAAAAACAATACAATAAGCAACCAGAGTTGCTGTGTTGAAAATTGTAAAAATACTACCAAAAAACAGTGTAAATTATAAAAAATTTCAGTAGCAAAGTGGAAATCAAAGAAATAAATGGATATGTGTACAATAAGAAGAAAAATTGCCTTCATTTTTGTAATAACAACAGTAATGCTGGAAATAGTAGACATCAGAAACTTGAAAGGTTTTAAATAAACAATAAATATAATTTTACGATGTTCTTCAACATCCCTTTGATCTTAAATGTTCTTCAGCAAGAACTAGATTTCTGCTCTTGATTATTGTATGTGGCTGGAATGCAATTTTGTGACTTACTGATAGGAAACCAGTTTTAAACATTCATTCTATTTATTCTTTCGAACAAAAATTAAAATATAAATAACAATCCTTCTGTTTATACATTTTAACTTCATGCTATTGTATTGTCAGTATAGGCAAAAATAGTCCATTAGTACAAAAATAAATTGGCGCTGCTGTCACGCACGGAGCGAATAGCAGGGTATAAAGGAAATAATATGTCCTAGAAAATGATAACATAAAGCCACAAAAAAAAAACAAAGGAGGATTCAGTTTCAGTTGATACGTCGAGAAGAGTATTCCGTCTACGCCACTAGATGGCTACCACGATATAACAGCCCAGAAACAATTACATACAATATAATTTAGGTAAATAAAGCACACACAAAAAACAATACCGTCACTGTAATTGTCAGTACATACTTTTAGATTAATGCATGCTCCAAATATGTTTATTGGGTATTTTTCATACAATATTATCCCAAAAAAAAATATTTTCAAATACCACTAAGCTTTTAAATTTTTCGTGGAAACTAAAAATTGTATCGATTATATTTGGATGACTCGTGGTGTTGCCTTTGATTGTTAATCAACTAAGAGTATAGAAAATTATTACATTGTGAATAATATTATTATTATTAATATTTTTCATCCCCCCGTAATGTGTTTTTAATACCTATTCATTTGATTAAAGTGGTATTTAAAGAGTAACGTACAAATAAAGACACGGTATTCAACCTCTACTATATCATTATACCGACGTTAAATCAAAAACAAAGAGAAGTATTCTCTAAAAATAGTATCGCAAATTGGCAAAAACCACTCTAGCAAATGAACACGGCAATATTTAAAAATTAATAGAGCATAATGAAGAGCTCGACGTGTTCAAAATGAGTAATAAAAGAAAATTGTGCAATCTGATAAAATCCGTTACAGAGTGCACAAATTGATTCTCCGTCTCCGGTGCAATGTAGGTCACTCTCACAACTTGGGATCTCCTTTTCGCTCCTTTTTGAGTCCTATAATATCCTTTAGTTTTTCTGTGTATAATATTGTCTCGCTTCTCGTTTTACTCGTGACGTACAGAGTGTGTGACAATTACTTTCGTTTTAAAATAACGTATATTATAAAATGGCGGGATATTCTTGAAACATTTTCACAATATTCTGCCAAACCTTCGGTTGGGTACATACTTATCTAAAACATTTTTGGAACTGGTTTAATTCTTTAAATATTGTTCAAATGATACTTTAATTCAAAAAAAAAACAACGTTTGTTTATTTGCAATTATTATTATTTAAATACAAAATGCAAAATAAACAAATTCCAAAATGCCTTATGAAACTCGAAGATAGACAACACTTTTTACACTACTGCATTTTACATTACTTTAAGCCGGCTACTCACTACGCGTTACTTGCCGAGTTACTTGACTTGGACTGAACTTGGCAAGTACTTGTTCGAGTACAAGTAAATCGTCTACATTACGCGAGCCTTCTAAAGTAGTAGTAGTAACTTTACTCGGATCCTTTGACTTCGGTCCGTTTACCGACAACCGACGGGAAGTACAAGTAACTTGCTGAGTCTATACAAGTCTCCATACACATTACATGGAACTTGCAAAGTACTTGGCAAGTAACGCGTAGTGAGTAGCCGGCTTAACAATAATGTTCGGTTTAGGACCGATTCCACCGTTGATTTAAACTTTAAAGTTTAAATTACTAAACGAAGATTAAAATGACATTCTTACGTTAACAATGTCATTTTAATATTCGTTTAGTTTGCGCATTTTAATAGTTATTTTTGTATTAAGTGTGCGAAATCAGTCGTTTTGAAGTTTGAACTGTCAAATCATTACTTTAGTTTTACCAATATTTGATAATTTAACGACTCATTTAAGATGGATTTAAGATTTAAGATGGATTTAAGACGGATTTAAGATGAATTTCAGATGAATTTAAGACGGATTTAAGATGGATTTAAGATGGATTTAAGATGGATTTGAGATGGATTTAAGATGGATTTAAGATGGATTTAAGATGGATTTAAGATGGATTTAAGATGGATTTAAGATGGATTTAAGATGGATTTAAGATGGATTTAAGATGGATTTAAGATGGATTTAAGATGGATTTAAGATGGATTTAAGATGGATTTAAGATGGATTTAAGATGGATTTAAGATAAATTTAAGAAGGATTTAAGATGGATTTAAGATGGATTTAAGATGGATTTAAGATGGGTTTAAGATGGATTTAAGATGGATTTAAGATGGATTTAAGATGGATTTAAGATGGATTTAAGATGGATTTAAGATGGATTTAAGATGGATTTAAGATGGATTTAAGATGGATTTAAGATGGATTTAAGATGGATTTAAGATGGATTTAAGATGGATTTAAGATGGATTTAAGATGGATTTAAGATGGATTTAAGATGGATTTAAGATGGATTTAAGATGGATTTAAGATGGATTTAAGATGGATTTAAGATGGATTTAAGATGGATTTAAGATGGATTTAAGATGGATTTAAGATGGATTTAAGATGGATTTAAGATGGATTTGAGATGGATTTAAAATGGATTTAAGATGGATTTAAGATGGATTTAAGATGGATTTAAGATGGATTTAAGATGGATTTAAGATGGATTTAAGATGGATTTAAGATGGATTTAAGATGGATTTAAGATGGATTTAAGATGGATTTAAGATGGATTTAAGATGGATTTAAGATGGATTTAAGATGGATTTAAGATGGATTTAAGATGGATTTAAGATAGATTTAAGATGGATTTAAGATGGATTTAAGATGGATTTAAGATGGATTTAAGATGGATTTAAGATGAATTTAAGATGAATTTAAGATGAATTTAAGATGGATTTAAGATGGATTTAAGATGGATTTAAGATGGATTTAAGATGGATTTAAGATGGATTTAAGATGGATTTAAGATGAATTTAAGATGAATTTAAGATGAATTTAAGATGAATTTAAGATGAATTTAAGATGGATTTAAGATTGATTTAACATGGATTTAAGATGGATATAAGATGGATTTAAGATGGACTTAGGATGGATTTAAGATGGATTTAAGATGGATTTAAGATGGATTTAAGATGGATTTAAGTTGGATTTAAGGTAAGTTATAGGTGGATTTAAGGTGGATTTAACATGGAATATAAAATCGTTGGGCAGTCTTCAATAATGAAAAAAATTGGTTTGTTTGTTCCACATCCATCTAATATTTCTTTGAATTTTAAAGTGATGATAACTTAGTTATAAGTAAACTTTTTTCCTGTGACGTTTGTTCCAGTCATTTATTTTGATTCTTTTACTATGTAATTTTTATGTTTCAACATTTTGTTAAAATATTTTTCTTCACTCTACTTAACTCCATATATAGGGCTGAAACCAGTTGCCATATCATTTTGCATAATTAAAAATTGTTCATATGCGAAATTAATTTAGAGTTTCATTTCTTATTTTGTAACATGACCACATTAGAGCAGTTGGATACCCATCTTTATTTAGTATATTATTGATGAGAAATGCGTCAATATATCAATGTTAATGAGGTGCAACATAGTACACTCCCTATTTAAAGTATATACATGTGAAAGAAGTCTAAATCAGAATTTTTTTAAATATTTGAATTAACAATCGGCATTTTTTAAAATTTATTAATTCCTCCAAATATCGGGCTGCACTGTTTTTAGTGGCTTACTCTCTATACTCACCAAAAATATTATGAAATTATAATCATAAATGTTATATAGTCAAAATAACTGTTCAACAACCAAAAATAATCATGTCATTGTTTCAGCTCTCCTTCTTCTCCTTCTCTATCTAACACCACACTCTGCGTCAGCGATGTTTTAGTTCAACGATATGACCCGCGACGGGGACATCCCGACCATCTTCAATCCCAGAGGTCGAAACAGAACACCGAGCGTCGTCGTCACAGAAGAAGGCGTGGCCAACGGTCCATTCGCTCATACCGATTCAGTAAGCAGCCAACAGGAATCGCAGGCGGCCGGGGAACTACTGTCACCGGTGCCACCATGCGGCGTTACGGGAAAATTGAAATCCTGTTCGACATCGTTTTGCTCAAAGTCGGCCAGGAAGGTAAGTAAAATTATTGCAGGCTTCATTGCCAATAAATAAATAAAAAATCATTACTTGTTCATCTAAATGTGTGTGTAGGTTAGAAACTAGGCTAAAAAAGAAAGAATAAAATAAGAATAATTTAAACTACTTATGGATATTGATAGTGTGTCGTAATTTTGTCTATACAAACAAAAGTAACTATAGTAACGGGGCTGCCAATGCTTTTATAGTTGTCAAAACTTTAAATGTGGTTAGGTTTGTTTTGCTTACTTTGAGTTTACCGAATTTAACTTGTTATCCTATAATTACTGTTGTGATCCATAGAAGTTTGGCTTTATCATTAAAATATGTTTAGAAAGTTCAGTCATCGAAATTAAAAGCAAATTCAATTAAAGTTAAATTGCTTCAAGATATTCGCAACGATACTAATGAAACATCATCTTACAAACATGAAGAAGTTGATGTTGCATTATACTCTAAAAGTAAAATTATTTGTTATATTTGTAAAAAATACGGCCACACAGCTAATAATTATTGTTATAAAAATAAAAAGAACAAATCAGAACCAAATAACAAAGTAAATAAAAATAAGTCAAGTTATTTTTCCTTCTGCTCTCCAAATGGATCTAATAAAAGAAGATGCGTGGTTCATTGACTCATGTGGTTCGTTCCACATTACCTGTAATTGTAATTAGCTGAAGATCCAGCTCATGATGACACAAAGCTAGCAAGTATCGATGGTACAGACTTAAAAGTAGAAGCAGTAGGAAATACAATAATCCGTACTATTGCTGCTAAAGAAGAACACGAAGTTAACTTCAAATGTGGATTTTTCATCCCCAGAGCCGCTGGTAGTCTATTATCCGTAAGAAAGATAGTGAAAAAGGGAAGTATGGTAATTTTTAATCAAAACGGGCGCAAGATAGTTGACACATATGACTATTTTATTGCTACTGCTTCAGAGGAAAATCAAATTTACAATTTAGATAGCCCCTCTTTGCTGCTGAAGATGCAGACTGCCCGCCGTTTAGGGCATTTAAACCGCCAAAGCATCTTACTCCTTAGTAGAAGATTATCTACAGGTTTTACAATATCTAAATGTAGTAAAGAACCTTACGTAAACTGCATTAAAGGTAAACAAACTTGCCTTCCATTTTTCAAAAGTAATAGGCAGTCCAGTTCACCATTAGAATTAATACATTCTGATCTGCGCTGCCCCATGGAGAATCAGTGCTATAGGAAAATCAAGATATTTCTTTACCTTTGTTGATGATTTTTCAAAAAAAAAATATTCATTTATTTTCTCTCAAGAGAAACTTAAGTAAAAGAATGTTTTAAAGATTTCAAAACGTTAGTAGAAACTCAAGTAGGTTAAAGGATTAAAATTCTTAGAAGCGATACTTGAATAAAAAAGTTTTATCGTTCGTTAAGAAACTCTGGCATAATGCGCTATACTCCAAAACAAAACGGGTTAGCGGAAAGAACAAATAGATCTATTGTAGAAAACAATGTTAATTGATGCAGATTTAGGTAAGGAATATTGGGCAGAAGCGGTTTCAACAGCAGTATATCTATTAAATCGTTGTCCCACAAAAGACACAAAGAAAACGCCAGAAATACTTTTTTATGGGCTATAGTAAAGGAGTTAAGGGCTATCGACTCATAAACCCAATATTGAGCAGAGATGTATCCTTTCTAGAAAACCGATTAAACAGAGGTCAGGAAGAGACGATAAGCAAGCAAGAAGTTAATAAATTTCTTCCTGAAAATATAAAAGTAGTAGAATCGAACGAAAGCCACGTTAAAGAAATAAAGAAAAAATCCATGTGTAACTGAGTTAATTGAGGACCCAGAGGAATCTATACAAGAAAAACCCACCTCTACGTCGTAGCTCACATATTTCAAATCCTATCCACATATATCGAGCATGTATAGCAGCCGGTAACTTTTGTTACACACCAGAGGAACCAATATCAGAGGAACTAGTATCTTTTGCTGAAATAGAAAGCATAAATGGCAAAAATATGTGGATGAAGGTCATACAATATGAGTATAATTCACCCCTTGAAAACCACACCTGGTTTCTTGTTGTCCTACCCTAGAACAAAAGGGTTTAGGACAAAAAATGGGTTTTTAAAATTAAAAGAAACAATGCTGAAAAAATTTAAAGGTACAAGGCAGGGGTGGTGGTTAGAGGTTGTGAACAACATATCGAAGGCATTGACTTCAATGAAACCTATTCGCTTGTAGTAAGATATACCTCTATTCGATATTTTTAACTCTAGCTGTGAAATGCGACTTAGAAATATGCCAGATGGATGTAACCGCATATTTACATGGCGAACTAGAATAAGATATATATGTTCAACCACCAGAAGAACTCATACAACCTGGAGAAGATAATATATTTTGGAAAGTAAATAAATTTTTATATGGCAAGCGACAGAGTGGAAGAACCAGAGGTTAAGCAAGGCCTTAATATCGATGGAGCTTATCCAGTCTGATGCAGGTCGAAGCGTATACTACAAACTAGATAATTACGTAAATATTTTTGTAGCAATTATTTATGTTGAAGATATTCTTATTTTGACAAACTCTCCTATCTTTAAAGTTTCTTAAACATAAATTGTCAGAAAATTTTCAAATTCACTTATTTATTATAATAGCCAACAGGGTTACCCCCAATCAGTGGCGGTTTGCCCGTAAGGGCACTTGAGCACGTGCCCTAGTATAATAAACCAAAAAAAATACATATTTTATATTTTCCTCAATGCCTATTAATATTTTATCTAATATTCAGTGCAAACCGCGTTGGCCCGATACTGGACGACCAGGCGTTGAGCGACGTTCCGAGAATTCCGAAATTAAGTGGAAGATGGGCACAGTAAATGTGTGCCTCTGTTGTCTTCTCTCTCAATATGATGCGAAAAACAAGGACAACGGCAATATCACTTAGCAAGAGATGAACACATGCGATGGATTATTCGACACAAGCGGGGCGCTGTCCTAATCGTGACGTGCTGTACCCATGGCACAGATTACCTAGACCAGATACGAATGTACGCAGCGGCATCTTTACCCGCTCCCTCACAAAAGCGATGCCGGTTTCGGCTTAAGGTGCGAGTTTGTTGGACCATGATAATAATTTATTTATTGTGATTACGAAAAAACGTTAGTTGGACCATTGGAATAGTTAAGAAATAAAACTACAAAGAAAAATAACTTTTTTTTATAAAGCAGTCAAAAATATGATGAAAAAAAATCAGTAATATTTATAAATGGGACAAAATTTTAATTTTTCTTTTAGTTTAGTCTGACTTTTTCTTATAAGTCTTATAAATAATTTAATGGTGTACATTTTCGCAAATTGTTGGCAAGGATGACCAAATTTTATTTTGCTCATCTCAAAAAGGTATGCGTTGGAAATTCCAGGCTTAGTTGACAAACTATCAAATAGAGATATAAATATTTTTTCTAATTTGAAAATATAAAAGAGAAATTTTTCGCTGGAAGATTTTAAATTGCCAAATACCTTTTCTTCAGAGTCATATGCTTTAAAATGCGTTAACAAGTTAGAATTGTTAAGTAAATTGCATTCTTCTGAGAAATTTACGAAAATTTTGCAAGAGTGGATATGTAATGATTTTTTAATTAAATAGCCACATACATAGTTAAATGCATTTTGAGTGGTCACATTTAGCTCCCTGTAGTCACATTCAGAAATCATTATTGCCCCAACTGATTGTTTTGTAATATATTTAATTTTCATTAAGCGGGGAACTTGTTTTCCTAAGGGAAAAACGAATCCCAGGATTCCTTTCCAGTGTGTGCCCCATTGCCGGTAGTACCTACAAGCCGCCACTGTCCCTAATTACAGGAGAAGGAAAGGAATATTACAAGAATTAGGAATCAACATAAATGCTTATTCTTTCCTACATACATATAAGAATTTAAATCTAAATAAATACGAATTTAAACAGACAAGGGTGCATCCTGAAAAAAACTTACACAAGAAAAAAATGATGCATCCATTTCCGTCTTTAATAACTATTGAGCAAATTAATTTGAAAGAAAAATACTTCTAATAGATGCAATAGAGCAATTAAGAATATCTATATCATCTTCAATGTTCGAATAGTTAAGGACTATTTGAAATAAAGGCGATGCTTTGTATTTGTTACTTTTGTGTACTTGTTGATAGAATATTTGATTTCTTCGGGAATTAATTCTAGGGACGTGAAAGTTTAACATTTCCAAACATGAGATACAATCCACCTTGTTATTTAATAACTTGAACAAAAATATCACTGAGTGTATTGCTGTTCTTTTTAAAAGACGTGTAATAAAACGATTTAAATATTAACTTTCAGGAAGTCCTCTTATAGAATAGGTACCATCACTTAAAAAACAAGCTGATTTAAAAAATCTTCGTTGAACTCTTTCCAAATGATTAAAGTGATTGAAGTATATCGGACTTTCAAACGATATTGGCCAGTGAAGAGAAAAGTATTTTCATCGTTGAGAAGTCATTGAATAATCTCATATTCTTTATTCGCTCCGTGCGAAGTCATGGAAAGGGAAGCAAAAGCGATACTAGCGCTAGCTGCGGATAATTCGTGCATTTTAGGGGGATATTTTGTAATTTTGGCATATCAAATACACGTATACATTTTACTTTTTTTCAAAAAAGTAGGTAAAAACAACACAATAAGCAACCGGAGTTGCTGTGTTGAAAATTGTACAAATAATAGCAAAAAAAAACAGTGAAACTTATATAACAAATTTCACTAACAAAGTGGAAATTAAATCAAAGAAATAAATGGATAGGTGTACAATAAGAAGAAAAATTACCTTTATTTTTGTGATCATAACAGTAATGCTGGAAATAGTAGACATCAGAAACTAGAAAGTTTTTAAATAAACAATAAATTATCATTTTACGATGTTCTTTAATATCCCTTTATTCTTAAATGTTCATTCAGCAAGGACTAGATTTCAAGATTTCTGCCGTTGATTATAATATTTGGCTGGTATGCAATTTTGTGACTTACTGATCGGAAACCAGTTTTAATCATTCATTCTATGTTTTCTTTAGAACAAAAATGAAAATATAAGTAGCGATCCTTTTTATACATTTTAACTTCACGCTATTATAAATGGTTTCTTCAATGTCAACTTATTAGACTTAGGCAACTTCTCATACATTTTCCAGTAAATACTGTTGCCTGCCTATATTTTATTATTGATTTTTAATGATTATACATAATTTTCTTCAATTTAAGCGTGAAAAATATATAATAATAATAATAAATTAATGTTTTAATTGTTTTATAAATCCATATACTTTTATTAAAACTAACATATATATACTTTTTATTTACGAATTCTATTAAAAATTGTATTTGTCAGTATAGGCAGAAATAGTCCTTTAATACCAAAACAAATTGGCGCTGCTGTCGCGCACGGAGCGAATAACAAAACCTAAAATTATATAGGCAGAAGCAGTTGATTTTTAAATGTGAGATGTAAACGTTAATTTTGGATCAAAGAACACACCAAGATCTTTATTCAGTTCTAACCGATTTAGTGTAGAATTTTATAAAATTATATAGTATTGCCGCGTCCTTTTTAGTAAATTTTATTACATTACATTTTTAATATTTAACGGTAGGAAATTTATTTATTTTGCACCATTCGTTTAAGCGGTTAAGTTTATCTTGAAGCAATAGACAATCATATAAGTAGATATTTCATAAATAATTTTTAGGTTGTTGGCAAACAATAGATTTGAGACGCTCAAATTACAAACAATATCATTAATAAAAAGTAAAAATAATAAAGGTCCCAAAACCGAGCCTTGCGGAAGGCCGGATGTTTGTTTTAAATTCATTGGTTTATGTCCTTAGCACTGAACTTAAATGTACCGATCTGATAAATAGATATGACTGTAAAAGATTTAATAAGGAGCCATGAAATCCAAGTGCTGAAAGTTTACTTATTATAAGTTTGTGGTCAATTCTATCGAATGCTTTGTAGAAGTCAGTGTACATAAACATCAATCTGACTTCTTCTATCCAAAACTTTAGATTAGATTAGTTACAGTAGATAGACTAGCAATAAAACCATGTTGGATCAGACTAATGTTTTAGCAAAACTGAAATGAGAGGAAAGTATGCATAAGTATTTCAAATAATTTAGAGAAATTATTCAGAATTGTAACATGGCGATAGTTCCATATATCATTTTTTGAAAATTGGACTAACTCTAGCTAACTTCCATAGCTCAGGAAAATGTTGAGTTTTTAAAATAAAGATATCGGTGAAATAGAAAAATTTCTTGGCTTAAATATTAACAGGAATAGAGAAGAAGGAAAACTATGGATCAGTCAATCGAATTACATTAAGAATATTTGGGATGAATTTAAAATGTTAGAGTGCAAGCTATTATCCAAATGAAAAGTTATTTCATGACAACAATGAGCTCGATCCCATATACATTGACGATGTACCATATCAAGAAGCAATTGGATCCCTAATTCACTTAACGCAAGGCACCAGGCCACATATATCGAACACTGTTTCTTTATTAAGTCGATACAATAAAAAACATACCCAAACTCATTGGACTGCAGTAAAACGGTGTTTCAGATACCTTAAAGGGACCATTGCCTACAAACTAGAATTTAACAAAAACGAAAAATGGTTTATTGAACGACACAGTGATGGAGTTTGAAACGAAATCAATTAAATATATTCCATAAGTGGATATATTTTTACGTTCATGGGAGGCTGTCTTAGTTGGTACAGTGGTTAGCAAAATACAGTGGCGCTGTCTTCAACCGAGGCAGAATATATATGGCACTAGCCGCTACGTGCCTAGAAGTTTTATGGTTAAGGCAGCTGCTCAAAGAAACCGATCCAAAATTAGATGAATTCACTACGAAGATTTACTGTAATAACAAAGGCTGGCCAAGTTTCACGGATAAAGAAAGAAATCGAAACCTATAGATATAAAATTTTACATTATTAGAGAACATTTTGAAAATAATTATTGAAGTAGAGTTAGGGAAGATGTTAGCATGCAAGCTCTATGATTATTTGATGATAACTGTTGTTAAAACAAATGAGTGATGTTAATAATAAAAATTATTAGAACAGAAAAGGTTTTAATTTTTCTAGCAAATTGTTCAAGATATATTTTCTAGTTCATCTTCCATCAACTTCTTTACCTTAACTATTTTAAACGCATTATAATCATTACTAGACCTAGGAATATATGCACCCAAAAAGTAGTTAAATATGCGCATATATATGCCGCAAAATACTTCAATATATTATGCGTAAAAAATTGAAAAATATGCAGAGCATATGCAATAAGAGTAATTTGTTATTTGATCGAAATAGTTTATTAATATTTATTATTTGTTTTATTTTACAATACCTAATATAATACTTAATAATTATTTAATTATTAACTAATTTTATTTACAAATCAACATTATTATAAAACGAATAAACAATTAGATCTTTTTCTAAATTATCTGTATTAAATGATTGTCTCCTATCAGTAAGTATGTACTTGTACAAAGAAAAACTCCTTTCGACATCTACAGAAGTAATAGGTGCAAACTTAAATTTTCCTGAAATATCTGGATGAATAGTATTAATATCTTCAAAGTTACCAGAATAAATATTAGAAAGGTTTCTTAAAACAATATATCCTTCATTTTTTTTGTATAAATGCATATTTTTTAAAAACACTAATTGCTTTGGTAATATGTGATTTTGAAACAACTTCTTTGTATTAGATATTCCCTTAGATGAATCATCAAAATCAAATATGATTTCTTTAATTTTTTCATAATTATCTGCGTAAAAAAAAACAGCTTTAAGCCAGGTACCCCACCGAGAAATCACAGGTTCCGGTGGCATCTGTAATTCAGGAAATTTTTCTTTGTACAATTGAGTTCTTAGAGGAGCTTTAAGAAACATTTTTTTACATTACTAATTAAATCATTTATTAAAGGAAAGTTAGACCTAATTTCTTCTGCAACTCTGTTAAGGCCATGAGCCAAACATGTAACATGGATTAAGTTTTCATAAAACATTTTTAAATTTTTTGCGGCTTTTACCATGAACGGGGCAGCATCGGATAATAGCAATGAACATTTTTCTGTTGGAACGGCTTCCGGAAGAAAAAAGGAAGACAATTATGTCTGGATAAAACGAGTTATTGTCAAGTTATTTGTTTTATCTAATTGCTTTGAAGCGATTAGATATGGACCAATTTGCATTTCTTCGCGTAATGAACCTATCATTAAATCGGCTATATATCGACCACAAGAGTCTGTTGTTTCATCCACAATAATGTAGAAATGGTTTCCATCGATAATCTCACGAATTTTTTCACGAGTCTCAATCTACAAACTGTCAACACCACGTTTGCGTAATATACTTTGCTCTGGAATATTAAATTTACAGTATTTTTGCAAAAATGACCGGAGATTTGGATTATTTAATCGTATTAAAGGGATATTCAAAGTCACTAAAGCTTTGCATAAATCTTCATTAAAAATAGGTTGTTCACTTCTAGACGATCCAGATTCTAAATATTGTTTCAAGGGAAGTTGACTTTGTTTGCGAGTGTCTTTAGATTTCTGCTTTGCTATGTGTGAGGGTGTTTTCGCGTGTTGGTCGATTTGAAACTTTTTTTACATGGAATCTAAAACAAATAAATTCCTGTAGATGTTGAAGTTTTAATTAAATTAAATAAATGCTTACGTTGTAAAGTTGCCCTACTTTTTTTTAACTGTGAGTTGAAATAATATTTTAATGTCGTTTGATTTACCATTGTGAAAGGTCAAAATAAAATATAAAATAAAAAAGTACTTACAATTTTAGAACACGTTTTACAAAACACCTGGTTAGCACCTTCTACAACAAAATCTGAATAAGATTTTACCCACGACTCAATTAATTTTGCCATTTTTCGCACTGATTAACACAACACAACAATAAATACTGAAATGAAGTTAAAAGTAAACTGAGTCATTTAGAAATTTGAAGATATTAATATAACTACCTGAAAGGATATTTAACAAAATTTGTTGGTTTAAGGAGGGTGTTTATAATTTAATCCTCTTAAGTACCTACACCATTAACCGTAATTTATTACAGGGAAAAGTTAATCCTTCAAAATTTTAGGAAATAAAGGCATTTCACAAAATATTATTTTGGTCCAAAACTCATAATTTTAATATGTCCAGCCAATTAGTACGTCAGATATATGCCAAAAAATTAATAAAACGTCAATATATGCATTCAAAATCAAAAATTGTATATATATGCAACATTTGCAAAATATGGCGTTTTGCATATATTCCTAGCTCTAATCATTACAAAAAAAAAATTTAATGCAAAAACCTACCTGTCAATGTTCGTTATCTAGGCATGCATTTTAAGCATATTGAAAAATTAACGGGATAAATGTATACATTTTCAATATTGTATTTCGTGACGGCTATTTACATATATTATTATAATAACATTACTAGTACAGCTACATCGGTATAAAACGCGACAATCTGACAGTGTTCTTCTAATAATATTCAATTTGTTCGCCAGTATTATCGTTAATTCTAACCTTCGATTTACCCTGAAGGTTAAATTATACAGAAACTAAGTTTATTTTAATGTTTCCAGGGTTGTTTTATGTTTTGTTGCCCTTGATAATGTAGGCGGTCATTACTTTCAATATAGATTGATAAATAATGAAAAAGAATGGGTAATGACGTAACATGTATTTTTGTTCTATTTGATTAACCTGATAGGATTATTAACATTTATCACTAACTCGAGAATCCTTGTCTTCAATTATTGATAGTTATTGGAAAGCAACAGCTCTTCTTTCAGAACTTCAGTCCTAAGGGGTTATTATTATATTATTATTAACGATGATTTTATCCATAATGAAGTGTTTATGGTAACGCTATCCAAACTATAATCAACATTTAATATGCAAGTACAAACTAAAAAAAATATATCTTCTTTCTTATATTTTATGCACACCATTGTTACAGCAAAGAATGCAACGGTATGTAATTATTTTACAGCAGTTGTGCCATTTTTCTCGGCATAATTTTCCATAAATCCTTCACGGAACCGACTGTTTTATCTGAATTTATAGCTGCGATAAACTTAACCCCGATATCTTAAGCTTTATAATTTTTTCTGTGATCAAATATTCAAGAATTCAAGGGTAAAATTTCAAAATTACTAACACGCACGTGCAAGTCACGCAATTTTTTTATTTTTACTTCAAATACTAAATAAAATAAATATTGTCGTATGTTTGTTGATAGGTACCTACTTAATAAGATCAAAGATAGGAGGGAACAAGAATGTTTATTACTACCTTTTTCCGTGTTTTTAGATTGTTAAAATATATAGGTATGATATATGCCTTTCGATTTAAGGTTATGGAAGTCAAATTGAAATTAAATGGCATCTTTTTAGTGTTGTTTTCCAATTTGTCACGCGAAATATAAAGTAAATAATTCATTACTTTAAATTTCGGTTTGAACAACTAATTCATAATCGAACATCCAGAAACTTTTTTGAAGTAAGAATTAAGTTTCGTACAGAGATATTTTCCAAAAACACCTATAGAGACTATTATCTTACATTATAATTAACATTAAATTACCAATGAAATTAACTTTCAAATGAAGTGTCACACTTTACCAGGCGCGTGCGGTCCATGGAAGCGGAGGAAGCACCGCTTCCCTACACTTTGAAATTTAAAAATAAATATTTTTAAGTTTACAATGCATAGAAATTAATATTAAATTAGGTACTATATTTTCTCTGAAACAATACGTAAACTTCGTAAATGTACTAACAATTCATGAGAAAATTAATTGTGTAAACGTACACACGAGTCCGTCGGTAGAAGCGCGTCTTGAAATAACCGGTTCATCTTGCAAGTGATTTTGCTTAGTGTTATTGACCCTGCTTTGCAGCGGCAATGTCAGTCTGTTTGGGCACGTGAAATACGGTCGAGAGGCAGCGATTATTACGTGAGTAAAATCTTAGGATTTTCAAGTAGAAATTTTGAAGAGAAAACGGACATTATTAATTCTAATAGACTAAAGGATCCTATCAATTAAGAGACGAAAGTAGAAAAATCAGCAAAGAAATTTACCAGGCATTTTAACGTAGGGTTCTATGAAAAGTATGAATAGTTAACCGGCTGCAAAACTTTAAAGAAATTGTTTTGCTGGCCTTGCCTACTTTTTAGTATAGTCGAAAAAACACATTGGAACTTAGTCGGTATTACAGACTTGAATAATTTTCACAAAAGTGTAAAACGACATGTAAATAGCAAATCTCATATAAGTGCTACAATTAAAAAACAAACATTCGGGACCTATCGCATTGAACATAGTTTGGACAATCATTTAAAAATAAGCAACAAAATTCACAAAAAAAAAAATAGGGACGTCTTACAACGATTAATAGATGTTTCCTGGGAGAGCATACACTAAGTTTTAGGGGTCACAATGAAGCAAGTGGATCCGTCAATCGAAGAAATTACATGGACCTTCTAATTTTTTTAGCAAAATACGATGATACCCTAAAAAATCATTTTATTGATTCGACGACTTTCCGAGGTACCTCAAACAGAATCCAAAATTATTTAATTAAATGCACTGCCGACGTTGTGATGGGTCACATTAAAAGTGAAATTAAAAAAGCACCTTTCGTATCAATTGTGCTTGATGAAACCACAGATGTAGCAAACTTAAGTCAATTATCCATTGTTGTGCGATATGTATTGGATGGCATTCCTCAAGAGCGATTCTTAGGATTTTTGGACGTCACTAGCGAACGAACTGCAGATGCATTGTTTAAAATTGTTTGTGACATTATTTTAAGTTTAGAATGTAGTTCTAACCTTGTTGCCCAGAGCTACGATGGTGCTGCCGTAATGGCTGGCCATTTAGGAGGCCTTCAAGCTAAAGTGAAAGAGAAGTTTAAACATGCAATTTTCGTTCACTGTATAGCACATAGACTTAATTTGGTTTTATCGCGAACCATGGATAATATTAAAGATTGCAAAGTTTTCTTTTCGACGCTTAGTGGTTTGGCTTCCTTCTTGTCAAAGTCATCAAAAAGAACTCGCGCTTTGGACGTTCACGTTAAAAGAAGGTTTCCAAAAGTTGCTCCGACGCGATGGAACTACAATGGACGTTTAGTGCAAACAATGTTTCAATACCATGATTCTTTGATAAACTTTTTTCAAGACGTTTGGGATAATAAAGAAACATGGGATGCTGAATCTTTTCCCTTTTACTGACATTTTTTTCAACATTTTACAAAGTCAAATGACATTGGCTTTTGCAATAAACAAATTGATGATTTTAAAAATAAAATTAATAAAAAACGAGATCAGTTTGAACAATTTTGGAATAAGACTCAAAACATTGGCTTAGAACCTGAAAGAAAGAGAATTAGAATTGATAATGTCGGCGACAGAGAGACCTCCTATCATCGATTATACGCCGAAATTTTTGATAATATTCTACAACAAAGGAACTCTTAATTTCAAAACTTTAACGAATTAAAATTTGTTGAATTGTGCAATTTTAATATTAGTAACTACGATTCATCAAAATTTCCATCGGAAGCTTTTAATTCACTAAAATTAAATTATGGAATTTTTTTTCGATATTCCAGCATTAAAGTCCCAGTTGTTTATGAAACAACTGAAATTAGTGATGAAAAGACGCCCATCAATGTGTTAAATTTATATTTATAACAACTGGTTTAAATAAGTCCCTTTGTGAAGTCGTCAAGTTGTGTTAATTAGTTCTAACCATCCCAGCCACAAGTGCGTCAGTTGAGCGAAGTTTTTCAGCTTTAAAGCGCATTAAAAGTTTTATACGATATTCAACAAGTGAAAAACAGCTTGGTAAACAGTTATCAGAAAATCCAAAATTGTACGACGATATTATAGACAAATTTGCAGCCATTGAGGATAGGCACTATTCGCTAAGATCTATTATCTTAAGTATAAATAAATGTCAACTGCTGTGTCAACTGTGCGAAAAGTGCTGGAGAAAATAAAAAAAACTTCAATTAAATGTTTTTTTTTACGTTTAAATAAACCAAGGAAGCTTTTCAATGGTAAGTTTTTTTATAGCTTCTAGTACTAAACTAGGTAATAAAGTAATAGTAACACTTCAAAAATCTCAATCTCGAATATCCTTAGCACTAAGGAAAAAAAGCAAGATTTTGATAAAATGGAGAATGCGCCGCGAAAAAATTTTCGTCTGCGGCGCTGTATTTACTGGCCTGCTATTTTTATACAATCGCTTCCCCTTCCTAAAAATGTCACCGCACGCCACTGCACTTTACAATACATAACAGTTTATTATCCCAGAAGTCGCTAAATCAAAAGTTAGGCAATTAACAGTCATATTGTCCACAAAATTACCTTTTTAATAATAATATGTTTATTCATTCATCTCAATGGTACAAATACAAAATTGTATAAAAAACAAATGTAACAAAGAAAATGAACAGGAAGGACCTCAGAAGTAGTATTTAAACTACTTGTACGTGGTATATAATTTATAACTTACAAACACTAATACTTATACGAATACATTAACTTAAAACAACAGCTATAGAAGACTAGAAGACTTAATCGAGATTAGGAATCAGTTTAAAAACAAAATTGCATATTCATAAGACACATTTGAGTATATAGACACATTAGGGTATAAAGACATAATTGAGTATAAAGACATAATATTGAATATAACATATAGTTAGCAGGTAAGTGTAGTACTTTTTAACTTGTATTAGTAATGTTATAGTTAATTTTTTTTTTTTGTAAAATAATTTGTCATTAAAATTAGATGATATAATAAATCAGAATATATCAGTTGTTGCGATGATTGACGATATTACTAAAAAATCTCTATTTTTTTCATAATTCCAATTTTTACAAGCTTTTTGAAAGTTATATATAAAAAAATAGTTTTTATTTCTTGAGGCAGTATAATATAAATTCTTGGAGCTAGATAATTAGCACATCTTTGACCGATAGATTTCTCAGATCTAGGGAGTAAAATGGCTTAAATGACGATATTCAAGAGGTACTAACTTGATTTTAAAACGTTTTAAAAATAGCAAAATTATTAAACAATATAGTTATCTTAACTCATACGTTTTCAATTCTGCATATAGGTTATTGGTGGGATATAATTTTTTTTTAAACAATTCTCAGATTCCATTTTTGTACCACATGAGTATCATTTAAAAAATTGTCATATATTCCTTCCCATGATGTGTTATACTTTGTGTATTAATGTGTATGCATAAAAATCTAACTATTTATATGTGTATATTCACTGACCAGATTTCTAGAAGAAATCTCTTAAATTTTCTTTTGAATTGTGATAAGTTTAAATTTTTAAAATTTGATAGTAAAATATTGTAACGTTTACCGTAAATCAGGAGAACTTCGACAGGTTTTTGACATATTTAGACTCGCCCACCAAAATGTGTCAAACAGAAACCGTAGACTTTTATGGCATTGTAACACTTAATAGATCTTTTCCTTTGTATCGAAAGTGTAGCACTGAGCTACGCCACTTCTGAAAATATCGTTCCATTTATACAAATTGTATGAATGGAACAATATTTTCAGAAGTTGTATAACTTAGTGCTACACTTTCGATGCAAGGTAATAGATCTAGTGTCTTGGCTTTCAACCACAAAAAACTTCGAAAAACTTCAGTTTTGTCCCCCAACCCCTTTTGCTTTTTTTGGGCCCTTTTAACCCGTACATGGGGTAATTTCGAGACCCTATGAATTTTAGCCTATTGTCGAACTAGGAAAGCTCCTGGGTACCTTCGACACCAAAAGAAAGTAAAATCAGGTTAACTTTTATATAATTTTACTATATAGGTACTAAAGGTCAGAAATATCAGCTAAGAGTACAATAAGAAGTCATATATTATAAAAGGATTGTATTAAAATAAAAACCTTTGGTTTTAAGCCACATTTGGTTTAAAAAAACAAAACACATTCTCTGAAAAGTAAACAAAGTAAACAAAGTAAACAAAGTAAACAAAGTAAACAAAGTAAACAAAGTAAACAAAGTAAACAAAGTAAACAAAGTAAACAAAGTAAACAAAGTAAACAAAGTAAACAAAGTAAACAAAGTAAACAAAGTAAACAAAGTAAACAAAGTAAACAAAGTAAACAAAGTAAACAAAGTAAACAAAGTAAACAAAGTAAACAAAGTAAACAAAGTAAACAAAGTAAACAAAGTAAACAAAGTAAACAAAGTAAACAAAGTAAACAAAGTAAACAAAGTAAACAAAGTAAACAAAGTAAACAAAGTAAACAAAGTAAACAAAGTAAACAAAGTAAACAAAGTAAACAAAGTAAACAAAGTAAACAAAGTAAACAAAGTAAACAAAGTAAACAAAGTAAACAAAGTAAACAAAGTAAACAAAGTAAACAAAGTAAACAAAGTAAACAAAGTAAACAAAGTAAACAAAGTAAACAAAGTAAACAAAGTAAACAAAGTAAACAAAGTAAACAAAGTAAACAAAGTAAACAAAGTAAACAAAGTAAACAAAGTAAACAAAGTAAACAAAGTAAACAAAGTAAACAAAGTAAACAAAGTAAACAAAGTAAACAAAGTAAACAAAGTAAACAAAGTAAACAAAGTAAACAAAGTAAACAAAGTAAACAAAGTAAACAAAGTAAACAAAGTAAACAAAGTAAACAAAGTAAACAAAGTAAACAAAGTAAACAAAGTAAACAAAGTAAACAAAGTAAACAAAGTAAACAAAGTAAACAAAGTAAACAAAGTAAACAAAGTAAACAAAGTAAACAAAGTAAACAAAGTAAACAAAGTAAACAAAGTAAACAAAGTAAACAAAGTAAACAAAGTAAACAAAGTAAACAAAGTAAACAAAGTAAACAAAGTAAACAAAGTAAACAAAGTAAACAAAGTAAACAAAGTAAACAAAGTAAACAAAGTAAACAAAGTAAACAAAGTAAACAAAGTAAACAAAGTAAACAAAGTAAACAAAGTAAACAAAGTAAACAAAGTAAACAAAGTAAACAAAGTAAACAAAGTAAACAAAGTAAACAAAGTAAACAAAGTAAACAAAGTAAACAAAGTAAACAAAGTAAACAAAGTAAACAAAGTAAACAAAGTAAACAAAGTAAACAAAGTAAACAAAGTAAACAAAGTAAACAAAGTAAACAAAGTAAACAAAGTAAACAAAGTAAACAAAGTAAACAAAGTAAACAAAGTAAACAAAGTAAACAAAGTAAACAAAGTAAACAAAGTAAACAAAGTAAACAAAGTAAACAAAGTAAACAAAGTAAACAAAGTAAACAAAGTAAACAAAGTAAACAAAGTAAACAAAGTAAACAAAGTAAACAAAGTAAACAAAGTAAACAAAGTAAACAAAGTAAACAAAGTAAACAAAGTAAACAAAGTAAACAAAGTAAACAAAGTAAACAAAGTAAACAAAGTAAACAAAGTAAACAAAGTAAACAAAGTAAACAAAGTAAACAAAGTAAACAAAGTAAACAAAGTAAACAAAGTAAACAAAGTAAACAAAGTAAACAAAGTAAACAAAGTAAACAAAGTAAACAAAGTAAACAAAGTAAACAAAGTAAACAAAGTAAACAAAGTAAACAAAGTAAACAAAGTAAACAAAGTAAACAAAGTAAACAAAGTAAACAAAGTAAACAAAGTAAACAAAGTAAACAAAGTAAACAAAGTAAACAAAGTAAACAAAGTAAACAAAGTAAACAAAGTAAACAAAGTAAACAAAGTAAACAAAGTAAACAAAGTAAACAAAGTAAACAAAGTAAACAAAGTAAACAAAGTAAACAAAGTAAACAAAGTAAACAAAGTAAACAAAGTAAACAAAGTAAACAAAGTAAACAAAGTAAACAAAGTAAACAAAGTAAACAAAGTAAACAAAGTAAACAAAGTAAACAAAGTAAACAAAGTAAACAAAGTAAACAAAGTAAACAAAGTAAACAAAGTAAACAAAGTAAACAAAATAAACAAAGTAAACAAAGTAAACAAAGTAAACAAAGTAAACAAAGTAAACAAAGTAAACAAAGTAAACAAAGTAAACAAAGTAAACAAAGTAAACAAAGTAAACAAAGTAAACAAAGTAAACAAAGTAAACAAAGTAAACAAAGTAAACAAAGTAAACAAAGTAAACAAAGTAAACAAAGTAAACAAAGTAAACAAAGTAAACAAAGTAAACAAAGTAAACAAAGTAAACAAAGTAAACAAAGTAAACAAAGTAAACAAAGTAAACAAAGTAAACAAAGTAAACAAAGTAAACAAGGTAAACAAAGTAAATAAAGTAAATAAAGTAAATAAAGTAAACAAGGTAAACAAAGTAAACAAAGTAAACAAAGTAAACAAAGTAAACAAAGTAAACAAAGTAAACAAAGCAAACAAAGCAAACAAAGTAAACAAAGTAAACAAAGCAAACAAAGCAAACAAAGCAAACAAAGTAAACAAAGTAAACAAAGCAAACAAAGTAAACAAAGTAAACAAAGTAAACAAAGTGAACAAAGTAAACAAAGTAAACAAAGTGAACAAAGTGAACAAAGTGAACAAAGTAAACAAAGTAAACAAAGTAAACAAAGTAAACAAAGTAAACAAAGTAAACAAAGTAAACAAAGTAAACAAAGTAAACAAAGTAAACAAAGTAAACAAAGTAAACAAAGTAAACAAAGTAAACAAAGTAAACAAAGTAAACAAAGTAAACAAAGTAAACAAAGTAAACAAAGTAAACAAAGTAAACAAAGTAAACAAAGTAAACAAAGTAAACAAAGTAAACAAAGTAAACAAAGTAAACAAAGTAAACAAAGTAAACAAAGTAAACAAAGTAAACAAAGTAAACAAAGTAAACAAAGTAAACAAAGTAAACAAAGTAAACAAAGTAAACAAAGTAAACAAAGTAAACAAAGTAAACAAAGTAAACAAAGTAAACAAAGTAAACAAAGTAAACAAAGTAAACAAAGTAAACAAAGTAAACAAAGTAAACAAAGTAAACAAAGTAAACAAAGTAAACAAAGTAAACAAAGTAAACAAAGTAAACAAAGTAAACAAAGTAAACAAGTAAACAAAGTAAACAAAGTAAACAAAGTAAACAAAGTAAACAAAGTAAACAAAGTAAACAAAGTAAACAAAGTAAACAAAGTAAACAAAGTAAACAAAGTAAACAAAGTAAACAAAGTAAACAAAGTAAACAAAGTAAACAAAGTAAACAAAGTAAACAAAGTAAACAAAGTAAACAAAGTAAACAAAGTAAACAAAGTAAACAAAGTAAACAAAGTAAACAAAGTAAACAAAGTAAACAAAGTAAACAAAGTAAACAAAGTAAACAAAGTAAACAAAGTAAACAAAGTAAACAAAGTAAACAAAGTAAACAAAGTAAACAAAGTAAACAAAGTAAACAAAGTAAACAAAGTAAACAAAGTAAACAAAGTAAACAAAGTAAACAAAGTAAACAAAGTAAACAAAGTAAACAAAGTAAACAAAGTAAACAAAGTAAACAAAGTAAACAAAGTAAACAAAGTAAACAAAGTAAACAAAGTAAACAAAGTAAACAAAGTAAACAAAGTAAACAAAGTAAACAAAGTAAACAAAGTAAACAAAGTAAACAAAGTAAACAAAGTAAACAAAGTAAACAAAGTAAACAAAGTAAACAAAGTAAACAAAGTAAACAAAGTAAACAAAGTAAACAAAGTAAACAAAGTAAACAAAGTAAACAAAGTAAACAAAGTAAACAAAGTAAACAAAGTAAACAAAGTAAACAAAGTAAACAAAGTAAACAAAGTAAACAAAGTAAACAAAGTAAAACAAAGTAAACAAAGTAAACAAAGTAAACAAAGTAAACAAAGTAAACAAAGTAAACAAAGTAAACAAAGTAAACAAAGTAAACAAAGTAAACAAAGTAAACAAAGTAAACAAAGTAAACAAAGTAAACAAAGTAAACAAAGTAAACAAAGTAAACAAAGTAAACAAGTAAACAAAGTAAACAAAGTAAACAAAGTAAACAAAGTAAACAAAGTAAACAAAGTAAACAAAGTAAACAAAGTAAACAAAGTAAACAAAGTAAACAAAGTAAACAAAGTAAACAAAGTAAACAAAGTAAACAAAGTAAACAAAGTAAACAAAGTAAACAAAGTAAACAAAGTAAACAAAGTAAACAAAGTAAACAAAGTAAACAAAGTAAACAAAGTAAACAAAGTAAACAAAGTAAACAAGTAAACAAAGTAAACAAAGTAAACAAAGTAAACAAAGTAAACAAAGTAAACAAAGTAAACAAAGTAAACAAAGTAAACAAAGTAAACAAAGTAAACAAAGTAAACAAAGTAAACAAAGTAAACAAAGTAAACAAAGTAAACAAAGTAAACAAAGTAAACAAAGTAAACAAAGTAAACAAAGTAAACAAAGTAAACAAAGTAAACAAAGTAAACAAAGTAAACAAAGTAAACAAAGTAAACAAAGTAAACAAAGTAAACAAAGTAAACAAAGTAAACCAAGTAAACCAAGTAAACAAAGTAAACAAGTAAACAAAGTAAACAAAGTAAACAAAGTAAACAAAGTAAACAAAGTAAACAAAGTAAACAAAGTAAACAAAGTAAACAAAGTAAACAAAGTAAACAAAGTAAACAAAGTAAACAAAGTAAACAAAGTAAACAAAGTAAACAAAGTAAACAAAGTAAACAAAGTAAACAAAGTAAACAAAGTAAACAAAGTAAACAAAGTAAACAAAGTAAACAAAGTAAACAAAGTAAACAAAGTAAACAAAGTAAACAAAGTAAACAAAGTAAACAAAGTAAACAAAGTAAACAAAGTAAACAAAGTAAACAAAGTAAACAAAGTAAACAAAGTAAACAAAGTAAACAAAGTAAACAAAGTAAACAAAGTAAACAAAGTAAACAAAGTAAACAAAGTAAACAAAGTAAACAAAGTAAACAAAGTAAACAAAGTAAACAAAGTAAACAAAGTAAACAAAGTAAACAAAGTAAACACAAATACAAACTATTATATTAAATTAAAAACCTCATTTTTTGATATGTTGGTGAAATTAGAACTAGTTTGATTTTCAAAATTAATTATTTGCCAATAACCTTTGCACGTATTCCCGAAATTAATTACAATATTTTTAGATGACTGCTGGAATTATTTTTTATGTGCTTTAAAAGAATCAAGAGCCTGTTGGTTTCTAGTGGAATCCGCTATTAGATTAAATACATTTCATCTCTTTTAACTGTTCATTAAACCAAGAGGCAAGAGATTTTATACAATTAACAGATTTACATATAAATGGAAAAATTAAGGAAGGATCCACTATATCACTAGAATAAATTGTAATCGAGCACATCCAGCAAGCCATAGAGGATGCGAAATCCCAAAAGTGATACAATACAGAAGAGACTAGGTAAGCAAAACTAACCACAATAAAAATAATACCCAAACCAGACGTTCTATAAATAATAATGCACAAAAAATGGCAAATTTGACATACACAAACATGGCTAGTAATAACAGACCTAATCAAAATGAAAACAAATCTTCAACGAATCAAATCATGACTATGCTTAGTTCAATTCTTGTCAGAATTACTAGGTTAATGGAAGCTACCTTCCCCAAAACGTCTAGACATCTTTTATGGGGCGTAAAGACTTAATAATTGTAAGGAGAAATGCTAATGGACTCCTTGACCATCAATAAAAGCTACAGGTGTTCCTAATATAACAAAATATAGATATCTGTCTAATATCAGAAACACATTTAACAAAACAAAGCTATATACAATTAAAAGAATATACAGTTTACAGAATTATACATCTGTCCGATAACGCTAGAGGTGGAAGCGTCGTAATAATAAAAGAAAATATTAACCATTATGACAAGAACAAAATACAACCAGCAAAAATACTGGTAACAGGAGTTAACATAAAAACAAATAAATACAGTTTCGCAGTACATATATCCCACCAAGACATAATTTGAAAAAAGAAAATTACAGAGAACTCTGACGACAAATGGTATAAAATTTTAATGCCAAAAATATCACCTGGGCCTCGAGATTAACAACCACTAAAGGTAGGGAATTGCATGCAGCTGCAAGTGAAATTGGGTGTGACTACCAGTCAACAGGAAAACCAACTTATTGGCCAACCGATAGAACTAAAATACCTGACTTATTAGAATTTTACATCATTATAAAAATGCCTGGAAACTTTATTAAAATAGAAAAAAAACTTTGACTTAAACTCAGATAATTCCCCGGTGATAATGTTGCTAAGCGAAAATATAATCCAAAAAGAAATTAGACCTACATTTTGTAATAAAAAGACAGACTGGGTAAGTTTTAAAGCTAAATTAAGAAATATAATTGAACTAAGAACAAAATAACAACTAGAGTACGAGCTGGAAAAATGTATTACTGGCAAATCACCAGATTCCCCGAAGATAAAGTAGTTCTCAAGAAACTAACACAACAACTATTAAAAATGAATCAATAGACACATAATATCTCACAAAATGGCCGAACGACAAAAATACTGATTACTCTCTGTGGAAAGCGACTAGGACACTTAAACGTCCAGTTGTCCACATGCCACCAATAAAAGAAGACAACGGAAATTGGAAAAGATCAAATAAAGAAAGAGCTGACATCTTTACAGATCATCTCCAAAAAAATGTTCAACCGAATGAAGAATGAGGAAAATTTATTAAACGAAGAGAACAGAAACACAGTAGAAATTCCAGGGTAACGCATAAAGAGTTAGCTAAGGAAATGAAAGAATTGCCAAGAAAAGCTGTGGTTAAACCCACTAATAAAATAAACGCTGCATTTCAACTAGAGCATTTACCCAGCATCTGGAAAGTTGCTGAAATTATAATGATACTCAAACCTAGAAGGCACCAAATGAAGTCCTATAGATCTATATACATGTTACCAGTGCTGTCTAATCTTTTCGAAAAACTTTTGCTAATAAGATTGAAACCCATGATAGAAAGAACAAAATATAATAATACTTGACCACCCATTTGGATTTAGGAACAAGCATTCCACTATTGATCAAGTCCACAGAATAATGAATGAAATTGAGAAAACTTTAGACCTCACTTTTTCTAGATGTAACTCAGGCTTTCGATAAAGTATAGTTAGAAGGCCTTGAGTACAAAATTAAACTTTTACCTGAACAATATTGTGACATCTGAAAATCCTACTTGACTGATAGAATCTTCCGAGAAAAATAAGAAGAATATTCCAAGCATAAAGAAACTAAAGTAGGGGTACCTCAAGAAAGTGTTCTGGGGTCAGCTCTTCACCTGTTGTTTACCTCTGACATACCTCAAAGGCAAAAAGTGGAAGTAGCCACATTTTTCGACGGCACAGCCATACTTGCCATCGGTAAAACCATAGAAGAATTGACCAGAAAACTTTAAGAGGCAACTTATAAAATCTACGAGTGGACAAAAATATGGCGCATTAAGCTCAACGAAACTAAAACAGTTCAGGTTAACTTCACTAATAAAAGATCAGTAGAATAAGTATCAGTAATATTAAATAATACTAGAATACCATGTTCTAAATATAAAATTAAAGTGGTTAGATTACAAAGAAAAAACGGGAAGAGTTGGGTATTAAATAGAGAGAGATAAATAAAAAATAAACGTTTAATATATAAATAAGTACTGAAACCAGTATGGAATTATAGCATACAGCTCTGGGGGTGTACCAGTAAAAATAACATAACTATAATACAAAGTTTCCAGAACAAAATATTAAGGGCAATAGTAAACGCTCCTTGGTATTTAAAGAAATCAAACCTTCACAGAGATCTGAGAATACCTACAGTCGAAGAAAAAAGGAAAACCATCGCATAAAAACAAAAGAAAAAAGACTACATGGCCACGTCAATATTGAAGTTCTACACTTCCTGAACCACCGATACCTAATCATCTCAGAAGGACCAAACCATTTGAATTAGTAATGTGAAATTATAAAACTGAGCACAATGCGGGTGTGCAGTGTATAGTTCATCAGAACAGAAAGGAGAAGACACCATTGGGTGAACTCTTAATTTTAAGCCTCTTAAGTTTTCTTAAGTTTATATTAAAGACAAATTGCTGTTTGGTTGAAATATAGTTAGTTGCAATGCAAAGTAACAAAAAAAAACTGACAACTGAGAGAGAATTATTTGATTTCCAGTTCAGTCCAAAGGGTATTATCGCTTTTTTACTCGCAATTTTATTGCTAGAATCTAGGAAAATTTCGAATAATGACTGTTAAGAATCAAAACCGACCACCAAGAATTCTATAACGCCATTTGTTTGTTATTCATTAATTGCATCGATTATATTTCCTACTTCGCGGCAAGAAAAGCATCAGATTGTAGAAATGCGTGCCAAGAAGTTCTTTAATTAGTCCGACTTTTGTTATTGTAAAAAATTGCGTGGCAGTCATGGACTGCCATTGCCAAGAGTTAAAAGTAAAAACCGAAGGCGCTCGTACGTAACCTCAAGTGTTCGATTAGGGTAGTGGCGGACTACGAACGTGTTGTTTCAACGTATAAATCTCGTGCAACGCTTCTCGTAATCACTTCAATCTTATCACGCCATGTGCATAAATTTCCTTTCAGGCGATGTAAGGAAAATCGGTTAAAAGTATACATATTAACTTTTTTTTGAATCTAAATGCAAGAAGTTGAAGAGATTAATAGAAAAGAAACATAAACAACAAACTCAAATAGATAATGAAACAAAACATATAGCCAAGTAGCTAAAGGCTAAAGACAGATGGGCAAGTTGCATAAGCGTATTTCAAATTTGGAACATCGTGCTGAAGAAGCGATCTCTAAAGTTAATAATGGCCAATCATCTTAGAATTTTTGAATTAAACGCAAATGGAAACAATTCTGGAATTAGAAATATTAGAAAAAAATTGATGTCTGTCTGATTGCTGAGACACATTTCACAAAAGAATCGTTCATTAAATTTAAACGATATAAAGTGTACCATACAATACATAAAGATAATACGGCAAAAGGCGGAAGTGCAGTTATAATTAAGGAATCCAGTTTACACCATCAAGAAATGGGTTACAAACAGTAGAAATACACGCCATATCTCTTAATATTAAAACAAAAACTTAGGAAATTGTGTTATGCAGCCCACCAAGACATGCTATAAAGTAGCATCAATACGTTGACTTTCTGGATAGCGAAGGATACAGATTCATAGTGTGACGAGGCTTTAATGCAAAACGTAATTACTGAGGGATCTAGACTAACAATAATCAACTAAAAAGAACTATTAACAAATGTTAAACAATGTCAACTGGAAAGCCTACATACCGGCCCACAGATTCAAAAAAATCCCAATCTAAATATTTTTTTTAAACAGGAATGTCGCCTGAAATTATATGCATATAAAAGAATCATGGGATACATGAACTTAGATCATTCTGCCATACTTCTCAGATTAAGTGATACTGTAATCAAAAAGAAAATTTACCTTAACTACAGTCAACAAAGGCACAGACTGAAAAAGCTTCAAAATCAACCTAGAAGAACTAATTGATCTCTCAGTTTCATTAGGAACCAAGGAACAATTAGACCAAGAAGTTGAACTTTTTGTCAAAAATAGTCAACAAGCAACGTGAGAAAACACTCTTAAAATTAAATGCAGAGCGCAAGGTAATAATTATCCAAAAGAGACCAAGCACCTTATCTAAGAAAAAAGGAAAATTAGAAGAAAATGGCAATAGACTAGAGTACCAGATGATAAAACAACTTCAAACAATGCAACACAATACCTAGAACGCGAAATAGGGCGTATTAGAAATTAGTCGATTAGCGAATACTTAAGTGAATTAACTAATGATAAAAGTACGGATTATTCACTCTGGAAAGCTACCAAACGATAACCCACCAATCAGAAATAGAGATTGTAGTGCCTACTGTTGCACTAATTACTACCTTTCACCTTAATCATAGTTTCCTCCAATCTTTGTGGCAGTCGTGGATCGAGAGAGGATATTGAAGAAAAAACAAAAAAATTAATATGATATTTTTTGGATTTTACAATTATATACATGACATGTCATTAATTTCTATTTTACAATAATTATACTTCTGTAAATATATCTTCAAACTGCTTAAATATTTTATTGATAGGATAAACGAATAAAGTTCCCATAATTGGTGACCCCGACTGAGCAGCTCTTCCATAAAAAATAGAAGAAACCTCTCATCCGAGATCCTGCAGATCCCAATCCGATGCAAACCAGTCGCAGAAAAAAGAACAGAAGCTGAGAAGTTTCAGCATCAATAACAACAGTAGCAGTGTAACTTGAAATCACTACAGGGGTGAGTTTAATATTTTTCCCGCTGATGGAAAATGAACCCGAAACAATTTGCAAAAAACAAACAGATTTGCGGAATATTTAAAGAGTACCTTCCAACCCAATAATGGTGAAGACCTTTAAGACGAGATGACACAGTCGTTGCATCTACCTCTCCAAAAGAAGTTTATATGGAAATATAAACAAACATAAATCCGAAAAAGCCCCTGGATTTAACCTCATTACTGGGGTAATTTTGAAAATGCTTCGACGGAAAGCATTTTCAAAATGACCAATCTTATCTTTTATACTAAAGTACGTACCAAAGATATGAAAGGTGGCAGAAGTTATAATGATACTTACGCCAGGTAAACATCCCCATGAAGTTACATCGTACATACCCATCTCCTTGTTACCTGTTATCTCGAAACTATGAAAAATTGCTTCTCAAGCAATTGAAACATACAGGGTGTCTGTAGAAGATCTTTACAAAAACATACCACATATTCCTTAGACCAAATTAAGTCGATTTAAGTAAAATTACCTTAGTACAAAGTTGCTTCGTTTGGGCTCCAGAGGGCCTTGAAGTTACAATTTTTAAATCGTTTTTCCCATATAAATTTAAAACGACATATGCGATTTTGCTGAAATTTGGTATATTGGTAGAGTTTTATGTGGCAAAAAAATGGTAATAAAATTTTGTCCGATAATAATACATAGGCGTAGAACTTGATTTTTTAAATAATTGCACCTTTAAAAATTCTACGCCAATGGAAAAAAAGTAGTTTGAGTATGAAATTTAGATTTCGCAACTTATTTATTTTAAAAAAGGTACTCTTGATAAGACTCGATTACTCTCATGGTTTTCGCTAAATTTCTGTTTTAATAATTTAGAGTGTATAAGTTTCACAAAAATATTTATTTACAACATAATCAAAATAGAGATTTTACAAAAATTGTTCAAAATGTTCACCATTTTCACGCATACAAAGATTTATACGTCGAAGAAAATTAAAATGTATCCTTTCCATAACTTCTTCATCACCTCTAAGATTGTTTATTGCATCTTGAATACGTTGCCAGAGTTGTTCCTCATTTTCTACAGATTCCCTGTAAACTGTGGATTTCAGATGTCCCCATAAAAAGTAATCCATCGGTGTTAGGTCTGGGGAACGTGGTGGCCAGTTTACAGGTGCGCCATTACCTCTGCCTATCCATTTGTGTGGATATTGTTCATTCAAGTGGTTTCTAACGTTTAAAGGAAAATGTGGTGGAGCTCCATCTTGCATAAACCACATATCTCTCCGAAGTTGGAGAGGTAAATCTTCCAACAATTCTGGCAACGTATTTTGTAGAAAATCCAAATAATTTTCTCCAGTTAATCTTCGTGGAAGTATGACAGGACCAACAATGAAATTACCAATTATTCCAGCCCACACATTAATTTTGAATTCGCGCTGAAAATGGTTTACCTTTATTGCATGCGGATTTTCAGCGGCATAAACATGTTCATTATGGGCATTAGTTATACCTCTTCTTGTAAAACCCGCTTCATCGTTAAAGAGAACCTCCTAGACAAAGTTTGGATCTCTTTCTCTTTGCATATTAACAAATCGACAAAAACCCAAACGAATTTGAGGATCATGGACTAATAATTCTTGTACTGGCTTCTTATGGTATGGATATAGCAATTGTTCTCTAAGCACTTTATGAACGACATCTTTACTTACTCCTAGTTCCCTTCCAATTCGTCTGGTGCTTAATTCTGGATCTTCTTCAACACCTTCTAAAATGTCTTCTTCAACTTTAGGAATCCTTACAAAACGTTCTCTTCCATTATCAACAGTGTTGGGACCAGAGGAACCGGTCTCCCGAAGACGTCTCTCAACAGCAGCAAAAGTTGGGTGGCTAGGTACACGACGATTTGGAAACCTTTCAGAGTACACCCTGACACTCTCTCGAGCATTTCCTTCACAAAATCCTAATGTCAGTAACATATCAGTATATTCTGCATTGGTATATTATACAGCCATATTAATAAACTAAAATCGAGTATTTTTGTTAAAAGTCTCGATTAGAGGTGTTGAAGAAGATATGAAAAAAATACATTTTTATGTTTTTCATCGTATAAAATTTTTTCCGATAATAATACATAGGCGTAGAACTTGATTTTTTAAATAATTGCACCTTTAAAAATTCTACGCCAATGGCAAAAAAGGGGTTTGAGTATGAAATTTGGATTCGGTACTCATTTACTACAAAAAGTACCCTTGATAACACTCGATTTACTCTCATGGTTTTGACAAAGTTTGTATTTTAATAATTATTGTTTATGTTCTAAAATTACTAAAATGCAAATTTCGTCAAAACCATGAGAGTAATCGAGTCTTATCAAGAGTACCTTTTTTAAAGTAAATGAGTTGCGCAATCTAAATTTCATTCTCAAACTCCTTTTCTTCCATTGGCGTAGAATTTTTAAAGGTGCAATTATTTAAAAAATCAAGTTTTTTTTTGCCACATAAAACTCTACCTATATACCAAATTTCAGCAAAATCGCATATGTCGTTTTAAATTTATATGGGAAAAACGATTTAAAAATTGTAACTTCAAGGCCCTCTGAAGCCCAAGCGAATCAACTTTGTACTGAGGTAATTTTACTTAAATCAACTTATTTTGGTCTAAGGAATATGTGGTATGTTTTTGTAAAAACCTTTTACAGGCACCCTGTATAATAGAAGAAAAGGACCTAATACCCTCCCACCAGTTTGGCTTCAGAGAAAACACTCGATCATCGACGAAGTTCATAGAAACACAGATATCATCGAGAAGTTCCTAGAAGAAAAAAGTTTGCTCCACCGTCTTTTTGAATGTGGCTCAGGCTTTCGACAAAGTATGGCATGAAGTCCTGGTTCTAACACTGAAAATGTTCCTGCCAAGTCATTCCTTTGAACTATTAAAATAACTAAAATAATAGAAAATTGCAAAAATCTATAGATCATATTAACACCTGGACGAAAACATTGAGCGATGGCAAATCTGTCAATATCAACTTCAGCAATGAACAAAAAAGATCCTTTTCACCAATACAGCAAAATATCTGGGTATGACCCTCGATGCTAGACTTCGATGGAAAGTCCGTATTAAACAGAAACGCGAAGAGCTTGGTATAAAATACAAAAGAATTTATTGGTTGCTAGGAAAAAATTCCAAATTATCCACATACAAAAAACTGCTTCTTTACATGCAGATATTGAAATCCGTATGGACGTATGGTATCCAGCTTTGGGACTGTGTCATTAAAAGTGACTCAAGTTATTCAACGTTTCCAGAATTAAGTATTAAGGAATCTCGTCGATTCACATTGGTACTGCCGTAATACTGAACCTTATAGTGGAGACTGTTGAAAATACAATAGAAAAATTTGCCAGTAGTCATCAACAATATCTGCTTCAACATGGGAACGTTATCTAGCTCCTCAACAATGCCTATCTAATAAGAAGACTCAAGAGACCCAAGCCTTTTGAGTTAGTTCAGTGATGTTAGGTAATTAAGAATTGAGTTAGGTCACTAGGATTCACTGTTACCGATATACTATCAGGTTCATAAGAAGTGCATAAATAGTTAATTAACGTTTCGGAATATTGCGTTATCCTTGTTGGTTCCTCAACTTACATACTCAAGTTAATGGAAATTAATAAATTAATAAATTTCTATCATCTTCTTTAAGAAAATCTATATTTAAATCACTTGTCAAAACTATTTAAGATAATTTAGCAAAGATTCCAAATTGTTCAAAAAACGGAAACCTTGGCATTTGGTGATCTATAGATACAATATAACATAAATATAAGTATAAGAATAGAGATAATGGAAAGCCCAAATTGTTTTTCCTCTAAAAGTTCAGAATAATCTACAGTCTTAGATTCCAAAGTATGAAATATGGAATAATGTATTAAGATTACTGTACCCCCGTGTTCATACGGTTCTCTGCAAAAAATAGTTATTAAATTATAATTTGGAATATGTACATAAATGTTAATTTTTTCTAGCCAATGTTCTGGTAATAATAAAATGTAAAGGTAATAGTAGTATTCTATCAATAAAAATAAATGATCAACTTTAATACTAATAGACAAAATATTTAAAAGCGAAGGACTACATCTAAAAAATAATTAGGTACTTGGTTCTTCTGTCATTTATGCTTCAATACTTAATAGAATACAAAGTCATTTTGGCTACCAATGCAAATAATATCCAAATAAATAAAGCTGATCCTACAAAATTTTTAGGAATAATTTTTAATGAAACCCTACGTCTTAGAGCCTATTGTAAAAACTGCCATTTTTATTAAATTCAAAGTGTTTTCAACTTAGAAATCTCAAACCTGTTAATATTCATTATGAAATTGGCCCTTGATAAAATTGTACACAGATTTCATGTTTTAGTGGGGCTAAAACTGAAAAATCTCGAAAATGGAATGTACTACAGAGATCTACAGAGTCGCCAATGGATTATCGTAATTTATCGAAATACATTGTGTTAACTAATAATGACGAATAACTAACATACACATATTTTTAAGTTAAAATCATTACAGCAAGGGAAGATATTTTGAAATTTATGTATTTATGAAATTCACGATAAATGGGACGTTTACAGGAAAATTAGATTTAGCTTTTCTTATTAATTAATTAAGATATTCAAATCCCCATGTTTTAGGTACTTTATTCTAAAACACCCTACCCTGTATAACTTATATACATTAAATTCAAAGGGCTAGATTAATTCAATTTGATTTGTTTATGTCAATAGATGACAATTTATTGGAAACAGTTACTGAATTTGACAATCAACGCCTACTACTCTAAGTTAGGGGCAGCACATGATGAACGATCCTCGTATCTTGGTTGGCTGGTGTAGCCAATTAAGTCATTAAATTTATCATGCAATATTGCTTGTTTTCATTATAATTGACCATAAATTATCCCCTGCTTATGAAGGTGTCGAAGGAAACATGGAAGTTTTGTTTGCACAAATAATTTTAACTAAAGAAAAATTTGTGTTTCAATAAAAAGTTTGTACTTACAAAAACAATCAAATAAACTACACTAAAAGTAATAAATTCTGGAAATGAATTATAACAAAAAATCCATATAGGGAAAGTTGCCCATATACCGAACACCTAAGGACTCTTCCTCTTTTTTTTTCCAAAATGTAATTCGTAGTAAACAAAGTAAAAATTTGTGCTGAGGGGCAACAATGCCACTTAAAAGTTGGTAAATTTAATAGTTTCATTTGAATTTGATATAATAATAAAATTTTTATTTTTCAAAAATCTTACAAATGACATAATTTTAAAAACTGTTCCCTTTAAGGGACACCAACATTTTCCCAATATCGGATAGTATATTCTGACTTATAAATCAGGTAAATAATTTTAGACAAGTTTTGTATTTATATTTATTAAACAAAAACAAGTATTAGGTAGTTATAGAGCCGTATTGTGATCTCCTAAAGCGCTTTCTGGAACTACAATGATAGGACATTATACTATTAATTGGTTGTTTCATATCTGGTTCATTCCACATTCCGTTTTATAAATATTGGCAATAATAGGAATCACTCACCTCGAATTGTCTATTTTTTACTGTCTGGTACTGGAATTAGTAACAGTGTCCAATACTGGGGCAACGCAAGAGGTTAGTATCACGTGCTATTTACAAATATTTAGATAATTTTTAGGTAACGTATCAACAAATTATTGTGCACTTTAGATAACAAAAAAATTAGACAAAAGTTAGTAGAGGAAATAAAAATAACGACCTGTGCACTTACTCATAAATATCTCGACAATAGAGAGTTATTGCAAGTTCACTTGAGGTTAGTCACTATTAGCGCCGCTCTTATTTTGACATCTAAACATGCGCAGATCGTTTATGTTCTAAAACTGACTTTATTAAAGATTGTGCCTGTCCTTTATAGTAGATGTTTAAGGCAGTAGATAGTGGCGACTTTATAGCTTTCGGATGCGCTCGCCGACATTCGTATCCATTCGAATTTTTTTAATATTAAATATTCAATATCATCGTCACCTAAACCTTCTAGAATTATAATTTATAACGCTTCTTCATTATTATGTACTATTATAAACAACAAAAAAGATGAACTGTGATTTAAAATTTTTAAAATAAGGTTAGAAATATGTATAAGGACAATGACTGTAATGTCAATTTCAGGTTTGTAATAAGTCTGATTTTAGCATGGACTATTTGCCTCTAATTACGTTGTTACTATTAGTGTATGACGTTATTTGCAACATCTCTCTAATAGTGCAATAAAAGGGGCGTTTGATTTGAAACTCGATCGAGCGAGCGTCGAGGAGACCGAGAAGTGATGACGTCACAATAGAGCATTGAATCAAATCAAATAAAACAGAGTAAAAAACATAACCTCGCTTTTTTGTGATTCTTGTTTCTGGTTTGTGTGTTAAAATAGTGAGCAAAAAGTAAAGAAAATGGAAAAACTTTTAATAATAAGGGGTAATGGCCCTGAAATGCAGCATTTACCACAAATGCCCGCTTCGCTCTCCTACTCCATGACTGTGATTACTGGTGATTAGATCTGGACAGAAAAAATGTATTTTCCAAACACACATTTTGTGTTTTTTTATGATGAATAATTTTAGCTATAAGACAAAAGCGGCTAAGTAATTTGTTGAGTTCTTGTCTGGTCTTTAATTTTGAGATTCAAATTTGTTTGTAAGTTAATTAAAAAGAGATAGGTAGAGACAAAGACAAATTTCTCCCTCTTCTCGATCTTTCTGCTCTGAGAACATCGAGCTCGCTCTATGTTCTCGCTCCAAAGCGAATCAAACACTTTAGGGATCTCTCGGAGTGTCAATTCAAACACTTTTGAAGCGCTCGGAGATCTCCGCTGATCAAATCAAACGCACCAATAATGACAAGTGGCGGCGAACTGACTATATGTGTGGTGTACGAATTTAGCTCGTATTAAATGTAAGAACGAGTCAACTGGTACTGTCTGGTACTGGGCACTGTCCGGCGCTGGGACAACCTCCCCGACCTACAAAAGAATTTGTACAAAGTGTGATCTGACAACTATGCGCACATTTTCTCACTAAATTTCAGTCCTACTTTTACATTTTTATGGGACGACCATTCAACCTTTTTTATTCAATTCTGAGAGTTTTTGTATTATTATTATTATTATCGAATGAGTTAAATAACAATATTTTTTAACTTCTGGACTTCTCTTTTACTGTGTAGATACTGTAGATGCATATTAATTAGGGAAAGTGTAGTATCCGTTTCCATTAATCCAATAATATTAGACTTAATTAGAAGTTTCTGTCATTTAGACAGATCACATTCTGAAGATCTTCTGAGTAATTGATAAATCAGGTTTTAAATGCATTTAAAAATGATTGTAGATCATCTTTTAAAGTATTCAAACTTTTTGCTTCTGTTGGAATTTATTTTTTAAATAAAATTCTTGCTAAAATAAATACAGTGCACAGTAGTTTTTATGACTTTCCCTTATAAATAAAACTAAACGAACGCGTGCCATGTAGAGTCATATTTTATTCTTTATTACCTCATTTAAATTTTACTGCTTCTTCTTAGTATTTAACTGGCACGTAATAAATTAGACTATTTTCAAGCATTTGTTTATTTGAATAATACATATAAATTAATACCTGACATGGATAAACATAAATTAGTTTACACAAGATGATCATCTTCACCATCATCCAGCCTCTCTAGTCTACTGCTAATTTCAGTAATTTCCACTTTTTCTTTGTTGGGCTGTAGATATGCATTTGTGGGAGCCTCATTTCATATTATTCTTTCAGCTTCTCGGGCTCTATATAGCAGGTACAGAAATTGGAAAGGCTTTTGCCCCTAGAACATATATAGTTAGGAACTTAGATTATACAAACCTTAGATGGAACATAAGACACTGCGCATAATCCCATTTCGAAATTATTCACACCCACCAATCACAGTTGAGAACATCACATGTCAGAGCGTTGTCCATCCAAATTTAATATGTCAACGAGAATTAATTTGGTATTTTAGTGACTTAAATTTTGGAAATTAACGTTGAAAATGCCAAGATGTGTTGTAAAAAGCTTTATTTATAATAAACCTGCGAAATGTGACGGAGATAAAAGAAACTTACATTTATTTCGGTGAGATATTTAATTTTTAAGAATTCTGTCGACGTCCATATTTGTTGATTTGAAAATAAACAGAATCGGACTTGGTCATTGGTACATGTTATAAGCAGCAAATAAAGGTTATTCTTATAAACTGTTTACAATTTCTTGTTTCATGAGGAATCTTTTTTTGGGAAGTGGAAAGAGAAACATACAATCAAATACAAAAATATCAATTTCATTGCCAATTTATTCGTTTTAAACTTCATAACTGGTTTCAATAGTTTTCTCAAAACTATTTATTTCGTATTTCTCTATAACAGTGTCACTCAAAGTATGCTCCGCGGAGCCCTGGGGCTCCGCAAAGCCTTTGTGAGGGCTCCGCGAAGAAAATAATCATAATAAAAAAAAACAGTACTATCGCCACAAAATGGAGGGACCTGTCTTGAGGATTTTTTTTGAAAAGTAATTTTTTTAAGTCACTAAGAGGAAGGAGGATATGATTTTGCTTTAGGACTTTTTTTTATTTAATTTTTTTATGGGTGAAATGGATTTGGGATAATTCTTGCAAGGAATCTTTGGAATTAATCAAAAATAAATTAACAACATTTTCAGCCTGAGTTGTCGATTAAATTATTCGTAAATGCATCAAATGTGGGAATAAGGGCCATGATATGTCATGTTTTTGAAAAAAATATTGAGAAATCTATAGCTTCTGCTTCGCGTACCTTATCAAAGTCCGAACAAAAATATTCCCAAATTGAAAGAGAGGTCCTTGCAATAATTTTTGGCTTAAATAAATTTAATGAATATTTATATGGACATTTATTTATCCTAGTTACAGATCACTTACCTCTGGTAACTATTTTTAACCCAGCTAAATGTATACTTCAATTTTCAGCCAACAGATTACGTAGATGGGCAATAATATTGTCAAATTACAATTCTAAAATTGAATATGGAAATTGGAGCATAATACAAAACCCATTTTTTTATCACGTTTACCTATTGAAAGTCAAAATAAGAGTCAAAATAAAGAAAAATTTTAAATAAATTTTTTAAATTGTGTTTTATGTGTTTAGGGCTCCGTCAAATATATCGCTTTTCAAAAAGGTAAAAAGAGTAATCGAAAAATCTAAAAATCGAAAAATAAAAAATCGCAAAATCCAAAAATCCAAAAAACGAAAAATCGAAAAACCAAATATCGAAAAAAAGGCAATGAATAGTAACATTTCACATTTGAAAATATGACATTACGTTTAACAACAAAAAAAAAAGAAAAGCTGTATATTGCGTTTTATTTTTTAAATAACACCGTTATTGAAAACAGCCCAGAAATGTTGGGGGTAAAATTTTGACGTACTCCTTTAAGGATAATGAGTAAAAATGTTTTTTTTTTCAAATTTCTCGTGGGTAATGTCAAAAATTAGATCAGCAACACTGCACATGTCCCTTATTTTTATTATTACTATTGAAAAAAAAAACGTCGTAGGGCAATCAAATAATTACAACAATTTTCTGAAATATTTGATTGGAAGTACCTACAAAAGAATGATGGTGAATCATTTTTCAACACAATTTTATAAATAATCAAGTCAAAATTGGAAAAAATCTTGTATGTAAACACCTTACGAAATGCCGTTTTGTGTAGCTCGTTTATTTTGCGGGACCTCGCTCCGCTCGTTCCGCAAATATTTACTCGTTACACAAAATAAGGCATTTCGTAACTGGTTACATAAATAGCTATTAATTGACTTCCTAATATTTTAATTCATTAAACGGTATTTTCCGTAAATAATTAAATCATAAATAATTACCGGCATATAGGGGGGGTGGGTTGGCTCAGTGGTTAGAGTCATGACTTTGAGATCGGAAGGTCTCAGGTTCGAATCCCACCGTTGGCCGGAATTTTTTCATTTAATTTAATTATTTAAAATTAATTCTGATGCCTTGGTAGGATTCCCCACTCGACCATTCACTGTTGGGTTCTAATTAACAGTGCTGTTTCTAAAGTGGCGCTGGGAAACAATAACAAAGCCTACACATAACACGAGGCGAAATAACCTTAGCAGTTGAAGCCGATGACACACCAAAAAAAAAATATATTGTATATTAATAAAGTGTTATTGCCCTCATCATAAATGAATCGTGCTAACAAATAAAGTCAAAAAAACGTCTCATAATTTTTCATCTTTTAGTTACCTACCAAAATTAGATACTACAATACAAATATTTAAGTCCGGCCCAGAACATCTCCCTACTCCTTCCACCCAGTTTTTCGGTTTTGGCAAAATTTGCGCAGCGACAAATGCTTCTTATGTTACCTCTACCCTTTCTAACCTCTTTGGTTAGGAAGGAGCATGCCATGTCCGCGTTAATCTAATCCATCTGACGGAAGTGGTAGCCTTATTGTACTATGGATGACTCATTATCATATGATAAATGATTTCTAAAAATGGTTTATAATTTTAGTGATTAAAATTTGTTAATAATTTGGATGTTTTATGTGTTAATTTTTATTAAGCGTATGTTTTGTAGACATTTTTAAAAAGTGTTTAGTGTTTCAGTATTTATTTAGTATTACGGTTAATTTGAAATTTTCCGCGTTAAAAGACAATCAAGACAATATGGTCAGTTGTTCGTCTTGTGGATATAGCAGCACAGCTAAAAGTAGAAGGAATAATCTACATTTCATAAGCAAGTATTTTGTTCTCTCAATTTTCAACCACTTTAAAGATTTTTAAAATTTTTAATGTTTTAAATTTGTAAACAAACATGGTAAGTGCATCTGCGATCAACTGTGCTCATAGGCGTAGTCTCATGGTTTATAGGGTATACATACTTTTATTTAAACAATTCTTTTATGCAATTTTAAGATATTTATGTGGTTGTTAAAATGAATAATTTATTTCAAACAATTTTCAGATTTCTTAAAGATTCTAGATTTACAAATTATATAAATTAATTCCAGGTAAACAATTTTCAGATTTCCTAAAGATTCTCAAAAAAACAACGTTATGACTTGAGTTCATGCAACAAACAAATTGTGAGCCAAAATATCTTAATTTTTTGTGTTCACGCCATTTTATAGCACATTATTTTGATCTAACCTCAAAACCAAGAATAAGAGTTCTATAAACACCTGTTCCAACAATAAAAGTGGTCCGGTTGAAGTATATAAGTAAATAAATTATTTACTAACTATATCATGTGCCGTTTTTTTCGTATAATAGAAGTTTATTTTATGAATGTGATGCACCCTATTTAATTTATTACAAAGTTATTTACAAAAACGAACTCAAATAGAATTAATAATATCTCAAGTAAGGAAATAAGTAGCATATCGCATGCCTCAAGATACTGTCTTAGGTCCTATCTTGTTTAATTTTATTTTATAGAAACAGATCTTCGAATGGTTTAATTATAAAAACTTACAAACCTTTGATAAAACTTATGTTGCTACATTATACAGTTACAAAAAGATGGCCTCTTCCTACAGAAACAATAAAAGGTAACGTTCAGTAGTTTTATATAAATATTACAAATGATATCAAATACCTTAGAGTACAAATTGACTCTCATCATAACTGGACTAAGCATACAAATAATGTGTTGAATATAAATTTAAAAATAATCTATTTTGCTCTCATAGAATCATTATTACGTTATAGAATCCTTTCTTGGAATGGTGTTTTACCAGCTTATGCAAAATTGTCCTGCAAAAAATATTACTAATAATACTATGTAATAAAATGATCAGAAATTCTCTTCGATTTTAGGAAGTTTTATATGTACTCCAACGAAAACATCTAAGAAAGAAATATCACAGCGGTGTTTGACCTAAATGTAAATATAAGATATTTAATTTTTTTTAACGCATATCTACAAAACATTTTTCAACCTTAATAATTTGTAAAATGTAGATTAATAAAGACATTGTCATAATAAAGACGTAAAAAAGTCAATACTTGTTTTTAATATATTATTGCTTTGATTTTTGAAATGAAATCCCTCTATAAATTATCCCAAAAATATTTTCCTATATTTATCCCACCTAACTTGCAATTTTAAAGTAAAATTTATTCACATAATGAAGGTTAATAAAAAAAAAATGCAAACTTCTCGCAAGAAAATAGCAATTTGTTAAAATGAGAGAAATCGGTAAATTTAGATATGCAAATGACCAGAAACAATTGTCGCCATATTCGTCTAGTTCACTGACAAAATTAGATACCATCGCGATTCCAAGGTCGTTTAAGCTTCCTCCTTCCTGACTATATATGTATATTCTAAGCTTTTGCCAGTTCTCCCACTTTTTTTTAATTTATTGGCCTACATAGCTAGGATGATACAGCCATTTTGTAACAACAGGTAAATAATTACAATATTTTACAGCTTAATTTTTGACATTTGTATAAATTTTGATATTTTTGTAACATTACCGAAAGACAGAAGCTTAAAAAATATATCAAAAAGTGTAACAGGAACTGTAAAATTTGTTGGGATATCTAAACTCTCTAAAAATGTATAAATATTATGAAAACTATTTTGACAATTAAATAAAATATGCTGTAAATCCTCCCGTTTTCCACACGTACGCCTATCATTTTCTTTTGTATCAATTTTCTTGAGATGCACCATACTCAAACAATGATCGCTTCTTAATATGCAAATGATACTAATATCCCTTCTATTCAAATGTTTTATTGTTCCAAACCACGGTCTCTTTAATGGAATTTGAATCACATCTCCATATAGTCTACCTTTAACTTGGCATATAACTTTATATTCCTTCTCCCATTTAAAAAAATCTGATGTGTCCAACACATGACTTTCCTATCTAGTTATTATAGGCTTTTTCCGGTTATTTTTTACAACCTATTGGAGCACCTCTATAAATGTTTAGACGATAAACTAAATATATACATTTTCCACATACATCTACCTCGAAACATTTTTCCATAGATATTCATTGAAAACGAAAATACTGAAAAATTTAAATTTAGCACTTTCCCTACAATTTTTCCATTACGGTCCATTTTAGAAAAATCATGTATAAACAAAAATTATAGAGATCGATATCACAAACAACTTTTAGTCCAACAATTTTCTTAATTTTGCACATTTTGTCAAATTTCTCGAATACGGACCATTTCAGGAAATTTTGACATAAAGCAAAAATTATAGATAATAATATTAGAAGTAACTTTTATTTGAACAATTTTCTTCTTCAAACATAAATAAAAGGCCGAAATAAAACGTGTTTAAAATTAAATGTTTTTTTCTTTATCCGTTTTTGAGTTTTCTTCAAAATTCGAAATTTACACATTTTCTCAAATATCTCGAATACGGTCCATTTTAGAGAAATTATGTATAGGATAAAAATTATAGGTAATAATATTAAAAGTAACTTTTATTTAAAGAATTTTCTTGTCCAAACGTAAATAACAGATATATTCCATAAAATATAAAAATGACCACCCATAAAGTACCCCCCAGATGTTTCGACTCTGCCCAAAATCTAATGTGTCATTTAATGCCGGAAAAAAGCTTCAGTTTAAAATGTGGTGTTTTTCTTTGTATTGTTTCATGAGTTATGGTGGATACAGACACATACACACATAAGCACACACACACACACATGCACACGCACACACACGCACACACGCACGCACACACACACGCACGCACACACGCACGCACACCCACACACACACACACACACACACACACACACGCACACACGCACGCACACACGCACGCACACACACACCCATACACACACAAAACACACACACACGCACACACGCACACGCACGCACCCACGCACACACACACACACACACACACACATACACACACACACACACACACACACACACACACACACACACACACACACAGAGAGAGAGAGAGAGAGAGAGAGAGAGAGAGAGAGAGAGAGAGAGAGAGACAGACAGACACTATCGCGAAAATAGTCAAAACGGATTCAGGGGACCTCAAAACGTAAAAATCCGTCGAAAACTCGAGGTCAAAAATATCATGATTCCTATACTTTCCTTATATCTGTATACAGATAGGAAAGTAAAAAGGCAAGAGTTCACTATAATGCACTTCATACACAGGATTTGACTGTTTTGACGTGGAGCTAACCGAAATGAACGCGAAACATTGACGTAGAAATTTTTTTTATTCATGCTAATAAAAATGTCACTTAAATAGTTTAATAAATTGTGAATAGCTAAATAGCTGTTGAAATTTTGTAGAATTATGATTTGGGATATTATTACTTTTTTAAATAATTATTTGTAGCGCATATATAGATACGTTTGCCAGATTCCGCCGATAATAATTTAAAATGTTTGGTATTGTTGTTATTCTATGAGACGACTATGGCGAAAAAAACATTACCACGAAATTTTTGAAGTCGTCCGACGGGGTTTAACATTTACCACCTCTCTACCTACCAAAAGCTTTTACAACTTCTGTCACTGCTATACCTATGCTATAATTGAATTCTGTAATAAGAGGCAATAATAGAAGAATGCTGTCATCTGTCATTACACCACAGCTCGGCGAAATTCTTGGATGTTACGGGCTAATAGAATTTTTTTCAAAGGCACATAATTTTCGTTTTTATATACGTTATAATTTTTTGTTGCAGATATATTTCGGAATATGGGTAACAGTATGCGTAACGGCGTCATGGGTTGGAGCAACGCATTGCATCAAATACCTTTACTTAAGACGGCCGAAGGACACAGATGTCGATGCAGAACCTGTATTGATCCCACATGACACTACCGGAATTAATATGACCTTAGTACAAACCATATACGTAAGTGTTTCACTATACTTGTATCTTGCATGTATTAATAATAGCTAACCAGTGACGAAATGTCTTGTTCTACGTAACGAGTGAATCTTTCCAAGACAAGCAGAGCGAGGTCCCGCAAAATAAACGATTTACACACAACGGCATTTCGAAACGTGTTACATACAGTTTTATTTCTAATTATGACTAAATTATTTATAATATTGAGTTTGATAAAATGATAGTTGAATCGGTCATTTGAGAAACGACACGTGTCACATTTTTGGCCATTTTGTTTTTATTACAAAAATACAATATTTAAAGGTAAATTATAATTATTATATTATACCCAAAATAGAGCAAGTTTTAAACTATTTTTTGTCCATGTTTTGAGATTTTCACTTTTTCTTATTTTTTCAAAAATGATCTAAAACTGACTGACATGTGCTGTTTCTCAAATGACCGATTCAGTTTACGTTATAAGCCCGTTACCTAGATCTTTACATGCGAGCACGGTCGTTAATGTACGAGCGCTAGCAAACACTTCGTATGATATAATGCAATTTACTACGTTTTACTAGCGACAATCCAATAAAATTTTTGTCATTTTTCACCATCATTACAAGTTAGCGAATGTGACTTAAAATAATGACAGTTCAGTTACAACTGACAGTTCAGCCTTAACTGTTGTTAAATTTTGTAGTGGATTAGCCCGTTATGACTCCCACGGTATAACATTGCAGTATATCATAAAATTACTAACGTCTATGCAACCAATATTACTTTCTTCTATTTTTAGTTGCATAAATTTATTAATTTCATTGATAAATAAAAAATCATATAATTAATTTTGTATTTTCCTATCTTCCAGTCAGGGGCGTGCCAAATTTCTTGGAGCCCACTCGCAAGATTTTTCTTGGGGCCCCTACGCAGACTAAAAAATAAGTAAACAAAACAATGTCATAAAAAATGTATTAAAGACAATACCATAAAATATGGCTCGTTGCTCCAAAGGTAGAATCGAGACATTTTAAATCCGGTGACCTGCATCAAAAACGAGGGTAAAATTTTGCCTAATTAGAATTGAAAATAGTATTAACAACTTTACCACTGGTCTTTTACTATAGACATAAAAAATAGGTACCTCAAAGGCTATTCCAATCCACGTTTGCTACGAAATGGACTAGACAACTATCATGTTGTAAAAACATTGTTCTGCTGGTTTCCAACGACACACTTTGTAAAAGAAGTAGTAATTGTTCAAAAAATTGAAATATACTCGAAATACTGTTGTTTGAGCGTCTAAATCTCTCAAAATTACTTGAACGTTTAGCTTGGGAACTCTATGTACGCTAAAACATTGATGACATTTTCCTCAGTTCTTCAGGTACCCCGTCTGCGGTGTAAAGGGCGAAGAACACTTTCCGTGGTTCGAAATCGGTTTGCTAAACAAGTAAACATTCTGCTGCCGTACCGGCTTCTTTGAAGATATCTCAACTTGTAGTTACAGCCTTGCAACTATAGTGGCATTTTGCAGATATTAGCAACCGCCTCTTCAAGAAAGTAAGGCATTAAAAAAAAAACAATACATTAAAACAGCGAGTGCGACAAAATAATGTTCTGACGTGAAAATTGTTGAATTTTTGACATTACAAGATTTTTTGTTTGCAAATCTACACGCTCAATGGATAATTATAAGTAATAATTATCCATTATTAGCTTATATCGTTCGATTTTTTAAAATAGGTAATATCATGGTTGGGCATTAGGTTTTGCAGAAATTTATAAATTGGAGATATACCTTAAAAAATCGACCTAGTTGAAAATGATGGGTCATTAAATGTGTTACGTCTCTACGTTTTATTTAAATTTTTGCTAAAATCTGCGGTTTGAAAAGGGATATCCAAATGCGGTTTTCACCAAAGTTTTGGGTAATTTTTATCGAACTATGTAAAAAGGTATAGATCGTTGTATTTAAATTTTTCGAAAATGTTCGTAAAATATATTACATAATGCCCTCTAGTGGCGTTTGTAAAATGTACACAGCCACAATTTATACAGCTAAACATGAGGCTGAAAAGGCTCTTCTAAACGAAATCAAGCTCTCTAAATTCGGTAAAGCCAAACCGGAGTTATGAGCATTTTTCCAAATTAAAGTTTAACCTTCCCCCCACTCCTCTATTTTACAACTAGCAAAAATTACATTAAAAGCTTTTTTGTTTAGAAATCATAGAAGATTAAAATAGTATTTATCAGTAAACTTTACTTGGTACTTTTTTGAGAAAATTACATTTTTATGTTTTGACCTCACAATTACGCCCTCTGGCGGCCATCCTACAAACTTGAAAATAATTTATTGACTTAATAATACTTTCCGTCTCTTGACCGTTTTTATTAAGAATATTTTCCCCAATGCTGTACTATTATAAGTTTCTGAAATATAGCCGGTTACTTCTCTTAATGGAACACACGGTACATTCGAATTATTGTAATTTCGGCCGGGATCACTATTTATTGAGACCGTGTGCGATAACATAAGTTATACAATATACGTAGGGCAATACAAAAAATAACCTCTATTAACGGAATTAAACTTCAAAACCAGGATAAATATGAATCATCAAAAATATAATTATCAAAACAAACTTCTAAAAAAGGTCTTTAGAAAAACATACCACAAATTCGTTGGGCCAAAATAAGCCGATTTAAATAAATTTACCTCATTACAAAGTTGCTCAGTTTGATAGCAAGAGAGCCTTGAAGTTTCAATTTTTAAATCGTTTCTCCTTTATAATTTAAAAAAAGGCTTGTGTGATTTTGCTTAAATTTACTACGTTGGCAGAGTTTTATGTGACACAAAAAAGAATCAAAATTATTTACCAATATTAATCCATAGGCGTAGAACTTGATTTTTTATTACTCGCACATTTAAAATTTCTACGCCAATGGAAGAAAAGGGAGTTCAGTATGAAATTTTGACTACTTAACGCATTTATTACAACAAAGGTACGCTTGATAAAACTCCATTATTCTCATGGTTTTCGCTAAATTTGTATTTTAATAATTTGGAGTGTAAGTTTTAGAGAAAAAATTATTTACTAAAACATTAATACAAATAAGAAATATGTCTAGGAACCAAACTGAGCAACTTTGTACTGAGGTAAGTCGGCTTATTTTGGTCCAAGAAATATGTGATATAATAATCTTTGAGGTATATTCTCAGGTTCTCCATTTAACAGAAAAGCAAATTTTACCCTGTTGATACTGATTTTTCTAGAACAATATACAGGTAGTTCTGGTAGCGAAAGCCTTGAACATTTGAAACACAATAAAAAAAATCAACCCACACTGTGAACCCTGCAAATTGCTCTAGTAAATATTTTGGATTCGCCCCTGAGAAGGTTGTTTAAAAATTGACTCCGCTTTATGATTTTTGTACCATGGCACCACAGATAACAGAAATGTAACCATTCATTGATAAAATATAATCACGATGCCAAGATTAATTCGACAATCAATACAATCTATTTGAAGGGAGGCGGCGAGGAGACAAAAGATGAGAAGTAAGAGAAGGGATAAAGAGAAGAATTTTACGCAGATATAACTTTCTTTTAGCAATGAATAAATGTGCGCTGTTGCCACTTCCAACCTAACATGACTAGGTTTTGGAATTTATTGAAAATTATTACATCTAATTTAGTGAAATTACATCTAATTTAGTTTTAAATTTAATATAAAACTAATGATTCAACATTTTTGGGTTTAGTTGCAATAAAATACGTTGAATTATTTTAGCTTTATCAATATATGTAAATAATTTTGTAAACAAAACGAGAATAATGAAATAGGCATATGACAACAGCGGATATTATACCCTTCTGTGTCCCTTAGAATATGTCTTATTTAGGACCGCACGATATTTGTTAGTAGTTACATCTACTGTTATCTCTGCATGGCACTCAAAAAAATGTATCCAACGATCCATTTTAATGCTTTTTTAATTCCGTTTTACATAATCAGCTTCATTGTGATCCCACGCAGAGCTGAAAAAATTTACATTTATCCTTGAAAAGAATCGCGAATTGGTCTATGCCAAACATTTTTGTTCATCCATTTTTCAGGGCATCCTAAAAGCTTTTCCCGTTTTCTCAATTTTTCAGTTATTATGCTATTCCCGCTCCGGCATTCCTTTTATTTACAATAAACCTTTGGAGTATTCTTGTTAAATTAGGGCGCCTTCAAAACCGGAAAGTTTTATATGAAACTGTATAGAATGCTAAATGAAAATAATCTTTTTCGTGTGGTATACTTTTTATATATCTTTGTGAATATTGTTTTATTATATGTTAGGTTCTAGTAAAGGAGGTTATAAATAAAACAGGGATATTGTTTTTTAACAAATTTTAAACCGACTTCACATATTATGGGCCTGAATAGATTAAGATTTCTAGCTCTAGGCTCGCCAAAAGCATGTAATTATATTTTATTCAGTTTATTTTTAAATCCAGGGTGGCTATGGAAATTGTACGGTATTTCAAATAAAAATATCCCAATTTATTCTATTTAATATCTTACATGTATCGAAATAAGTATAAAAAGCTTGAAATATATGAATCCATTAAATGTCAATCTTCGCCTACTTTTCCAATTTTTCATTTGTTATCTCCATTCTTTTGACATATACTCTAGCTCCATTGTAATAATTCTTCTTAAGTACCTATCTAACATTTTTTCCCTTTTCATCTAAAATGTCCTTTATAAGTAAATAAGGGTACTTAGGTAATTTATTTACTTTAAATAGTTAGTTTATTTTGTAATGTTATTGATGTTTTTCTTAAGTACTTTGTTTTGTTAAATTATTTCGTATATATATTGGATACCGAATTGTAAATTAGTCAATTTGAAAAAGAAGTTGTACTTCGAAACATATGTCATGTTAGTGTTTTTAAAAATTTTTATATTTTTAAAATAAAAGTGTGAAAATCTACCAAATTTGGTTTTACTCTTTCAAGATTAAATGGATTTTCATCAAGTAAAGGCCGAAACAATAAATAATATTTGGTTGGCTGCCTTCTTGCTAGTGAATCAGCAAGACGGTTACCTTTCGAAGTGATGTGACCTTTGATTCATCTTAACGTGACCACATTGTTGCTGGATAGTTCGGCCAAAAGTTAATGACATTCTAGTACTAACCCTGAGTAAATTCGTGGTTTGTTAGGGTGAATAGTGCTTGTCTGCTATCTGTATAGATGAGCATGTTTCTTCCAGTGATATTATTTCTGGGAACTTCTTTTGCTGCTATGAGAATTCCCGGGAGCTCGGTTTGAACTACACTGGCACTATTGTGCACAGCTCATTTTATGTTTAGGCTTCAGGATCTGGAGTGTATTCCACATCCTGAACCTTGTTTTGTTTTAGAACCGTCTGTGTAGACATGAATTATACCTGCCTCTTCCGACTCTTCTATTTGTTTCGTTCTAACTTTATATGACTAATGAAAGATATATTTCGGCGAGATGGAATCCATGTTTGCTTAAAACAGTGGAAGCGTATTAAGCGCCTTCGGCCAAAAGCAACGTCTCGCCTCACCAGTTCCTACATCAATTCTATTCCAACTGTGCGGATTCGTGTCATTGTCCTTGATGTAAATATCAAGGGAAGTGAGACTAAGAATGACTTCCATGGCTCTGGTTGGTGTGGTTTTCAAGGATCCTGTTGTGTTGAGACACGCTGTGAATTTGTTCTAGTTTGCGGATAGTTGTCAATTGTTGGGTTTTCGAAACTCAGACAACTATACCGTATGTTAGCATAGGTCTCATGATGGCCGGTTAAGTCCATGTGATGATTCTGGTGAAGAAACCCCAGGTGTACTCTACAGTTCGGCGGCATTGTTCACATGTAAGGTATGCGCTTTTAACTCTGTTCTCTAAGTGTGACTTCCATGTTAACTTGATGTCAAAGGTGAGACCAAGTTACTTCGATTTTAATCCCTTTCCTTGCGAAAAGGACCATTTCTGTCTTCTTGGGATTGATAAACAGTGAATGATCCCTCCATTACTTTTCTATAAATTTGAGAGCTTTTTGCATCCATTCGCAGAGTACGTTTCCAAAATTCCTTGTTTGCAATGCAATGCAAGTCATCTGCATACACTATTGTGTAGAGTCTCTCATCATTGAGGCGGCTGATGAGGGTGTAGAGGATCATCTTCCACAGAAGAGGTGATAACACCCCTCCCTGTGGATATTGCCTCGCAACCAAGCCTCTTATATTCACATCTTCACTTATGTTTACTGCTCGCTTTGAGATGTTATGTATCTACCCACTAACCATCTGTGAAATATTCCTTTTGGTTAGTGAGTATATTATTTTGTCAAATGCACCTTCTATGTCTATGAAAACACCCACGGCCCACGGCAGACTCCTTATTGTTCAGGGATCTTTCTATCCGGCCAGCAACTAGGTAAAGGGTTCAATAGTAGATCTTCCGGGGGTGTTTGCATTTTGAATTGAGTGTTGTGGTGTTGTTGTAATTACAACAACCCCTATGTACCTTTTGCATAGCATTTCCATTGTCTTCATGGAAAACGATGTCAGATTAAATGGTCGGTATATTTTTCTGACAGTGTAATCCATTCTTCCAGGTTTGGGTATGATGACCACTTTTACATCTCTCCATTTTTTAAGGATATACCTCAGGACCAATGAGGATCTGAATATACTTACTAGGTACGGTGTGAGTTATTTGAGACCCCACTGAAGTAGGACCTCATAGATACCTTCAAGTCCTGGCGATTTAAATGGAGAGAAGCTAGATATTGCCTATCTAATTTTGTTACAGTGTGTTGCAGTGTGTTTGGCAGTTTGCTTATCGTAGACAGATAAGTTGTATTCTTCCTTTCTCCAGTCAACCACGTCTTTGACGACCGAGTCAGGAAAGTATGTTGACAGCAGAAGTCGTTTAATGCTATCTTCGAGGTTTGCAGTTTTCATGTCATCCTCTTTGATTAGCGCACCAATGCTGTAGTGTGGTTCCCTTGAGAGAGCTTTTTTCTGCCTTCAATATTAATAAATTTGCTTTAAAAATATTTTAGGGTGCCTAAATTATATTTTCAGCGTATATTAATAAATCAAATTCGGGGCAGTCGGATCGTACTTTAACACCGTCGAAATAGTCTGAGATTTTTATTTCTTGATTCCTTTTTTGTCAGGCTTCGACCACTTAGGTCATTAGCCTCGTGTCTGTGTAGGTTGTGGATTATACTAGTAGTCTAATACTCCATAGTTCAGGTGTGCTGCTACTCTTATATTCCTGCATCCCTACTGACAGGCCTTGTTACTGTTTCCCAACGCCACTTTAGGAACAGCCGCGGTAACACCACTGTTAATTAGAACTAAACAGTGAAAGTGAGGAATCTTACTTATGTATCAGAATTATTTTTAAATAAACTAAACTAAAAAATTTCGTCCGTCGATGAATTCGAACCGCGGACCCTTTGATTAATATGTTCAGACTCTAACCACTGAGACACCCTAAAATTAAAATAATTCCAGAATGCCTGGAGGATATTTTTTCGGATTTATTTTTTGCTAATGTAGATACAGTAAGTACTGTTTTAATTTCAAATTTCCTAAAATACCTTCCTCAAATTTGTCATCAGCTCAAACTATATACTTATTTATTATTATCATCATTGATGGACCGTCATAATGAGACGTCATTTTTTATAAACAAGATGTAAATTTTAACATACCTTTATTGTGTCATAATTTACGTGGAACGTGTAATTAGCCTTTTTCCTGGGAAGATTTAAAAAATATACGCTAGGGGCAGCACCGGTGGGAGGGTACATATGTTTTGAATTTTCTATTAACAACAACGTCAAACGTATAGATTTATAATGGAAATGAACGGAAAATGATGTACCTGGAGCGAAATTGAAAGTTGCAAAAGTGCAAGATCAGAGGCTAAATTATTATTTAGTTTGGATTTTTGATTACTATTAGCATTTTTATTACTAATTTGTAGTAATTCAACATCAGTAACAGTAGAACAGATAAGTTTTTGATGTTTATTTTTTCCAGTGCTTGAGTCCTCTTCAATACATCGTTGCTGTCTTTTATATTTCATACACAATTAAAAAGAAGTTTAAGTTCATTATTTACTATCAATAATGATAATAATATGTAAACTGATATAAAATATAACCTCTTTGAATAAACAATTACTAACCTTTGAAACTGTCGCTGGCAATGGATTTGGGTTTTCTATTGTTGGTCCATTTGAATGTCTTGTACAAATAAAAGTATGTTTTTTAATTTTTTTAACTGTTAAATCTGCCCTTCGTGATAAATGTATCCACTCCAAACACTTTTTTTTGTCCACTTGTGGTTTTATAAAAGGCACAAATTTTACACCATCTTACTTGTAACGATTGTCAGACGTACAATTTGCAAACGCACAATGTTTTGTAGGCATGACAATTTGTTTTTTAATTTTATTTATCACAATATTTATTTATTCTAATAATAAAACGTACGTTTGACGTTGTTGTCAATAGAGAATTCGAAACATATGCACAGAACACTTACTCTAACATATGTTTTTTAAATCGTCCCAGGAAAAAGGCTAATTTAAAATGCTTTTCAATTCTCGATAGTAGGTATCACATACTTTGATGTGGTAGGTATACATCCAGTTTGGCAACTCATACTTTCAAGATTGTGCTGCATTAATAAATTTGCAATACCCATAAATAGCTAAACTGAAGCATTTAATGGTGAACGAATTTATGTTTTCTTATTCTTGGAAAATATCTTTCCGAGAATTGAAAAATAGGTTGGGCCTGATTAAAAGAAATTTTTTAATTTTTTATTTTCTATTAGTAAATGGTAGTAGGGGAATACTAACAACTTGTTTAGCACTTATTCTGCAGAAATAATCAGGGACAAAATTTTGTTTTATATATAGGGCATAAAATGTATAATCTCATCCTTGTGCATATTCGCGGAACTACAAAAAAAATTTAACAAATTGTTTAAAGCTTATTTTTTGTCAAATAGTGACATCTTCTTTCAGGCTTTTTAGATTATTTTAACTGATTGTTTATATTTATGTAATTTAAGTTGCTTTTAATTGTTAAATTATAATTGGTTGCTAGTTATTAGTTTTGGTAATAATTGTAAATTTTGATTACCTATGTATTAAGTCTGTATGGCTTTGAAATATGCACATACAGGTTTTTTAATCCTAGGTCCAATAATATACAATATGTCTCAATAAGTTGGAACCATATGGAAAACTTTTTTATTATTGGATTTGTGAAAAAATTTATAAATGATAAAAAGTTCTGCATGGTCCAAAACTTCAAATGCAACTATTAGATATCAATTTTTTAAAGCCGTATACGAATTTTTTTCAAAAATTATTATTTTTGCTGAAGAGTATTTTTGACAAACCTCGGATACGACTGATAAAATTTGTCCGATCGTTGTATTTTAGACCATTCTCGACTTTTTATGAAAAATAACTTTTTTTCCTAATATTAATAATTAAAAAGTTTCCCATATGGTTTCCATAAGTTTTCCAGTGAGACATATTGTATATAAAAAAAAAATATTTTAAATTGAATAAAAATAAAGAGCATGTTTAAATGACAAATATTTTAATATATTTTCTAAATCAGTGGCATACATGCAAAATCCGACAAGTTCAAACTCCAAATAAGTCCAAAAAACTCACAGAATCTCTAATTACTTATTTGGGTTCAGTTGTAATCTTTTTTGACATGGTTGCTCATATTAATATATGTGTAACAAACATTTCTGAAATCAAAAACCAATAAATAAATTGAAAATAACATATTTTGCACCTCAGTCGAATAATTTTCTTCAGATAAAAGGCCAATATGCATAAAAATAAGCTTCATTTCCTGAGAAAATTTTATAAAATATAAGAACTGAACGTTTACTAAATCCTATATTAATATTTTAATAATAAAATCAAAAAGTAATTAAATTCAGACCATTACAACGTACATTATAATAATTAAAGATTAAACCACTTACCTGTAAGGAAGTTCAATCCTAATTATATAAAAACCACGTCCGCATAGACCACATATATAGTAACGCCACTGTATTTTAAAGAACTAGATCCAGCCAGGCTTTGCACCCAAAAAAGGGAGATTTTGTTTGTTTTTGCATCTCAGATAAAATTTTGTGTTCCAATATCTTTGGTTCCTTTCGGAATCTACTAATCTCATATTTTTATATTTAAATTCTTTGACATGATATACAAAATCTTTAATTTTTGTTTAAAAAAAAACATGGCTTTATAATTGAGATTTCAGTTTTTCTTAATTATTATTTATTTATACACAGAACCAAACCAAAAATATTCGTTCACGACAGATAGTAGGTAAGTTCGGAGAGACAAGTTTCATTCACTCTTTTAACTCCAAACGACCCTTTCAGCGTTCGGTTTAAATAGAGACAATTCAACACACTTAAATGTCATTTAAAAGCATCCTAAAAAACTCCGCTCCTATCCCGTTCCAGCCCCTGGATAATTGGAACGCTACTAATGACATCTGACATCGTTGTTATGGTATTTTGTTTTGTGTAGAAGCAAAGTACGATCACGATCCATTAAAAACACCTATTGAAAATTCACTATTTTATTTATTAACCTATTTTCCTCCTTTTCAGACCGCCTCGTACCAGGCTCCGTTTTTTACCACATGGTTCGTGACCAACTGGACAATGCTATTTTTTCCCCTCTATTTTCTCTGTCGTCTAAGTAACAGAAGATGCGAGTCAATATCGGACATCCTCTCCGAGAGCATTAGGGACTTCAGGGATAAAGGATTTACTGCAGGTTAGAAGATTTTCTACGTACACATAAATAAAGTAGATCTGAAACGCTGAGCTTTAGGCCCGTCGTGAATGGGATCTAGGGATTTGCAAAAAAAACTGATTGAAGATTAATTATTAAAGATAAAAATACGAGAGCCGATTGACAAGTTTGTGATAAATGTTTTTTTTTTTTTTTAGAAAAAATAAAATAGGTTTGTTCTGGTTCTCAAAATGAAAACTGTTTTGAAACTGCGCCGGACCGTATGCGTAGAGGCAAAAAATCCCCGACTGTTTGAAATTGTTGGAAAACCAGAACACATAAAGGTGTTTTGTTTATTGTTTATTATAATAATGAAGTTTCTTTTGAAAGCTCAGCTTCAAATAACATTTGCATGTATATGTTTATCATTATCATCACATTTCAATGGAATAAATAAAAACAGAATAATATTAAAAAAATTAATAATTCCAAAATTGCTTTAATTTACAAATAAAACAAGAACAAGAGGCATTCGTCCACATATAAATAAACAATTTGGGATCGCATACGTTCCGTATGGTCTAAAAAGCCAATACAATATTCATAACACTTAAAAAACGCATGCGCGGTCAAAACAGTCCGAGTCGATCCACACTCCCAAGCATGAACACATTTTGACTATTTACAACAATCACGGATTATTTCGGATACGAAACCAGAACACTGGACTGAGAGATCCAAAGTAGTCCCAGAAAAACCAGAACACTTTTTATCTACTGCGCATGAGTCCGACAGTTGTGGATTGTTATTTCTCAAAACCAGAACAGACCTAATGCTTTCAAAAAATTATTTAAATTGCTGACACGTGACACAAACGAAAATGCCAGTGTTGGCATTTTCTTTTTAGTTGGATAAATTAACTAAATTTAAAAATATTAATGCAACTAAAACGATTTTACATTATTAAATAAATATTTATATATTGATAGATACAAATTTAAAAAAGGTTTAACATCACGCCTCGGCTACATGGGTGGAAAATTCAGCTTTGGTTGGTAACATGGAACATGCCTATTTATACAAAAATATGTATCGCTTAGCTTCAATTGCCAATAATTTCTTAATTTTACTAGACCAATTTATAACTATGAGATTAATACAACGACGAAAACCTACTAGACTAATGTTGTTTACAAAAAACGAATAAAACATTCACGGTGTAATCCACGTAGTTGTCAAATTATTAGCAGAGAGTATGGCAGAGTATTGTTACAAGGATTGTTTATGGTTATAATTTGGTATTGACTAAACATAAGGCTCTAAAGCGCACAAAAGACATTTCAAATTACCTTAAGGAAGTATATTTGCATTCTTAATTATCAGTTTAATGTATGTTTTCTTGTTGCAACTATTATAGGTGTTTTTCAGGAAAGTACAATTAAGTGTGACAGCAGTGTAAAACAAGCTTAGTAAAACAGAAGTAAAAGTTGGAAAGGCTTTTGCCAGTTCTCCCACTTTATACACATAAATTGACAGGTTTGCCGCGGATCTCACTGAAGTGGAGAAGTGGACGCGATACATTGGCGTACAAAATTATTTTATAGATGTTAATAACAATTTCGAGTAAATAGTTTAATAAATTGTAAATAGCTGTTGAAATTTTGTAAAATTATGATTTGAATATTATAATACATATTTAATAATTATTTATAGTCCATAAGTGCATGCGATTGTCCGGTTCCGCCGATAACAATTTAAAATTACTTATTCTATGAAACGACACTGGCAGGTAAACATTACTGCGAAATTCTCGAAGCCGTCCGACGTGGTTTGACGTTTACCCCCTCTCTACCTACCAAAAGCCTTTCCAACTTTTACTTTCTCTATTCGCGATTCAAGCTAAGTGATACGCCATCTGGAGGAAATTTGTAGAAGGTCCGTATAAGTAGGATATCGATCAGTGTTGCCAGAAGTAGCAAAATTTCGCTATGTCGTCGGATTTTAGCTCTTGAAGAAGTGGCTAAGACCTTTTATTTAAGAATCAAAATTTGTGTCTAGTAATATGTAATTATACTTTATATTTATTTATATTATATTTATAAAGATATTTTTATAAAATCGATTTATTATATTGATTTTTTTTAAATTTCAGTTCATGTATTAAATTTGTTTTAAAATCAGTTCATCATTTGGCAACATTGGCGTTCGTGTTCATTGTTTACATTTTAATTTGTATCAATTACAATTGGAGTTTTTTCTTACTTTTTAGCTTTAAATTTGTTTATTTCTTATAGTACGTGATAGTGTTTATATTAAAAATGAAATCTGCGAAAAAGTCTCCAGCAAATTGCAATCTATATAGTGTTAATGTCAAAATAAAAACTGAAGTATTCATTAATTTCCAAGTTCAAGTCAAGTTATTTTTATGTTTAACAATATTTCTACAATATATGTTCAGTTAGATAGATTTTAATAAAGTGTATGAAAAAATATAACGAGACACTCAAGATATATTTATAATGTATAAAATTAAAATGATATTTTTCTATTTGTTTCAGTGAGATTCATGACAAGATGCAGCCTCTTCTGTATCCTGTGGGTGGGAACGAATTACATGTACATTATGTCCTTAAGGATTCTCCTTGCGACTGACGTCATGGCTCTTTTCGCTACTAATGTTTCTTTCGTATACTTACTCTCTTGGGTCATTCTACATGAGCAGTTTGTCGGTATAAGAGTAAGTACGAAAAACACTTTACCTTATTTTATTTTTAGAATTTTAGAAGACAGTGGCGTGGCCTTTATATGTTTTATTTAATAATAAATTGTAACATATATCTTTAATAATGCATATTTACAAGCATACAGTAAAGCTTTGATTTCCTAGAACGCGGTACCATCAAATAACGACCGTAATAATGTGTGGTAACGGCAGAATAATATATTTTGTGCAGTGCAGTCTAACTGGTTTCCAAGAGACTGTTGATTCACGTTGCCAATATGAGGGTAAATGCTAAAATTTGTAAGCATTTGAAACTTGTGGAGTAAAAGTAGGAACATTGACCCAGTTTTGGGGAATTTGTGAGAATTCGGTAGATACGTGTTTTGTGATTCCATATTCTTAATAGACCATCAGATAGTGACAGATTTGCCCCATTTTCGCATACAAGCCTCGAAGAGGGTTAGAAAGTATATCGATGTTGAGTAGAATGAAAGGAAATTTACAAGTGGCTCTTTATTCGATTTTCCTTAATAGACATATTTTCCGAACCCAAAATGCACTTATCCATTCGGGTCATTCAAACCAATATATTTTTTGGACTAGTGATGATGTACGTTTTCAGAAATTTAATAATGGGCTTGCGTAAAAAAATCGGTTTAGATCTCGATTTTTCTCGATTTCAAGCCTTTATCAACTTGCAACATTAAAGCCTTTGGTTTTCCGAAGCCTATTCTATTAGTTAATCATTAAGTAACCACGGCTTGCGTGAAAATATGGGCAACAAATACCTTTAGTTTTTGTTAAGAATAATCGAATTTTCCATATGTTATCCATAGGAGCCACCAGCAAATTTCCTTTCATTCTACTCTACTCTTCGAGGCTTGTATGCGAAAATAGGGCACATTAACCTTTCACTATCTGACGGGCTATAAGCTAATTTATCAAAATTATATTAGACGAATTTTCACATTGTAACAACTCTATATTTCAGTTATTTGTGTCAAAAAGACTACTTTCTCAGCTTTAGGGCTTCTTTATCAAACAATAGAATGGCATTAAGATCTTAAGGTGACCGAATTGTTGATGTATACTTCGGCCAAAGCTTCGTGACGTCCTAATACTGACCCTGAGTAAATTTATGATCTGGCCAGGGTGAGTTCTGCTTGGTGGTAACTTTTTACTACTATGAGAATTTCCGTGAGCTGGGTTTGAACTGCACTGGTACTACTGCATAATCATGCATAGTCAAATAATTATTTAGTTACCAAATGTTCACCGATAGAACACAATGCATGAGAATTAGCCAACAACCACATTATACACTCAAGGCGACTCACATCGTTCTGCCTGGGGAGGTGTCGGCGGTACTTTGCTACCGCAAAAGTTTCCCCGCACCCCCCGCTCTTGTCTGCCGCTGTTCTATACATTATATTACAATGAGGAATCACACAAAAATTTGTTTACCTGCTAACATGCATGTTTAGGTTTAAGGGTCTAGGGTATATTCAACATCCTGAGCCTCGTTTTGTCTTAGAACCGACGCTGTAGATATGAATCGTACCTTCCACTTCCGTCTATATTCGCTTGAAGTAGTGAAAGCGTATCGAGCGCTTCCCGCTAAAAGCGACGTCTCGCCTCACCAGATCCTACATCAGGTTCTATTTCAACCATGCAGAGTCGTGTCATTGCGATAAGAGCAACAAGTATTATGTAAATGTCAAGTGGAATGAGACTAAGAATGGTCAAATCATAAGTCCATAGTTGTCTTTAATAAAATAATGCAGAAGACAAAGGGAGTTAACAAACACTGCTGAAAATCGAAACTTTAGCATTTCCTTTAAGGATTCATTCTAGCTTCCTATTTATATACATGTTTTGACCCATATGCGGCATTAGCTTGATACTGAATATAATTGAAGTTCCCTTTCTGCACTAACTTTTTTTTATCATTGCCTGATTTACAAGCAATTTGTATTTGCATATTTAGAGTATCGTGTTTGTAGTATTAACATAAGTACTAACTTAAGTTGACTTAAGTCCATAAGATGTATTGTTGTGGTACAAATATTTTGGTCCAAAAGATTTATGTAAACTTGAGACGTTAGTACCGGACTTACCGCCTTTAAACCAATTCATTGTGCTTTAACAAAAGGTGTTAGACTAAAAGCTTTTAATACCAATTGACAGAGCGTAAAATGTTTAGTTTAAAACTTGTTTTATCTAAATTTTGCAAAATTGTGACTAAAGCCCTTTTACCTGACTTTAAAAAATATCCGAAATAATAGAACATAAACAGATTTGAAGCTTAAGGCCAGCCGGTTTAAAATAAGTGATTTTCGAGCTGGTATTTAAATACGGTGTCGCCATCTATTAGCTATATCCTTTTCGATCCAATGATAATTCTATATAAGGTTAAACTAGATTAAATTCGAAAGAAATTGGTCATTATTTTTCTTTGGCCACCGCGACCTTTTCAAATATATTGTGGACCTCCGTTATTATACTCTGTGAAGTGTGTTATGCATTCGCTTCATTCGTCCGTCCGTCCGTCCGTCCGTCCGTCCGTCCGTCCGTCCGTCCGTCCGTCCGTCCGTCCGTTCGTCCGTCCGTCCGCCCGCCCGTCGCGTCGTCCGTCTGTCCGTTGATTATTATTATAATTATTTAAAATAATCGATTAATCGAAAATAATCGCTTAATTGAAAATAATCGATTAATTGAAAATAATCGATTAATCGAAAAAATGAATTAATCGAAAATAATCGAAAATATTCGATTAATTTAAAAAATGGATTAATCGAAAATAATGAATTAATCGAAAATAATCGAATATATTCGATTAATCTAATATAATTAAATAATCAAAAGTATATATAATCGATAATTTAAAAAATCGATTAATCGAAAATAATCGAGTGATTGAATTAATAGAAAATTATCGAATAATAAAAAATAATCGAAAATAAACAATTAATAAAAAATAATCGAATAATCGATTAATCGAAAATAAACAATTAATGAAAAATAATCGAGTAATCGAAAATAATCCATTAATCGACTATCGATTAAAAAAATAATAATCGATTAATCGAATATTAATCGGAAAACAATATCAACTTGAAATGTTTAGCAAATATCAAGTACTATATGGGGACAAAGCCTATGATTAAAAAAAAATTGGCGAACAAAATGGAGGGTTAACCTTTAAGGGTGGTTGAAATAACAAGAAATAGAAATGAAACACCAAAAGCGATATCAACATGAAATCTTTAGGGAAAATCAAGATTTTTAAGGGGATGAAGTCTATTGCTTCTGAAAAAAATATGAATAAAAATGAGGGGTTAAGGGGGGGGCGGGGTCTGTTAAATTGTGAAGAGCATTATAGATATTCATTCTAGGTTACACTATGTTGTCTAGCTTGTTAGGTTATACTATAATAACTCTATGTAGAATGATTTAATTTTACCGGTTGTAGTTTCTTGCACAAAATACCTTTAGTACGAATGAGAATTAGTAAGAGATGTCGCTAAAGATTCATTAGTAAGAAAGGGATTGTATATCAGCAGGGTTCCATATTACAATCTTCTCCTTTTGCGTAAATGGTGTCAGACTACAAAAAAATCGTACACAGATCACGATCAATAATTAGATGAATACTCCATTTTAATGCCAAAACCGCAATAAAAACTCGTAAGCCTGATGAAATCCCTTCTTTCCAAAAAGTATTCAGCTCGAATATGTTCCAAAGCTGATTACTATTTAATAACTCGAACATTTACCCGGCAACTTTTAATAAATGATTAAATATATTTCACAAAATTTCTCAACTTGCGTGGCAACTCTCTCGAACTCCGAAAACGAATCCGTCTAGTCTAGATTAATAGGTTATTAAATAACTTGGAAGTTTTATAAAAAGAATGTCGAACGCTGAACACTGAAAACAGACGTTTTTAGATGTTTTATTCGTTTTACTTGGCTCACTTTCCAAATTGAAATTCTTTTCATTGGAAGTAAAGTAAACCCTCTAAGATGTTTTCGTTACGGAATTACTAGTACAATATGTTTGCGAATAACTGTACTCTGTTAAGTTGAGAAGTTCAAATGTGGCTTCTGTATGACGAAAGAAAACACTTCGTCTCTCTATCATACATTGGGCTATAATAAATAAATAAAATAATTACTCAGCTGCAGTTATCATTGAATTTTACTTTTATGAGAATTTTTTAAACTTTAATTTAATGGTTTTTTACCTACCACAACTTTTATTAAATCTGTGAATAAAATTTTAAAATTTTTAGAAAATAGTCTTGGTTTCAAAAACAGCTGTTTATGGAAAATTTAAATTTGTTTTCATTGGATGAGGAACTCTTTTATTTATATTGGGCCCACAGTAGCCGAAACTAGTCGCCATAATAATCACAATCTTTTAAAGCAATTAAATCTTTGTAAATGACAATAGATGGGAAATGACATAGTTTTTTTTCCCTATAATATAATAATGTGCGCCATTTTAGTTTCGTAAGAGTTCCAATAGAAACTATCTCTTAAGGAGGTGGCAATGTGAGCTATTTCCCACCAATCTGATCATACTCTGATCCTCTGCCTTGTTTGGGCCTTACGACCCCATTTGACCTTAAAACCAGGAATATTTGATGAAAGGAATAAACCCCCAACTATAGCGATGCCTATGCTCACAGATAGCCGGGTATGAATCATTTATTCGGAAATGTGCTAGAACTCTTTATAAAAGAATATTCGAGTAAAATGGTGCGAACGCTTCAATGGCAAATGGAAAGTAAAAGAATTTGGTGGATGTTATATAATTATATAAATATGCGTTTGCAGTTATGGAAGGAACATGCTCATCTATACAGATAGCAGACAAGCACTACTCACCTTGAACAGGCCACGAATTTACTCAGGGTTAGTACTAGAATGTCACAAAGCTTTGGCCGAAGTATCCATCAACAACGTGGTCATCTTAAAGATGGATCAAAGGTCACGCCACATCGAAAGGTAACCGTCTTGCTGATTTACTGGTCAAGAAAGCAGCCAACCAAATACTTTTTGAACCTGGCCCTTCTATTGGCCTGACAAAATCGGTAGTGACAAACCTAATTAAAGAAATTCAAGGAAAGGTGAAATGAAACAAGAAACTGCAGAGTTGCCAGGGTGCTTTTAAGTTATCTTGACAACACTGCATCATTCAAATACTTGACTATGACTAGACAGAATCTGCGCCGTCACATGCATTCTGACTGGTCATTGCCAAGTACGGAAGCATATCAATATCATGGGGCGATCAGAATCCGCACTTTGCAGAGGGTACGAACAAGAAAATGAGACCATCAAGCATATCCTCTACGATTGCTCCACGCTCTCATATATTAGGAGATTTGTGTTCGGCGAGTATCGGCTAACACCGGCCGATATAAGAGAAGCACCTCTTGGCGATGTTGTCAACTACATTAAATATGTAGGCTGAATCACGAGCTAGGAGGTGCCTATCATTTTAGGAGGATGCACACTGGGCCTAGTGAGGCCTAAGTGCCGTGGGAGTAACCCATCCTCCACACGTTACAGTTACAGATGAACACTCAGTGGAAATCGAGTAATAGCTAAATTAAGCAATCGTTACAATACGTTAGTTGGTATTCAAGATAATATTATTTTAACACGTTGAGTACGGTGTGGCATTTAACGGATGCCTCACTGCTTGTCTTCTTTGAGACGGCGAGGCATCAATATGATGCCACAGTCAGAAAATTAGCAAGGACGACGTGGTTTCGTAGTACGTCTCGATATGATGCTACAAACATAGGAGCTCGCCCTCTATAGTAATAGAAAAGTTTAGAGGGCTTTCAAAATCAGAGACATATCCTGTGTCATATTAGTTTATTTTGTTTTAAATATTATTATTAAGCAAAATGTGAAGCCGAACGTCTTGTTACAATCGAAACATGCTATACAAAACTAATCTTAATAAATGCGTTTAATTTAACATAGAAAATAATCATTATTATATTATTATAATTTTTCTGTTCGATGTTCTGTAAAAGAAAACAATAAACGCAGTAACTTTTTTACATGAATTGCAGTGCCATTTTGTTCTGGGCGTTTTGTTCTGTGCTGGAACTCTCCCATATTGCTCTATATTTTTAGCATAACATACAACACCGATTTTTAGCATGTTTCTGTTTTTGTAGCACTTATCCCACAGTTCACATACTCTCTTTTTTCTTTCTTAAAATCACGCATTATGTTTACGTTAGCTCAAACTCACAGCAACTGCCGCTCCAGCACAAATGCATTGTCTCGCATGCATGTAAATCGACAGGTCTAAACGCGCAAAAATGTGGCATCACATCAGTGCCTCACCGTCTATCCTTCTGAATTTAGCCATATAGACGGCGAGGCATCAACGTTTAGTTACGAAAAAAAAAATTAAATAATTAACAAAAACTTTAAAAAAATTTGTTGAAACATAAAATTTATAAATTAAGCTTTATCAGAGTAAGATGAGTGCCAAAAAATTTCCCGTCCTTCGACATGATGATTGACCGCAGAAGCCTTAGAGTAAAATGATTTACAACCTGAAACTCCCTGATTGCATTTAGGCTGTTCCCCATACATGTAAAAGATTTTTAATATCGTTATGTTCCGCAATAAACCAAGAAACGGAGATTTCTTAGGCTCGTTTTATGGACTGCGTCTATGAAAGTCCGTTCGAAAACGGACGTTTGTCTTCTTAGATGTTCGAAAACGGACGTTTATAGTTCTATTGAATTAAATCTGCCATTTTATGAATGAACTACAAACGGACGCTCTCCAGGAACGTCCGTTTCAAATACAAGTCAAATGAGTTGTATTATGCAAACATGTGTTTGTACGTGTCGGTAGATGGATATAGAACGCAGTTAAGGATGTCTGTCCTTGGAACCGCCGCCATTTATTCTGCTTCAACCCCGACAGGTATCATAATTTCTTCACTGTGTGTCGAATCCAATTAAAAATTGTACGTATTTTAATAGTCGTAAACCAGTCTAGCAATGAACATTGAACTGTTAATAGACTGCGTAAAACTCTACTTTGTTTACTGGATGAAATGTCTTACGCCTGGTTTTCTAGTCAATAACATGTAAAGGACAACCGGATCCATCCTCTTTAGTTTTCTCTCCCACATGCAGACGTTCGAAAACGTAATGATCGAAATGTCATACGAGCGTTCAGAGCTTAGAACATATATAGTTAGGAAGGAGAATGCCATCATTGTATAAAGAACTAAATAGTAGTCTCACCTTATGGAAGTTTCATTGGAGCGAAATGGATACTACCAATAGATGGCGCTAGTGAATATGGATAAGTCGATATTCGTTTGCAGTAGGCGGAGTTGAGGGTCCAGCAGAAATTTTTAAGAATGACTGAGACCGATCGATGGATTTCTATTTTTAGCTCTTGCTCTTGGATGAAATTTTATACACTCGTAATTCAATGTTTGGACTATTTTCTATCTAATGTTTGTTATTGTGCGTTAGTGCGTTTACGGATAGTAGGTATTGTGAATGAGTTGTGTTTATGTTTTATTACTGAATTATTTTACTGTTAATAAAGGACGAGTTCCCAAAAAAAATTGTGTATTTATAACTGTTTTGAAATTAATAAAATAGAAAATATGCTTTTGTTTTTCGTTTCCTTTACAGGTTTTATCCGAATTAATTTAAAATAAATTATATAATATTAATAATAGCAATAATAATACATTTCTTAAGTGTTGAAAAAATTGTATTTTTAATTTAAATACCTAAGTACTTAGCATGAGTAATTATAAACAACAGGTTATTTCTTTAATCTGATGCGTAACAATGTAATAAAAAAACCCTTAAGATGGTTGGTAAATAATATAAATGAATTCTTAATATTGAAGTAAATACAATGGGTTCTAGAAGCTTGGACGTCATTCTTAAACTTAATTTTTAACTTTCTCAAAGAAAATACTATACGTGTCAAGATTAATAAAAAAAACAACAAAAAGAAAAAGTGGATAACTAACGGATTAATGAAATCCATTGCACACAGAGATAAGTTATATAAAATATTTCAAAGAAAGCAAGATGATATATCTAAAAGAGAATTTATTGCATACAGAAACCATTTAAATACATTGATTAAAAAAACAAAAATTGACTTTCACAAAAAAAACATAGAAAACAATAAAAATAATTCTAGTAATCTCTGGAAAGCTATAAATAAAATTAGCGGTAACACAATAAAAAAACAAGAAATTAGACAAATTTTGAAAACGGATAATACAAAAACAAATGTTGAATCCGAAATAGCGGAAATTTTTATCAATTATTATACAAATGTTGGACCGAATTTAGCTAGAAAAATAAACATATCTGGTGCACCACCTGCACCTAGAATCACTTGTAAACAATCAATTTTTCTTAAACCTACAAACGTAAATGAAGTTTTAGATGTAATTAATAATTTAAAAAATAAAAAGGCACCAGGTGTAGATTGTATTACAGCAGAAACTATTAAAGAATTAAAAACGGAAATTGTAATAGCTTTGACTCACCTCATTAATTTGTCATTAGAAAAATCAGTTTTTCCAGAAGAATTTAAAATTGCAATAGTTAAGCCTCTGTACAAAAATGGTGACAAATGTAAACCATCCAATTATAGACCAGTATCACTTACCAACAATTTTACAAAAATTTTAGAAAAAATAATAAAAATCAGACTTGAATCATTTTTGAACAAAAATAACATAATTTCAAAAAAGCAATTCGGCTTCCAAAGTAACAAATCAACTGAGGATTCTATAGCGGAGCTTACAAAACAAATGTACACATCAATGGACCAGAGTAGACCATCAATCGCTGTGTTCCTGGATCTTGCCAAGGCATTTGACACTGTTGACCATCAACAGTTGTTGGAAGCCTTGGCAGATGCAGGAGTAAGGGGTAGTGCTTTTGAGCTTTTTAAAAGTTATCTGTTGAATAGAAAGCAATGCGTACAAATAGAAGAACACATGAGTAGTGTAAAGAATGTAAAATGCGGGATACCCCAAGGCACAGTACTTGGCCCAATTCTGTTTAATATATATATTAATGATTTATTATCATTAAATAATAAGGGCCAGGTACTTAGCTTTGCCGATGATACCGTTGTTTTCTATTCGGCAGATACGTGGAAGGACTTAAAGGTATTAGTTGAGGATGACTTAAAACTCCTTTTTAATTGGTTTGATCATAGGCTTCTTACTGTTAATTATAATAAAACACACTTTTTATCTCTAACAAGTTACGAAAACAATCTTCCTAACTATAATACTCTAAACATAATATATAATAGCAAAAATATTGAAATTAAATCAGAAAAAAAAGTTAAGTATTTGGGTATGACAATTGATTGTCACCTAAGGTGGAATCATCATATAAATAAGGTAGTTAATACATTAAGAACATTTCTATATAAATTTAAATATCTTACAAATATCCTGGATTTACCTTACCTAAAAATGTTATATTATGCTTTGGTGGAATCGAGAATAAACTATGGAATCATTGGCTGGGGTGGAGCAACTAATGTTTATCTAGAAAAAATTGAAACTATTCAAAAATTATTTTTAAAAATTATTTATAAAAAAAATCGTACTTACCCCTCGGACCAACTATACAAAGAATTAAAAATATTAGATCCTAAAAAACACTTTTTCCTTAAAATTGCCAACTACTACTATAAAAACCCAACTAGCCTTAATATTGTTACTCATGAACACGAAACAAGACGAAAAAACAAAATTAAATATAAAGACTTAGCATCTCGCAAAACTGTAGGCCAAAAATGCCACTTCTTCTTAGCATCAAAAGTGTTAAATTATTTACCCCCAAAAATTCTAAAATCAAAATCATTATCGCAATTTAAAACAAGAACAAAAAAATTTTTATTAGAAGAATATAGAGCAAATATCAGAAATATTATTGATATGAATATCGATAGATAAATGAAAAATAAAAAAAAGAATAAAAAAATTTATTAAAAAAAAAATAAATAAAATAAAAAATAAAAAATAATGAAAATTAAAAAAAAGCGGCAAATTTCTCTATTATTATTATTATATGTCAGTATTTGTATTATATTAATTAATTGTAAAATAAAACATAAAATAGTACTTAACATATCTCTACACACGCCACGGACAGTTTTTATACTTTGTGGCAATGGGTAGTTTATTTGTATGTACCTAAAAAAAAAAAAATATTTATATTATTAAAAAAAAAATGTATTTAAAAAAAAAAAAATTTATTATATTTAATTTTTTGTACATTTTTCAAATAAACTTTTATTATTATTATTATTATTGGTTGGGGTTCGGCTTTGGGGGATAGGGTCGAAATATTGAAACTAAACTTGGTATATGGATGTATTATCCCATAAAAATTTAAATCGCTTTAAAAAATTCACCCCTTCCCACCCCTATCTGATATGGTGAGGGTGGCATTCCCAAAAAATTAAGTTAGAACTTTTTAAATAAAACAGTTGAAATCTACGATTTTTTATACATATAAACCCAAAATTACAATTTTTTTTTTGAACTTTGAAAAAATTTCGGCTTTAATCTTCATAGTTCGGATGTGGGAGCTGGCATTTAAAAATAGTTACAAATACATAAAAATCTTATTTTTAGCATATTTACAATAGAAATGATTTGCAACATTTTTGTATAAATATCTTACCACCACCATCCCCTAGAGGGAGATGGAGGGTGTGGCATCCCCAAAAAATCAAGTTAGAACTTAAAAAAAAAACAGGTAAAATCTACAATTTTTTATACATATAAACCCAAAATTTCAATTTTTAAATCAAATTATCAAATTAAATTATTTTTTTAATTTCTTTATTATATTTAATATTAATTCTACTTTTTCTAACAATAATCAATTTAAGATATCTACTTTAATTGAGCCAAAATATTTAGTAGGAGAAGTTTTTAATATTATACAAACATACTGTGTGTCCAAAAAAAATATATGAATTTGGCTAAACATTAACCTTTATTTCTAAAAACAGGAGAACAATGTTACTTGAAAAATGTATCTAGAATTAATATTTACCACCATCAATTCCTGTACCTGGACACACTTTTTTTTTAGAATACGGGAGAAGCGGAAGTGACATTTTTACAAATGAAATTAATTTCAACAAATTTATTTGAGATCATGTACAAGATTATTCATTATTAAAGACCTTTTATAACCACTATTGCATATTCAAAAAAAGCATTAAATAAAAGTTTGTGAATATGACTGACTTTTTTTAAATATACCATAAAAACACGTATTCAGATTTCACGGAATACAACACAAATAAACTTTTTTAATGTTATTTCTATGTTATTAAATTTCTGGGATATTTTTTTTCTAATTTCACAAATGTATATTATTGATAACCCTATCGTATACCGTCTGTTCTCGAGTAATTTAACGTTGATAATGTAAACATGAAAAAGTTAACATTATTAAAGTAAAAGCTATGAAAATCACAACTATTATGTTTGATAAAAAAATAATCCAAATAGGTAGTTTACAGTGAGAAAGAAAAAGTGTAAATATTTATAAGATATACGACATAGATTATCTATGATATTCGACGTTTAATTAATCAGGAAAGAATAAAGATCATTTCGAAAATTGAATAAAATATACATATATCTATGCTATCCTTATTAAAAAATATTCATGTTAAATCCTGTGAAATATGCACACCACTCATATGGTCATTTGATGACATTTTTACAAAATGCGGTCAATGTAAACATTATACAATAATAATTATAGCATAAAGGGAGGGTAATTTATAATGAATAACCCTGTTAGGTACAATAAATTTTCAGTAAAAAAATTTTAATTTGCACTTTTTTACGTAGATTAAAGAAAAATGTAATTTTGTGCGTTTTCTTGGTGCAGACATTTTGCGACACACTGTATATTCAAATCCAAAATGATGTATTTTCTTTTAACACATACCTAATACAAATTTATTAGCAAAATTTAAATACTTGTTATTTTCGGTATATTTCTCCTTTAGACACACACACACATTTTTAGTTTCATTGTCAAAAGATTTAAATAAAATTACCGGACCTTTTAATATTCTATTATAACTTGATGATCCCGAGTGGCCATAGCAAAAAGACGAAATTTGAGCATGAAGATTTAGATGTCATTAACGTAAAATTAATGTTTTGAAATTAATTTAAGTTTTACCAATTTAGAAAATAAAGTTAAATAATAAAAAAAAGTGTCCACTCGGGAGTTTGAACTCGAAACCCTTCGATTTGTAGACAAGTACTCTAAATTTTCGTTATGAAGACTTATGAAAAAGTTTTACTTTTTAACGCTGATAATCAGACTGCTTTTAGTTTCATTAAAATCTCAGTTTATTTCTAAATATAGACGAATATCTTGTGGAATGCTATTATTTATTGATTCTTTACAAGAATCACTAATTTTTATTTATATTTAATCTAAATAACTAAAAAAATATATACTGACAATTAATTTGACGGAATTGTCACTTATAAAGTTCTAACATCTGACGTATCTAACCAGTAAATAAAATCGTTAGTTTAACGATTGTACCAATAGATGTCGGGCGCGATTGCCTACAATAACTTTTACATGGCGATTATCCTACTATAGTTCTTTATACAATGATGCCATGTCCGCGTTAATCTAATCGATCTGACGGAAGTGGTAGCCATATTGTACTATGGATGACTCATCTACATATGATAAATGGTTTCTAAAATTGGTTTATAATTTTAGTAATTAAAATTTGTTTATAATTTGGATGGTTTTATGTGTTAATTTAAACTTTTATCAAGCGAATGTTTTGTAGACATTTTTAAAAAGTGTTTAGTGTTTTAGTATTTATTTAGTATTACTGTTAATTTTAAATTTTCCGCGTTAAAAGACAAACAAGACAATATGGTCAGTTGTTCGTCTTGTGGATATAGCAGCACAGCTAAAAGTAGAAAGAAATAATCTACATTTTATAAGCAAGTATTTTGTTCTCTCAATTTTCAACCACATTAAAGATTTTTTAAATTTTTAATGTTTTAAATTTGTAAACAAACATGGTAAGTGCGTCTGCGATCAACTGTGTTCAAAGGCGTAGTCTCATGGTTTATAGAGTATACATACTTTTATTTAAACAATTCTTTTATGCAATTTTAAGATATTTATGTGGTTGTTAAAATGAATAAATTATTGTTTAATTTAGATTTATAAATTGATTGCAAGTAAACAATTTTCAGATTTCTTAAAGATTCTAGATTTACAAATTATATAAATTAATCCCAGGTAGACAATTTTCAGATTTCCTAAAGATTCTCAAAAAACAAAGTTATGGCTTGAGTTTATGGAACAAACAAATTGTGAGCCAAAATATCTTAATTTTTTGTGTTCACGCCATTTTAAAGAAGATTGTTTTGATCGAACCTCAAAACCAAGAATAAGACTTCTACCAACAGCTGTTCCAACAATAAAAGTGGTCCGGTTAAAGTATATAAGTAAATAAATTCTTTACTAACTATATCATGTGCCGTTTTTTTCGTATAATCGAAGTTTATTGTATGAATGTGATGCACCCTATATAATTTATTACAAAGTTATTTACAAAAACGAACATAAATAGAATTATTAATATCTCAAGTAAAAAAAGTAGCATATCGCATGCCTCAAGATACTGTCTATCTTGTTTAATTTTATTTTAAATAATTTGTCGTTTAAATACAGATGGAAATATTGTAAGTTTTTCAGACGACACAGTTATTCTGTAAAATGCAGAGAACTGGAGTTGATTAAAATTATTAATAGAAACGATCTTATAAAAAATTTCGAATGGTTTAATTATAAAAACTTACAAACCTTTGATAAAACTTATGTTGTTCCATTATACAGTTACAAAAAGATGGCCTCTTCCTATAGAAACAATAAAAGGTACGTTCAGTAGTTTCATATAAGTATTACAAATGATATCAAATACCTTAGAGAATAAATTGACTCTCATCATAACTGGACTAAGCGTACAAATAATGCGTTGAATGTACATTTAAAAATAATCTATTTTGTACTCATAGAATCATTATTACGTTATAGGATCCTTTTTTGGAAAGGTGTTTTACCTGCTTATGCAAAATTGTCCTGCAAAAAATATTACTAATATTATTATGTAATAAAATGATCAGAAATTCTCTTCGATATTAGGAAGTTTTATATGTACTCCAACAATCTAAGAAAGAAATATCACAGCGGTGTTTGACCTAAATATAAGTATAGGATATTTAACTTATTTTAACGCATACCAACAAGATATATTTATTTTTCAAACCTTAATCATTTGTAAAATGTAAATTAATAAAGACATTGTCATAATAAAGACGTAAAAAAGTCAATATTGTTTTTTAATACATTATTGCTTTGATTTTTCAAATGAAATCCCTCTATAAATTATCCCAAAAATATTTTTCTATAATTATCCCACCCAACATGCAATTTTAAAGTAAAATTTATTCACATAATGAAGGTTAATAAAAAAAATGTAAACTTCTCGCAAAAAAATAGCAATTCGTTAAAATGAGAGAAATCGGTAAATTTAGATAATATGCAATTGAGAATTTATTATTTTCTTTTCTACGCCCCTCTATGACAGTACGTCACTGGTAGACCGGAAGCACTTGTCGCCATATTTGTCTGGTTCACTGTCAAAATTAGATACCATCGCGATTCCAAGGTCGTTGAGGATTCTTCCTTCCTGACTATATATATTCTAAGGTTCAGAACTTAGATTATTAGTCGTTTTCTTTTTACAACTAATCTGAGCTAACTTACATCGACTAAGCTGAGATGTACGTTCTTTTTATGATTGTAAGTCAGAATCTTCCTTTTCCCCTTACCGATGCTAAGGTGCACGGTACTTGACGTCAACCATAAACCATCACAGAAAGTGAGTGTTCTGTGCATCATATGAACAAACATATCCCATGAATTCTATATTTTAGAGAGAATAAAAGACTATGATAACAGGGGGTGAGATTTGTAGTGTTGAATGTTGAAAAAATTATAAAATTTGATTAAAATAAGGATTGTTTTTAAACGGATGACATGGGACACGTCACTTGTCAACCAAAATTCACGTTCTTTTTACAGTTAAGCTTAGATCAGAATCTAACTTTTAGTTAGTCAAGTATGCTTGTAAAAAGAAAACGACTATTATATTCAGAGCGAACCTAATCCGTTCGCTTTGAAAGGTATGGCCAACACAAGTTCACAAAGACGTCTTCGAACAAACGTTCCCAAATGCAGTGCATAAAACCAGCCTTATAGGTATGTCAGTTTGAAACTAAAACAGCGGTTGATTTTTGACCTTTCATTCGTATTGAAAACACTCATTTTCATATTGCCTCTACGTGAAATGTCTAAATAAAAATGAACATAGAAACGTATTTTAAACATAATAATAAAAAAAAAAAATAACAAATTAAAGTTTGCATTCTCCAATGCTGTTTTATTGTACAAACGACCAATAATATTTGATTACTGTAACGGTAATTTACTTTAAACAGTTCATTACTGAATTTATTTATACTATATTCACTAAATTATTTACAACTCAATTTTTAACGCTATTTTATTTATTATTTTTAATATTATTAAGTACTTATTTGGTAATTTATATAAAACATATCTTAACATAACAATATCTCGACTTAAATGGTTTCAAATGGCAAAAATCTCATTTATATACAAATATGATCATCCCGAATGATCTACATTTTTGTCAACAATCTTGCAGCCGCCCACTAACTTTTAGAATAACGCATTCACCAAAATTAATATCTACAGGTAAATTCTAGGATATTCCAGATGGACGTTTCCATCAAATTTTAGATGACAATTTAGATGACTAATCATAATCGCCTCACAAGGGGTTTCGGAGGTTACTCACTTCATCAAATATTCTTGGTAACGATAAAAGTGGAGATCGTAAGAAGCCCAAATAAGTCTGAGAGGGACTTAGAAGTTAGAGCAAGATTGGACTGACATTACTTTTGCTTGATAATAAGTACTAAATATGTCTCAATGCCAAAAGTTATTTGCTAATTTTAATAAAGAATTTGCACGAAATACAAATTTTCTATGCTGATCTAAGTTGTGTGCACACAGCCATTAACCTCTTTTGGTTCCTTATAACAAATATACAAGTCAATGGTAGCTACAATTTTTAATTTGTTTCATATACACATAGTGTGGAATATTCTTCAAATCTTTAAACCCAAACATAAAATGGGCCTTGATCAATAGTTCCAGTGTAGTTCAAATTACGAATTTACTTAGATTAGATTAGATTGGGAGTTGGACTTTGTTTGTCCTTGTCCACCAAGACCTTTTTAGATCTATTGTGAGACTCCGTTTGTTTTAGAGTATGTCGTCTAGCTTGGTCTTTTTTATTAGACTTAGTAGCTTTGACAGTGGCTCCCGCATGTAGTTGCATGCTTTTGGCTTTTCTTCGCCTAAGGTTATAAACCTTATTCAAGCCAAGCCTTCACACTGGCACAGGACGTGGATTGATGTGTCCTCCTCTTCTTCACAAAACATGCGCAAAGTTGCTTCTTCTGCTGGATTAATGTCACTCATGTGCCTTCTAAGGCAACAATGTCCAATAAAAAGACCTACTGTAATTCTAACGATTTGACGTTTTGATCCAGAAGGTCTTTCTTGAACTTGGCCGATGGTTCCTTGATGGACTGTTTGGCCTGTCTGTGTCTTGGATAGTTTTTCTACCATTTTTAAGATTCTTTTTACATCCATTGTTTGATGGATGTCTTGCACAATGCCTTAGCAACTCCACAGAAGGGTCGGAGCCTGTCATGGCCTTATCTGAGCCTTTTCGGGCTAATTCATCGGCCTTTTCGTTTGTGATGCGTATTACCCTGTATAAATATCAATGTTTGGCGATAGCCGTTTTTTGTAGTAATATTGAGTTTACCTTCTTGTGGAATATACCGAAATAAAGTCAGTTATAGTACAACATTTATTTGTTTTATTTCTCATCATAAATTCGCTCCAATAAAATAAATAACTGAAAATATTAATTAGTAATTAATTGAAGATATTACAATATCCCTTATGGCCTAGCACTCATGCTAGGTTCACCTTGTTTTGACTACTTAGCTCTGCCAGGTCTTCTAGACAGTCTTTCACCAGTCGTAATTTAATTTCTTGTGAGAGAATTGCCTTTAGAGCTGCTTAGCTATCAGAGTATATAGCAATAGTTTTGCCTGATACTTGCTGATTTATAATTTCTCTTGCACAGTGTTGTATGGCTATTAGTTCAGCCTGGAAGACTGTTGCATATTTTCCTAAACTCAGCGAAATCGTTGTTTTTGACTTGGGTCCATAGATTCCAGTACCGGCTCCTCCCTTGATTTTTAAACTGTCTGTGTACTTGACGAGTTCAGCCTGTACGGGAGGTCCCTGTTTCCAGGATTCTCGGGCTGGTATTTGAATTTGAATGTTTCTTTCAAATTTCTATGTGGTTATGGCTCTATCAGTAGGCATAGCTAGAAAACTATCCCTTTTTACTTGCTGATATAGCCTTGAGTGGTAGGCGCTATGTAGTTGGCTTATTGGGTTTTGTCCCTGCATTTGTCTGTGAATAGCTGACCTGATTTCTTCTTGTATGAAGATGTGCAGTGGCGTGAGATTTAATAATACCTCCATTGCTGCAGTCGGCGTAGTGCACATGGCCCCAGTAGCACTTAGACAGGCAAGCCGCTGAATGCCAGTGAGTTGGCCTATTGCATTTTCCTGCGCAGTTCTGGTTACCCACGCCACTGTGCCATAGGTTATCATTGGTCTTATTACCCTTGTCATATGGTCATTTTGGGGTTAGACTCCAGTTTTTCCCACATATTCTTCTACAGCTTACGAGAGCTATTGTAGCTTTGTATGAGAGTTTTTTGAGATGTTGATTTCACGTCTTTGGTCAAATATGACTCCAAGGTATTTGGCTTCTGCGACGAATGGGATAACTATATTGTTTAGTACTAGTAGTCTTAGTCCTGTAAGTACCCGTTTTTTTTTTGTGAATGGTACAACTGTTGTTTTTTGTGCGTTAATAGACAATTTTTCCTTTTTGCACCAGTTGTTCACTATGTTTAGAGCTGTTTGAGATCGCTCCAAAACTGTGCCTGCAATTCACCCTCTGACGATAATTGGTAGGTCGTCTGCGTATCCTAGGCACTGGTAGCCTTTTTTAGACAACGTTTTGAGAAAGTCGTCCACAAGATTTAACCACAGCATTGGAGATAATATTCCTCCTTGTGGGCAGCCCCGTAACTTTTGCCTGTAAGGTTTCCTTTCCTAGAGTGGATAAAATAATCCTGTTCTCTAGACAGGCAGTGATCCATTGGCATATTGTAACTGGGACGTTTCTCTCTTCTAGAGCCTTGGTTATTGACCTAGTTGAGGCATTGTTGAAAGCTCCTTCGATATCTAAGAAAGTGGCTATTGAGATTTCTTTATCATCTATTGACTTTAAAAGTAGGCGCTAGGTCAGTTGACTTTCCTGGCTGGTTTGCATGAATTTACTTAGGGCTAGTACTAGGTTGTCACCAAGCTTTGGCCGAAGCATCCATCAACATTGTGATGCGACGCTACATCGAAAGGACCGTCTTGCTGATTCACTAGTCAAGAAGGCAGCCAACCAAGTACTTTTTGGACCTGACCCTTCTGTTGGACTAACAACATCGGTAGTGACAAACCTAATTAAAGAACGTTCCGTTGTGAAATTCAAAGAAATATGAGATGAAACAAGAAGCTTTAGACACTACAACAAACAAATTCTTGACTAAGACTAGACAAAATCTGCGCATGATCACAGGCATTCTAACTAGTCATTGCCAATTACGGAAACATTTCCATATTATGGGGCTGTCAGAATCCGCACTCTGCAGGTGGTGGGAACTACTGCGAACAAGATGTTACGATCGAGCTTATCCTCTACGATTCTTCGACGCTCTCATTTATTAGAAGATTTGTGTTCGGCGAGCTAGGAAGTGCCTATCTACTAAGAAAGATGCACAGTGGGTCTAATGAGGTCTAAGTGCCGTGGGTAAACCCACCCTCACACATTACAGATACAGGGTACCGCAAATAACAATATCAATATAAAGTTACATTTTGGAATAAATATGTTTATTTAATGGCTTTGTTAAAATAAAATTAATAGGAAATGTTTGAAATTTATTGATCCATTGAAACTATTGATAATAAGTCTAAAAGTAATAGATATGGGTATATGAGACATTTTAGAATTTTTAAAGTAAATTTAATTTTCTTCATAAAATTCAAGGTGTTCCAATTAAATTAACGCAGTCATTAATTACTGTAATAAAACCCCGTACATTTATTGAATATTTAAATGATACTAATAAAAAATAACAATATTTTGTAATGAACTGCCAAAAATTAGTTGATTAATTGTTTTGTAATCAAGAGTAAATAATTAATTTCAACCGTAAAACATTTTTAAATAATGTCAAATAAATTGAAAATGATCAAAGATGGGGGGATGGGAAATCTTTGTTAAACTATTGTTTTGTTGTTTCGTTAAACATACAAGGCATTTGTAAGTTAGACGTTGAAATTTGCTTTTGGGCCTGTCTATTGGTTTCGCATAAACATTTTGACAACCTTTTTTGGGTTCTTTAATTTTGACAAAAATTGTTAATTAGGAAACAAAATTAATTTACTTATAGTTTTATATCTCCTATTAATATCTAAATATTTAGATGTAAGTCAAATTAATAGAGGTAATAAAAATATATGCCTAAATACCAAGAAAATTAATTTAGTGTAATTTATTTTTTCCCCTTTTTTTAAATATGCAAACAAATTTTCAAAATTCTGATGTACAGGGTATTGTTTTAAAGTGAATCAATTCAGTTATTTTTTTACTAGTCAAAGAATGCAGCAAATATGAACAAATATACAGTGTAGTTTGCAAGATCATCCTATATAGTTATCAACCAAAAAAAACCGCAATACTTATCCAGCATGTTTCGATTGAAATTCAAAAAACTCAAATGCAAAACAGCAAAACGTCTTCTGGTTTTAAAAATAAAGTTGTGCTAAAAAGATCAGTTTCCTTGCTTTTATGCACACAAGTTGCACACGACTTAACTAGAAAAATACGAAAAATGTGTGTAGGTATATCCTTGTAAATATCCTATTGAATACAAAAATTCTAACGATATCAGGACGCTACTTGAATATATTTCAGTATTGCCACATATACGATATGCCTTAGATTGTATTGTTACTCCTAACAATATATTCCACCTGATTATGCCAAAGAAAAATCGAAGAAAAAATATTGTAGCGAAAACTGGGTCAGTAGTATTTGCGAACTGCCACGAGAAGAAGAAATATTTGTTTGTGAACAACAAACCGCTTGCTGGTCGGATATAAAAATAATTGGAAGCGATGTAAAATAAATTCTCTTTCAGTTCTATTAAAATTCAAGTAAATCATTCTGATACTGAACTGTATAATTAAGTGGCTTTCAGCCACCCGTTGAAAATACAATTTTGAAAATGTAGAGTTGACGACAGTAATTTTTGAGTGTTATTATTATTTCTTTTTCACTTCTGGAAATACGAGAGAAGGTTGAAAAATGTATAATACGAGTGGTATATATACTGGGATACGAAACAAATTACATTGCTTTACCTAGTTATATTCAATAGTGACAAACTTTTTCTACTTATTTATCAAATTTAATTTTGATTCGTTCATTACAAGCTCTCTGAAATATTGTTTTATTCTAAATAATTTATAATTTTTTATTAATTTATTTAATCTATTTCTAACTACGAGATTTAAATATCTATGCCAGTTAGCACGCTACCCCAAAATACCAAAATTTTTCGAATCCCATGGTGTTTCTATCAGAGCTAGGCTCCGCTTACAATAAGAAGAACACAGCTACGTCATCAACTGGCGGAGTAATTTGTTGGCTATCGCCACCTACTGAGGATTTAGTGGCGTGTTAATATTATAGGAATGTAGGAATAATATTTTTAAAGCAAACAAATACTCACATATTCTTTATTTATTGATAGTTATACATGATATATATTTGAAATTCAAAATTATAGTTTTGACGTAGCGGTGTTGTTCTTATTGTAATCGGAATCTAGTTAAGAAATACCTACACCACTGGTAGCTTTCCCTTTCGTTCTACCTGCTAAGAACCGGCATACTGATGTGTCAGGGATTCCCGGCATTTATCTGTGAGGTGCATCATTGTTTGATAAAGACATATTTTGTTGAATATTATTTTTATCATAACTTATCTATTAAAATTACTAACTGGTATTTTTTACCAGCATTTATCTTTTATATCTTAGTATTTTTCCAACGCATTATAAAAACCTAATGTACGTTGATATCATGTTTTTATTTTGTAACCTGCTATTCTAGAATAAAGTTGTTCTCTAGTTTATGAGTTATTCAAAATAATTAACTAAAAACCTTTAAAATATATATAAGTATCCAGGAATCTTTAATGAGTTCAACATCTATGGACTAGGGACCGACGGCTTTATATCTCCTCCGAAAGATGGCACAATCTACGCTATACCACGTACTTAATTACATAACGGCTGAAGCTGTGGTAAACAACTACGCGGGCAGTTTATTGGGATTCCATCCAGTGGCAGATTTAGGTAGAGGATACGGGGGGCACTCCTAAATGGAAAACGCTTTCAGTGACAAAATAACATATAATTAAAAAACCACTAGATGGGCCACCCAATATATTAGAATTAATATATAGTATCATAGTATGGTTTATATGTAAGATTTATACATATTTGAAGTTCTTTAAACTCCTACATAGTATCAATAGTGCAGGTATTAGAACAATTCGTATGTGTAAACTTACGTAAAAACCGTACTACTTATTAATTCTTATATTTAATTTTTACTTTTCTGTAACCAGTAAGAAAAGTATAGGAATTATGATTTTTTCGACCTCGCGGATATTGAGTCCCCTGATTTTATCCATTTTCGCCATGATTTCAATTTGTGTAACTTCTCTGTATCTGTAACGAGTGGAAGGTAAGTTAGCTCACGGCACTTAGGCCTCAGTAGATCCATTGTGCATCCTCCCAAATAGATAGGCACCTTCTAGCTCGTGAGCCACCCTACATATTTAATGTAGTTGACAACATCGCCAAGAGGTGCTTCTCTTAATTCGGCCGGTGCTAATCAATTCTCTCATCAATGATCTCATCGTCTTGTTGGTACCCCCTGTAGATTGCGGATTATGACAGCCCCAAGATATGGAGATGCTTCTGTACTTGGCAATGATCAGTCAAAATGCCTGTTATCAGGCGCAAATTCTGCCTAGACATAGTAAAGTATGTTTTGCTGTAGTGTTGTAAGGATAACTTAAAAGCTATTTGGCAAGCTATTTGCAGCTTTTTGTTTCATTTCATCTTTCCTTGATTTTCACAAGAGAATGTTCTTTAATTAGGTATGTCACTAATATTATTTCTAGTGTTTTCTTTTGCTGCTTTGAGAATCCCCGTGAGCGCAGTTTGAAGTGTACTGGCTCTACTGATCATAGCCTATTTTATGTTTAGGTTTAAGGATCTGGAATATATTCCACTTCCTGAGCCTTGTTTTGTTTTAGAACTGTCGCGTCGGTGTAGATATGAATCGTACCTACCACTTCCGGCTCTCTTCTATTTGTTCTGTTATAACTTTATATGGCTTATGAAAGATATATCTCGTTGAGGTGGAGTCCATGTTCGCTTGAAGCAGTGGAAGCGTATCGAGCCAAAAGCGACGTCTCGCCTTACCAGATCCTACATTAGGTTCTATTCCAACCGTGCGAAGGCATGTCGTTGTCATCAGAGCCACCCTATTTGATGTAAATATCAAGGCGACTGAGACTAAGAATGACTTACATGTCTCTGGTCGGTGTGGTTTTCACTGCTCCTGTTATGTTGAGACATGCTTTTCTTTAAATGTGTTCTAGTTTGCGGACAGCTGTCAAGTTTTGGGTTTTCGGTACCCAGACAACTGCATCGTATGTTAGCATAGGTCGACGACTCTGGGGGAAAGACCCCAGGTGCGCGCCACGGTTCGACGGTATTATTCACAAGCATTGTATGCTTTTTACTCCCTTCTTCCTGTGGACATTTCCTCACAACTAAGCCTCTTATATTCATATATTCTATATTTTGTATATATTTGTCCATGATAACTCATAAATGGCAGGTAATGAGAAACATAAAATTTTAAAAGTAAACTTTAATCCATCGCAAGGTACTTTTAAGGAGGAGTTTTTCTACTGAAGATATATATTTTTTATTTTTTTATAATTTATAATTAGAGAAGAAAATTCTTTGAATAAGAATTGTTTGTGATACCATTCTCTATAATTTTTGTCCTATACATGATATCTCCAAAATAGTAATTAAGAAATTTGAAGAAGAGTGGAAAATTTTAATTTTTTTGTAATATTGTTGGTAATGAAGATATAATACTATCCCTAATTCACCCCCTTACCAGTGAATTTTAAACCCTGAAGTTGATTGAGCTACTTGTGTAGGGGAAGGGTCGGTTATTATTATTATTTACCGTAGAGCTCTGGGGTGACAAAGATGATTGATGGCGCCATTTGACTTACAGGTGAGGAAAACCCCACCCACCATCATATAGAATATTACATTACATATTGTTCTAGACTGCCCAATGTAGGTACATTACCTTAAGAGATTCATTAATTACTGAAATACGTGGTCATTGAAACGATTTGGGTTCCTTACTAGCATCAACAAACGAAGACAAAATTCGGTAATTATACCAGTGTGCAATGAAATTAAAATTTATAATTATATATATTATATATAACTAAGTACTATTTTTTACACTTACATTTATATTCTAATTTTTGTTACTCCGTGCATTTTTATTTATTTATGGGCAAGCCCATTTGAGAAATAAATTACAATTTTACATTATAATTAAAATGTAGTGAAATATATATGGTGCTGAAATACAAACGTGGTATAATTCATTACATATAGACTAAAATAGGTAAAGAATTTAAAAGATTTAAAAAGACAAACGACAATAAGGTTAAATAAAAAATTTACATTAAACATTAAAAGTTAAAAATTAAAGCTCAGTACTAATTGCTTTATAAATTTATAAAAGGGGGTGTTAAATATATCACGTTCGTTATGAGTGTAGGCTAATCCAAACTTGGAATACAGCTGCTTAAAGTATGGTTTAAACCACAAAGCACATAGAGGTTCCACGTGAATGACCAAGGTCAAAACCGACAACTAACATTTTTTATGCTATTTGCTCCAAACTCTAGATGGAGCTACTGGTAAAATTCTGATTTCTTACTCCATTTTTAAGCTTTATGGGAGAAAAACAACCAAAGACTCCAAAGATGTGATGTGTATTTATTTATGTTTTTGGTTAATCTCATTTTTCCGTCTGATTTTAGTGATTTTTTTGTTGGCTTTGGCTTTTGGTTTCTGTTTATAGTTTCGTCTTAGTTATTTGCAAAATTGTGATGTTTTGCTTTTATATTTCCTACTGTGTTTTGCAATAATTTTGGTGCTACCTGTGGGTGCTACGTTGAAAACGTCAAGAAAAACTTCATTGATTTACCATACATCTGCATCATAAAAAGACAAACGGGTATAACAACTAATTGATAATTAATTTATCACTGGACTAGATTCCGAAATCATTTTTCACATAAGAGAGTAATACACAAAGCAGTGAAGTAATACCACCATCTGTATTTGGAAGGAAAATACCTATTTATCATTGAATGAATAGTTAAAAGGATTCACCTTTTAATACAATACCTATATTACATTTGTCCTCGGTTTAAAAGACATTTATAAAATATATTATTTTAGTGTTAATAAAATGTAATATCCTAGTCTCTACTTCACATTTAAATTATTGATAGGTATTTTAAAGATTTGAGATTGTATACCTATTTGCTGCAAGTAAGTATTCGTTAAATATGTATTATTATTTGTATTTATTTTTATCTAATAATATTTATTTAAGTTATTAATAAACATATTTTAAGAATGTTCTATTTTATTATTTATTGATATATCTTATATTTATTTAATAATAATATGCAGAACCAACTCTCCACATCAGACCCCTGCTTATAACAAATTAATTCCTCAAATTTGGTATAATCGACCTAAATTATTTTGTAAAATAAAAGTTTCGAACTTACTAGTTCCATTCTTTATTTTATAAAATTATTTATGTGGAAATCATTTAAAATTTAATTTAAAACTACTACCTACTCCTAAAAATTACAATTTGAATTTACCGCCATCTGTCAATTGTCATTTTAGTTCCAGCTCCAAACACAAGGTGTCGCTAATTTGGTTTAAAAGTTTAACATTGGCGTGGGGTCTCTAGAAGATAGAACAGAAGTAAAAGTTGGAAATGCTTTTGCCAGTTCTCCCACTTTATACACATAAATTGACAGGTTGGCAGCGGATATCCCCGAAGTGGACGCGATACATTGGCGTACAAAATTATTTTATAGATGTTAATAACAATTTCGAGTAAATAGTTTAATAAATTGTGAATAGCTGTTGAAATTTTGTAAAATTATAATTTGAATATTATAATACATGTTTAATAATTATTTATAATCCATAAATACATGCAATTGTCCGGTTCCGCCGATAACAATTTAAAATTACTTATTCTATGAAACGACACTGGCAGGTAAACATTACTGTGAAATTCTCGGAGCCGGCCGACGTGGTTTGACGTTTACCCCCTCTCTACCTACCAAAAGACTTTTCAACTTTTACTTTCTCTCTACGTGCTTTGTGGTTTAAACGATAAAAAGGTACATAAAATGTTTGTTGCTGTCGAGTTGAGCAGGTTGGAACATAAAGATTTAGTTTTGTTAGAAGTTCAGTACAGCTGCTCTGCCATTGATAATTTTGAAAAGTTATGTCAGGTATCTCTGTTTCCTCCTAGTTTCCAAAAGGGTCGTTTGATTTGAGCGAGCGTCGAGGAGACCAAGAAGTGATAACGTCATAATAGATTATTGAATCAAATCAAATAAAACAGAGTAAAAACCCTAACCTCGCCTTAATTTTTGTGAATCTCGTATCTGTGTCAAAACATTGAACAAACAGTAAAGAAAATGGAAAAACTTTTAATAATAAGGGACAAGTCCCTGAAATGCCGCATATACTACAAATGCCTGCCCCTCTTTGACACTCCATTACTATGATTATTTTTTATGATGAATAATTTTAGCTTTTAGCACACTTGACTGGTCTCGAATTTTGAAATTCAAGTTTATTTGTAGGTTAATTACAAAGAGATATGTAGAGACTTAGAGACAAAGACAAATTTCTCTGTCTTCTCGATCCTTCTACTCAGAGAACATCGAGCTCACTCTATGTTCTCGCTCCAAAGCGAAACAAACACTTTTGGGATCGCTCGGAGTGTCAATTCAAAACGTACGCAGCGCTCGGAGATCTCCAATGATCAAATCAAACGCACCAAAAGAGGGGATGTTTAGAAACTTCTCTATCAAACCATACTCGCAAAGGACACCCAATTTATAGGCTATGTATCTATGAAATTTATGTTGCACATTTTCTATGTTTCTGCTGTGCCTTATGTATTGTGGAGACCAAACAGAAGAGCAATAATCTAGGTGAGGTCGGACTAGTGAACAATAAAGGACTTGCAGTTGTGTCAGTAACATCATGTGTTTGCCTTTTGATAAAACCTAACATTTTCATGGATTTATGGATAACCTTAGGTATGTATTGATTAAAGCTTAAAGTGGGATCTAGAATAACTCCAAGGTCTTTAATTTGATTAACAGTCTCCAAGATATGACCATTTAAGTTATAATCAAAAGTAGTAGTTGGTACATTTTACTCTTACTCTAATTTACTCCTACTCTGTATATTTTCTTCTACTGTGTAATCATATATAAGTATAGTTGAACATTTTTGTCTCTTGTAAAAATTAATTATTTCTTCATACACACTGCCGAACTGATATATAGATGGGTACAATCAATTGTGAGAAGATCTTGATATAAATTGGGAAAATGAGTTTTTTTAATGTTGACGAACCATCTAGAAACAACAATTCTGGTGGAGGTGTCATTACCCGAAGCTTCGATTATTAGTCGATGGACGTCTGGAATATTCGATAGCAAGCCTGCCACATAAGTATATAAATATACTAAGTTTTGTCCTTGTTCCAGTTGATATACCGTTCTGTTCAAATAAATATTGTCAGTAAATTGTAAATTAATGTATCAGTAAAAAAAATATAAATTAGTGTTGTATTTAGTACAAATAAATCAGTGAAAATAAATGTAACAACAAATTGTTTACATAAATAAACGTTACATTATTTAAAGAGGAAGGCATGTTACCACAGAACACCAATGGGATTCAATTCCTACCTTTCCTACCCGAAATGATATTAACTGTAATTCGTAGGAGTAAAAAATCAGCATCCGTTGCAAATTGAACAATATACTAGGTGTAATGCACTGCTGCTACCCATTTTTAATTAGTTTTAATATTTATAAAACAGTGACATCTCATCATATACTATAAACTAATCAAGATAATGAAAAGTGAAAGTTGATAAAATATAGATAGACATAAAATAATTAGGCATATTATGTCACATGACATAGATAAAATGTGACATATATCATGTGAAATCATGGAAACTAGTTAATAAAGTGGGTGTTTTGTGGATACCTATTTTTCATTTGATTTTAACTTTTCAGATAATGGCTGTGATAATTTGCGACACTGGCGTAGCGTTGCTAGCTTACATGGATGGAATAACAGGAAGCCCAACACTTGGGGGAGTCGTTCTTGCCACATCTGCAGCAGCTGGATCAGCTGTATACAAAGTATGAATTTCTAAATAGAGTTGGATGATTTTTCACGAACTGTGATTTATTCACTGATATTTAACGTACTAGTAACGAATCATGAAGTTATTGAAATATCACGATACCGCACAACTCTCTGTTTATATCTTATAGTATTTACAAGTTATAAATACATGATTTTGTATATTTAAGGTGTTGTTCAAGAAGGTGATAGGAGACGCGACCTACGGCCAGGTGGCGCTGTTCTTCTCGCTCATCGGCATGCTGAACGCTGCTTTCCTCTGGCCACTATGCCTGGGGTTATTTCTGATGGGGATCGAAACCCTCCATTGGGACATGTTACCGTGGCCAGCGTTGTTAACGTCAAGTGTTCTTTCTCTAGGTAAATTATGGTTACTCAGTCTTTTTTTTTTTTTTAATCGTTTGGTTGTATTAACTGTACTAGTTTAGGGCCGGTACTTTCTGCCTCTGGTTAAACACAGGATTAAGAAATCACGTATTTAAATTTAACCAAATGACTTAATCATGATTAAGCAATATTGAGTACTTTACTACTATTTTAACACCGTATTTATAAATCAGGTTTTAATATCGGTTGGCAGCAACGAAATTGTCCCGGAAATAGGAAGTAATAAAATAATTCAATTATGTTATACTTCAGTTGACACTGGTCCTTTTTTTTAATGAATATAAGTAACTTAAATAGCTGGCGACCGAAATACTGTGATCACAGCAGTCATGAAAATGAGTATACAAATTCATACTTTCCTACCATATAAAAAATGATGTGTGATAGCGAGGAAAGGTTATTCTTTAATTTTACATTTTCTGTTACGAAATTAATTACTAATTTCTTATCAGTAAAACATACAAATATTAAACATATTATAAGAGATTCATTTATAAACACCTATTTGTCTTTTATGATAAAAAGTGAGTACCTACCTGTATAATTTCCATCAATAAATATTCAAATTAAAGAAAAACCGAACTCGGCATGCTATAAATATATGATTGAGAACGAAACAAAAAAAAGCTAAAGCCATTACTTTAAAAAAAAAAACAAAAATGGATCAAACGAAAACGGGGAAGGGGGCTTTCATCCAACCGTATTTTATATGGTTTTGATTTCTTAGGCAACATTATTTAAATTTTCCTTTTTGAAAAAAATCTTAAAAAAATGTATTATCATAATCTCCAAATTCTAAAATAAACGTTTCTTTCTTGTACAGTTTAAATTCATGAAATCATTAAACATTTTCTTAGTCAAACTGACAATTCGAAATATATGGTTAAGAAACCTTGGTTAAAGTTATAATCATAGTTTTCAGAGTTATTCAATTTAAGGCATTTATAAACTTACCAAAACATACTTAAGGTTTGGTTACTCTGATGACGTCATATGGTAATATATGTAACTACATCTATTGAGGCATTTCTTTGTAAGCTTACTAGAACATACTTTAATAAAAAATAACAAAATCAAAACATACTAAAACTTCTAAAATTCAAATTCCGTTTAGAAATCTTCATACTTAAATTAAATTTGACATATGACATTCAATAATAGGGTTACCACGGTATGTGTGACGTCACCGCAGTAATCACAATCACAGAACACTTATCACAATTAGGCATTCCAACGACCTGTCAAACAATAGGTGCCAGTGGGAAATTCTTGTATATTTAAGGGGGGTAGCGACATAGTCTTGCAACTTGGACCATACTTGGACGCTATTTTTATTCGAAGTAGTACTCGCCAAGCCTGCCAATTTATGAAGAAATGTATAGGTGGGTTTTTTAAATATTATTTTTATCGTGTTTGACATAAAATATTTAAATGTAATCCATTATTCATGATTTTACGTAAAGTAGATAGAATACACCATATGTCGCCACCCTTAGATATACCAAACCTGCCCACTGGTAATTAATTTGCTTAGAATGCCTAATACTGTAACTAAGTACGTTGTGGTAAGCTTATAAAGAAATGCCTTTTACAGCGTCACGCCTCTTTTTTTATCCTGATTAAGCTTAAACAACAGTGAAAGGACTCAAGAAATTAAATTTAGTTAATCATGGTTAAGTAGGCCCTTAGTCTATAAAGAAGACATTGTATATGATATTCAATCTTTTGTTTAGTACAACTACTACAAAACATTTCTTAGCTTAATTTATTCATAAGAATCAAAACTCGATTCCCTATCATATAACGACAAGCAAATCATATGCCTTTTCTGCCACCAGTTTCCTAGCTATTAAAAACTAGTTCACTTTTTTTGTCTAGTCCGTAATAAGAAAATAAATAAAAAATAATAGTTTGTGCAGCAAGAGTGGATATGATGGCCATGTCGCACGAAGACGAAATTTGAGCAAGACGCCGTAGGGCGGAGTGCTCAATCGTCTGAGTACGATGTGCATGATTCACTCGAGTTGTACAGAATATTTTTTCTACGACCCACTTACGAAAATTTACAAATAAAAAAAATATTTTAGGTTATTAAGACAAAATAACTAATTTTAAAATAATTTATGGCTTTTAATAATTTTTTAAATAAAATAACCAAAAAAATGTCGAGTCTTCCGTGTGGAAGGCAAGAAGGCTAACCACAGGACCATCTATTCTTTTATTTTTGTTGCTTTAATACTCGAAATTAAATTGACTTCATATAGTTTTATTTAAATTAACAAATTATTTATAATTATGGATGAAATAAAAACAGAAATTTATCGATTCTATACATGAATAACTTATTTTAATGTATGTTAAATCTTAATAACTAAAAAATATGCTAACAATCAGTTGGACAGAATTGTCACTTATTAAAATTTTAAAAATAATAGCAATCGGTTGATCAAAATATGAACGGTGATTGGTGGATTTCATTTTTTGCAGTGTTTGCACTACCTAGAATGGATATGAAATATATTCGTTCAGTTGAAGGCTATAGCATACTTTTTTGTTTTGTAATATGTGTATAGATAGGCTAATATCCATGTGGCTGTAGAAAAAAATCTTTTTTGATTAAAAAAGAGACAGTAAACATCGCTGTCCTCTATTTGACTGTTAGTAGACAATAATGCTACATAAAAGCATGTTATCTCATATTGATGACAAATGTGTAAAAATCTACCGCCCTAAGTATACCAATGTTTTAAATATTAACATTTATTTTTTTTTTTTTTTTAGTTGCCAACTTATTGGGTAATTTTAGTATAGCTCTAACCTACGACTTATTTATAACTTTAGGACTTATAACAGCCGTCCCTGTGTCTGCAGGTAAGCCCAAAACAATTTATATTTAGAACTCAATAAATATATTTTAATAATGATAGACTGATAGACCGAGGCATGGTAACGGTTTTTATAAAACAATTAAAAAAAATAACCAACCTTAATAGAAGAAAATAATTTCACAAAAACTGTCGCTATCACCCGGTCTAAATAAGAAAATGAAAACGCAAATGTTCCTCCAATTTACCTTTTTTGTATATCGGAATTGAAAAGTACCTTACTGTCGTCATCTACCTGAAACTATTCGCGATTCAAGCTAAGTGATACGCCCTCTGGAGGAAATTTGTAGAAGGTCCCTATAAGTAGGATATCGTTCAGTGTTGCCAGAAGTAGCAAAATTTCGCTACGTCGTCGGATTTGAGCTCTTGAAGAAGTGGATAAGACCTTTTATTTAAGAATCAAAATTTATGTATAGTAATATGTAATCATACTCTATATTTATTTAAGGAATTTTTTATAAAACCGATTTATTATATTGTTTTTTTTTTTTTAATTTCAGTTTATTTATTAATTTTGTTTTAAAATCAGTTCATCATTTGGCAAAATTAGCGTTCGTGTTCATTGTTTACATTTTAATTTGTATCAATTACAATTCGAGTTTTTTCTTACTTTTTAGCTTTAAATTATTTTATATCTAATAGTATGTGATAGTGTTCATATTAAAAATTAAATCTGCGAAAAAGTCCCCAGCAAATTGCAATCTTATTGTGTTAATGTCAAAATCAAAACTAAAGTGCAAGTCGTAAAATTTTGTTTTTTACGATAAATGGATATTTACAAATTCACACTATTGAAATTTTGCAAAACTTTGTTTAGAATCAAACTGTAATCTGATTTGTTACGGTTTTATTACCACTTACATGTATACAAAGTTCTACATAATGCATTTCATAATAATTAAAGAATAAGTCTAGTAAGATTTTTAAATAAGTTTGTCAATAATAAACGTTTGGTAGGTACCTATAATGTCCTTTAAACCACATATTAAAACATGTCCTGGGCTTAGTAAATACATATTTCTAGATGTTCTTGTAGCAACCAATAGGTGAATATTTCCAACAAATTAAGTCATACACATGATAAATATTATATTTATGACGAAAGCACGAGACTTTAACTTAAATTAACACTAAATGAAACTCAAAAACACTGTTACAATAAGAATATTATCTAAAAACAGTTAAAAAAAATCACAAATACAAAATCCGCCCAAAACAAACACATGTAAATAAACAAACATCCTACTTATAGGTGACAAATGACAGGCGCGCGAAAATTAATTTGAATCGCGAATTGGAAACGCTGATGATAAAATTATCTGTTGTTTCTTCTAAAGTTTATCCTATGGTTAAGACAATTATATCATCAGCAAATGTTATAAGTGTATAATAAATATAATACTGGCCCAAGAGCACTTCCCTAGGGAACGCCAGCATAATATATTCAGTAGTGCAGAGCCAGACTGTGCCTCGCATATTCTCGAGACAAATGTGGAGATATCCCTAAATAACTTTTATGAGAAAAGGTCGATAGCTCGCCGAGAACTAGTGGGATGGCCTGCAAGATCTCCCGACATTAATCAATTTGTTTGTATATTAAAGCGAAGGGCCAATTCCTACAAAAACTACGTCACAACATAACTGAAATTTTTGAAACAATAACTGTTACTTTCAAAAGGCAATTAATAAGGAAAACTACTAAAAATAGTCTTTGTTTCTACCAAGAAGTTAATGGAGAATATTTCAAGAAATAATTTCTTATGTAGAAACTTTGTATGTTTTACTCTTTGTTTGTTCTTAAGCTGTCTCTGTTGCTCTTGTAATGGGTTCTACAAATCTTTTAATGTATTTTTCTTTATTTTTTAGCCCTAGATGTTGTACTGTATGGTGCAAGCTTCGAAGGAATGAAATTAGCAGGAATGATTTTGATAGGAGTAGGATTTTTCCTTGTCATGTTTCCTGACAATTGGCCTGATTATATTACAAGGCTCTTGAGGTAAGTGCTTCATAGATCTTGCTAAGCTCTTCTTTAATTATTAAAAATAAATTCAAATTAATCATTTTTTAACAAAAGTTGCAAGTTGTACTTACAATTAACACTAACTTTAAAGCAAAGTAGTGCCTACTTGAATAAAAAAAAATATTCTTACTGAATTTTACCAATAACTTATTTTATTATCTTATCTAAAAAGAACATTGAATAAAACCAAGCCATCTTTCTGGATTCTCGGAATAATGCAAACGATCAATGGTACTGAATCTCAAATTGAATTGCTGGATTTTACATTACGATATGCCCAAAACTAAACTTCAGATTAGAGAAAGCCCAGATTTATTCAAATATCAATAAAAATTTGCCCTTGTTTAGAATTGAAAGCAAGGCAGCTGATAAATATTTTTTTTGTAAAGCTGGTTTAAAGCTGTATTCAATAATTTTTGTTCAGTTTGGGTAACGAGTCACTTAAAGTGGACTTTACTGAAAATAGTTTGACAAATGTTTCAGTTTTTCTCTTAACCGAAGTGATAATTGTTCCATCTTTAATGTTGATTGGGGAAAGGAACTGTTAAGGAAAATCTGGTTGGAATAAGACCACGATGGATAATAGTAGTTATTACAGATTTTCTAACCCTAATTGTCGGGTTTTCTCACTCAACTTATGACCGTCTGATTCTGGTAACACTGGAGCACTGTAATAAAAAAAAGTTAAAGTCTGTTGGTTTTTCATTTGGAATAAGAACTGAAAAACTGAATTCATAAATCCAAAACCATATTTCTGCTAACTAGGCAGAAAATAGACATAATCTCTTTTACTGAAGATACACCGTCTAAAGGGAAAAGAAAGTATGACCCTCAATAAATATGCATAGTTCCAATTATCCCACTTATTTTACATCAAAAATATATAAAGAAATAACTTTAATATCAAGCATAAGTACGAAACATAAATACAAAAATAGTAAGCACCGTAACTACTGACTACTGATTTCGTCGCACAGCCATTGAAACCCTTCAGACATACCAGTTCCTCTCAAAGCACAAACTGCTTGTATATGCCACCTCCTCTCTTTTATATCATTGAGTTTGAGCTTTTCTGTGATCTCAGCTAAGCTCATGGCTTCAGCAACGTCTTGTTTGTTGGCGAATATCATCAACGCCGCTGTTTGGAGCTCCGGCTCGAAAGTTAGACTTTTTAATGCTGCAGCAGCTTCTTCTATTCGCTCCTTGTCGCAAGAGTCTACCACGAAAATCACACCTAAAAACGTTTTAATACGTTTAGTTTTTATGATTCTAATTTTCTCATGCAGTTAGATTTTTAGACTTTTCAGTTTCGGTTGGGATGGTATCAATGGAAGAAGTGAAATCACGATTAATATCTAGAAAACTGCATCTTAAAGACAATCAAATGTAAATAAAACTTGAGGGGCATGAAGGAGTGCATATTAGTCAACCAAATTTGTCATTCGCATCGTTATTTCTGGGCCTGGCTCCTCCCTTCTTCTTCTTTTTTTTTTATTCATCTTCAATTTCGGTGAGTAAAACATTAAATAAGAAGAAAGGTTTTTTGAATAAAAGTTCCTTGACGGAATTATAAATACAACAGCAATAGCAACGTAGCAGATATTGGTTAAGGTGGGCCGTAAACACTTTTGAACTGTTAAAGTCTCCAGGTGTGGATGGAATATTTCCTGCCCTGCTTCAGCAGGCACAGGAGGAATTACTACCACACATAATCCGGCTATCCCGGAGCAGTCTGGAGCTGGGATATATACCAGAAGCATGGAGAAGGGCCAGAGTCACCTTCATTCCAATAGTAGGGAAAAAGGATACCACACATCCTAAATCTTTCCGCCCAATCAGCATCACATCCTTTGTATTAAAAACAATGGAGAAAGCTGTTGATAATTATATCAGAATAGAAGTCGTGGAGAGGGTGCCACTCCACCACAGCCAACACGCGTACCGAGCAGAAAGATCTACAGAAACTGCCCTGGTACAGTTGACTGATGTAATCCAGGATGCACTGACAAACAAAGAAACGGTCGTGTGTGCCTTCCTAGACATAGAAGGAGCTTTTGACAACACGAATCTGTAAAAAGAGCACTTGCATACAGAGGAGTAGATAACATCACATCCAGATGGATGGCTCAGCTGTTATCTACGAGAATTGCAAAGGCACAGATAGGGCAGGACACCATTTCCATCTGCACAACCAGAGGATGTCCACAAGGAGGAGTTCTATCCCCACTAATGTGGAGCCTAATCGTAGACGAACTTCTATGCAGATTGACTGACCTCGGCATACCCTGTTAAGGTTATGCCTACGACATAGTCATATTTGCTAGTAGCAAGTTTAGTAATATCCTGTGTGATATAGTCCAACGAGGACTAGAACATACCAAAAGATGGTGCCATGAAGTGGGACTTAATATAAACCCTACAAAAACAACACTAGTAGCCTTTTCAAGGAAAAGAAAACTTAATCTCAAAACCGTTAAATTAGACGGGATAGATATAGAATGCAAAAATTAAGTCAAATATCTGGGCCTAACCCTAGGGCTGGAACACACATGAGAAGGAAGTAGTAAATAAGGCCAGAAAAGCCCTAATGGTATGCAGAAACATTGCAGGTAAACGATGGGGATGCAACCCAAACATACTGCAATGGATGTATACTGCAATAGTGAGACCAATCATCACTTACGGAGCTATAGCCTGGAGTAACAGAACTAGTTTAGCTACTACGAGAGCTAATATCTCAAAAGTATAAAGACTAGCCTCTGTTTGCATTACTGGTGCAATGAGAACCTTTCCTACGGCCGCAATGGAGGTGATCTTAAACCTCACCCCTCTACATTTGATGATAGAGAATGTGGCAAAAAGGACACGATATAGAATGATCAGGAACGGAGTAATCAGACGAAAGTCTACTTGCTTCAGGACTAAAGATACCTGGGACATGCCCAAGGATGAAATGCAAAAGAAGTACAGTTTTGTGAAAAACTTCAAACCCACAGAGCTGGGCTGCAAGAAAGAATGGAGCCAAGAATTCATCGCCCTTGCAACGAAAAGACGTGCTATTCAGTGGTATAGGGATGGTTCCAAAACCATAGAAGGAACTGGAATAGGAGTGTATGGGCCGAGAACCAAGCACTCCGAAAGCTTGGGAAAATACCCAAGCATCTTATAGGCGGAACTTTACGCTATCGAGAAGTATATCCAGTTTAACATCGAGAGAAACTATCATAGACAAGAGATTATCATTATGTCCGATAGTCAAGCAGCCATCAAAGCGCTAAGCTTTTACGTAATCAGCTCAAACATGGTCTGGAGATGCCTAGAACAATTTAATGAGCTAGGCGAGAAAAATAGAGTTACTCTCACTTGGGTCCCGGGACATAACGGGGTACAGGGTAACGAAATTTCAGATAGTCTTGCAAGAAAGGGGCTCAAACACCCTTTGTAGGACCTGAGCCGTTCTGCGGTATCAGCAGTAACATAATATTAGGAGAGATTAAAAAAGAATTGGGCAGTAGAAGAACCAATAATTGGAACAATTTCTTGGGGCTGAGACAGGCCAAGATACTTCTGGGTGAATAAAACCAGAAATGATCGGAAGCCTGCATCTGCCTGAGCAAGAACAGGCTACATTGTATCAGGGATCATTACCTGGCATTGCCGACTAAAAGGACACCTAAGTAAACTGAGAGTAGTAGAGGATAGTGAGTGCAGATTCTGTGAGGAGGAGGACGAAACCTCCATGCACATCCTAACTGAATGTCTAGCACTCCAGAATCCAAGGGCACTATATCCAAGGATATCAAATAGAAGAGGGAGATTTACCTAACTTGAAGCCACTACAAATCCTACAATTCCTTGAGAAAATAGGATTGGAAGGGTCGCTATAGGCATTGAGACATTTCCTTAGTGTAATGGCGACAGAAGGGGGCACAATAGATCTTTTAGGTCGCAGTGTATTAACACCCCATTCTCAACATAACATAACGTATATACCTACTGATTAGAAAAATTATTCTTGGAGAAGGATAAGAAGGAGAGAGACATGTCTCAATGTAATTCCTGTCGAAATTAATAAAATTATGTGGCATTTTCAATAAAATCTAAAGTATAAATTGTAACAATACTTTTACAATCATCGAATTGTCGATGCACTTTATGGACTAAGAATGTTTTATTTTTGGTCTGTATTTAACATAAATCAAAAAGCTTACCACTAACCTTGTGTGTGAGCAAAGTAATGCCTCCAAAGTCTTCTTAGTTTATCCTGACCTCCAACATCCCAAACAGTAAATTTAGCGTTGGCAAATTCGACAGTTTCAACGTTAAATCCAACTGTTGGTATCGTTCTTGTCATCATACCTAACAAAAATACTAGTTAGATAAATAAGATGCTGTTAATGGTAACACTTTTAATATCACAGATAAAAAACTACTTTCCTAAAATTCAGAAAAATTATAGTTTGAAAAAATTTCTTTTAATCTGAGAAACGGATTTTCAAAATTTGGTAAAATATGAAATTTTTTATACCTAATTTAATTCTATATAAAATTGTAGTTTTTCCAGCTCCATCTAAACCTAGCATCAATATTCTAAGTTGCTTCTTACTGGTATAAAATTTACTGAAAACCATTGAAAATATGGATCCCATCCTTTCATATTTTTGACGTAATGAATCATTAGGTAATTGTCATTTGACATTTTTTTAAATTTAGGCATTTTTAAAAACGTAACTAATAAATTTGACTTCATAAATGATACTACGTCGCATTAGTGATGACGTAGGCATTATGCAAAAAGGAGCAAACAAAGTTGAGTTCAGCTTAGTGGCGGATTTCTAAATAGGCTAGCTAGGCTACAGCATACGGCGGAAAATTTTCATAGGTGACAAATTTTCGAAGGAAGAAATTTTTTCGGCGGTTACTAAAAGCGGAGTATTGACTTTGCCGAATTTCATATATCTCTACTCGGTTTCTGCAAAAAAAAAAAACTATAACTTGTGGCCAACGACGTGTTGGGAGAAACTAAAGGAAAATGATAAATAACACCAAAGACATTCTATGTACGATGTAGTTCAGGAGATGGTCTTGCAGAGATGATGCTTGATGTCTAATGAGGGTTTTTTAAAGTCTTGGAAAAATATTCTCGATTCTCTGAAATCAGTTTCAAATGACGATTCAGAGAAATCGATTACGAAAGCAATGGGAGCGGGTTTAATCAGGAGAAACACCAGATTTAAAACTGCATTTATGACTGTTTTGTTAGAATATTCTGAATCTCATCAATGTAGTCAGTATAAAACTACAACATAAACACGCAAATATTGGATTGGTCATCGTTTTGTATAAATCCTTAATTTCATTCATTTCATATTTTCTTCTATGAACGAAGAGAAAGCGAATGCACTGATTGGTAGGCAGAATTACACTGCAAGGGAAAAGCGTACTAGAAAGAAAAAGCGATATTTCGATGAAGTTTTTTTCAGTGCTAATGATGACTTCAAATTAAACGTTTTTCTTACAATTGTGGATTGATTGGGCTAGCGCTATATTAGGCAGAGTTTTCGAAATTTTCTACGTACTCTTTATGTAAAATTTAATCATAGAAAATTTCAATCTAGTTGAAGAGATCTTGCAACTGTTCTATATTCTGCTGGAATGAAGTTTTTTGTCCTTTATGTGATTCTAATAAATGTTCGTATAATTTTCGTATTCTTTATTTTAGAACCTATTTTTAGCAGCATAGGCTGCGATTTGGTTCAGCCTACAGGCGGCATATTTGTAAATCCGCCCCTTTTTATAGACACAATTTTTAAACTTTTAACAGTAGCAAACTTTAATTTTCTATATCTATGCTTGCAAGCTACTATTTTCCTAGAAATTTTAAATTAAAATAATCGATAGTGTGAGTCAGTATTTTATGAATTAGACAATATCATTGAAGTTTGTATTTTTGAAGATAATTTTAAAAATTTAATTTGTCTTTTATTTTCAAATTACGTTTTTCTGAATTTCAGGAAAATTCTACAAATTAAGTAACCTGTATCAATATGTAGATATTTTTCAACTGCGCCCTGTACAGTAAAAATTCTAAAATTTCTTACTTACTGTTTCATTTATTGATTCTAAATCAAAATTTTTGGCTAAGTATGTATTTTGGAAAAAAACGAATTTTTCATTTTAATTTTTGCAGAAGGTCGAGTCGTATCTTCGAAGGGAAGGTCTGTTTCTATGCTTTCTCTCCTATTTTTAATTTGCTCTTTTGCTATGTAAATATAACCGTTTCTTTTCCAAATTTTATTAATACATTTTGTTTTGTTTAAATGGAGTAGTCCCTGAAAGTAGGGGCTAGAGAACAGTTCTCAAGTTAGCCTGCTGCTTTTGGAAATTTTTAGTTTTGCCACAAGAGGCGCCAAAAATTATGTATGCATTTAAAGTATACCTATATTTTTGGGGTATGTCGCGAAATGGCCCTTATCAAAGAGCGCTTGGACGAAATAGCGCGTATCAAAAGAGCGCCGAATGAAATAGCGTATATCAATAGAACGCTTGAATGAAATAGCGCGTATCAAAAGAGCGCCTAAATGAAATAGCGCATATCAAAGGAGCGCTTGAATGAAATGGCGCATATCAAAAGAGCGCCTGATTGAACTAGCGCTTATCAAAAAAACATCCGTCAAAACAGAGCACGAACGAAATAGCGCTTTTTAAAATAGCTCAGTCAAAATAGGGCAAACAAAATTGAACATAAAATTATTAAAAATACTCTACTAACTTACCTAACCTGTGCGGCCTGTCGCAAAAAATTATACATAAAATAAGAAAATTTAAAAAACCTAATCAATTTACCTAACCTGTGTGAGCAAAGGTTTAATTTTAAATGGTTCCAGGCCGCACAGGTTAGGCAAATTATTTAGGTTTTTTATTTTTCTCATTTTGTGTATAATTTTTTTGTCACAAAAGTTAGGTAAATTAGATAACATTTTTTAATCAATTTATGTAAAAACAATACCTAGCGCTATTTTGAATTGCGCTATTTCATTCATCGGATATTTCGTGGTTGTTTCAATACTCACTATTTCAAGAGGTGCTATTTTATTAAGGCGCTGTTTCGTTCGTGCGCTCTTTGGACTGACGCTCTTTTGGTACGCGTTATTTCGTTCAGGCGCTCTTTTGATAGGCGTTATTTTGAAAAGGAGCTATTTCGTTTAGCGCTATTTTGATCAAGCGCTATTTCTTTCAGCACAATTTTGATCGGACGCTGTTTCTTACAGCGCTATTTTGATCAGGTGCTGAAACAATAGCACTATTGTGATAAGCGCTGTTTTGTGACAAATCCATATTTTTGAAATGTTTATTATACTTTTTCTACAACCACATACATATTTATTAATTGTTGATCAAGTTATTCTAAATGTCAATTTTTTATTTCCAAAATGTATATTATAAAATAAATAAAATATTCAAAATTAATAGAAATCAAACTGAACGATTGTGGTTAGAAAAAAAGATGGTTTGACCAAGAAACCAATGCGTATCCAAATTTAACCTTCCGATTTAATTTACTAATAAAACATAATTTTATTTTATTTTTGACATAAATATAAAGTGACATTTGTTTGTAATCGCAACAAGTGTCAAAATGATCTACTTTACGCAATCAGTTGCATCATTTTGAACATTATGAAACTGGTTTAGAAAAACCTTTTTCGGTTTTAAAATCAATAATGTACATTATTATTAAAAGTTTATATCAAAGAAGGCAGGTTGATATAAAAATAGAATTTGATTAAACTTACAACCTAGTATTGATGTTGTTTTGGTCCTTATTTTCTATTCTAAATCAGAACAAAATAATTAAAGCACAATACACGACAAAATAACCCACTTTTTCGAAAACTATATACCTTTAATAATCCATATAAACAGACTACTAGTCGTTGAAAATAAATATTTACTATTGTTCTAACTGTCAATAAAATGATGCATATGCAACTAACAATACAAGAAAGTAGTAATATTGGTTGCCTAGATATCAGTAATTACTTACCAAAACACAATTTTATAGTCACAAGTAGAATAACTATTGTAATGTAACACGTTACGACATGCCGTTTTATGTAACTCGTTCATGTTGCGGGACCTCGCTCTCCTCGTCCCGCAAATATTCTCTAGTTTCTGAAAAAAAAAAATTCGTAACTGGATTCATAAATAGCTATTTACATACTTTGAAATTGAAATACAAATATTGAGTTTAATAATGAAAAAATTTATCCAGCAAGTGATCCCATCTACTTCTTTGTCATGATAATATTTTTTCCAAATGTGCTTGAATAATGTTAACTCGAATGTGATCTTTTGTTTGAGGATTGTTAGAGTAAGGAAGAAAAGCATAACATAAAATAATCGAGTGGTCGGACGCAAAAATATTCGATCGCCAAATATTTTCGTTAAAAAATTCATTGTTTCATCCACTGTATGGCAAGTCCTGTTAAAACCATATGACATGTTCTGAACATCCACACTCCGTTATCATTGTCCTATATGGAGTTCTATTCACAATAGTTTATACAGTTTTCGTAGCAGGCGGACGTGTTTCGTGTTTGTGTTCGCTCTGTAAATTTTGTAAATTTCTCCCCGATAAATCTATTAATATTTCTTGAACTTTTATAAGTATTTTAGAAAGTGTTTAGAGCTTTTTATAGATACACATATTGTGCATAAAAAGTGCTTCATTTCAAATAGCTAATAATAAACATTATAAATTTGCAACGAACATTTATTAATTTATACGATATATTTGTTCTTTAAAAACTGGTTGTAGTTTTTGCGAAGTAATAATAATAATAATATAATAATGTTTATTCAAAAAGAAATAGTGTTTTACAAGAACAAGATAATGATAATACAATCAGATACAAATAAATAAATATATATAATTTAATTAACAAATTTTTATCGAATAAACATGGACCACCGTACGACTCGCTTATGACCTACACAGGTTGGTGTTAGGTGATAAGGAAATATAAAGGAATCAAAACAAACGACGATATAACGGTGTGCGGACTTTGCACTGGTGGAATCACAGGTAAATCTCCAGGTCTCAAATGTAGTGGCTGTTATCTCTGGTAGTGGCCCATGCCAAACATTGTATCATGTAAAGTGTGTCGATATTACCAAAACAGATATAGCACGCTTTAAAACACAAGGATACTCGTGGGTCTGTCGCGCTTGTAGAACTTCAGCCGATGTGAGTAAAAGGCGATCTGGTGTCATTAGGCCAAACTTCACCAACACCTACCTTACGCATTCTTACTTCCATTCAGAGATAATGGGTCGTATGATTGAACGTTTATGTTATCCGTAACGTACATGTTAGGCCGAGTTTTAACAGTAACAAGGCAAGTTCGTACGATGGAAAACTTTTTCTAACACATTACTGTTATTTTCCGCCTGTTATGTTCTAATTTAACAGGTTTCCATCATAAGAACTTGCCTCGTTACTTTTAAAATTTGGCCTAACATGTACGTTACGGATAACGTAAACGTTCAATCATAGGACCCATTGGGTGCTATGATTGAACGTTTACGTTATCCGTAACGTACATGTTAGGCTGAGTTTTAACAGTAATGAGGCAAGTTCGTATGATGGAAAACTTTTTCCAACTCGTTACTGTTATTTTCCGCCTGTTATCTTCTAATTTAACAGTTTTCCATCATCTGAACTTGCCTCGTTACTTTTAAAATTCGGCCTAACATGTACGTTACGGATAACGTAAACGTTCAATCATAGCACCCATTGGGTCCTATGATTGAACGTTTACGTTATCCGTAACGTACATGTTAGGCTCAGTTTTAACAGTAATTAGGCAAGTTCGTATGATGAAAAACGGTTTCCAACACATTTATTTTCCGCCTGTTATGTTCTAATTTAACAGTTTTCCATCATACAAACTTGCTTCGTTACTGTTAAAATAGGACCTAACATGTACGTTATGGATAACATAAACGTTCAATCATAGGACCCAATATGTCATATTTAAACGAAAAATATGGAAATTTATTACAATCTGTCAGTTTCTGCAGCGATTTTGTTAGTGATTTCGAACAATATCAATTCTCAATAAAAAAGTTATCGATATCGAAAAGTTAACCAAGGATAATCTTGATCTGAAGAAAGAGGTAGAAAACCTCAACTCTCGAGTTGATGCGTTAGAGCAACAATTAAGGTCTAACAACGCTGAAATACATGGAATACCAGTCAAAAACAACGAAAATATACATAGCAATGGAAATTGGAACTGCTGTTGATTATCCTATCACTGAAGCTGACATCTACTCTTTATATAGAGCATCGACCTATGATGTAAGTAGACCAAAATCTATAGTGTTAAAATTTAAAAATAAATCAAAAAAAGATGCTTTTTTAGCTGCAGCAAAAACTAAAAGACGACAAAACAAAAATTACAAAGGTTAAAAAATTCCAAACATTTCAAATGAAGTATATATTAATGAGCACCTAACTTCGAAAAACAAAATGTTATTAAGAAATATAAAACAAAATGCTAAAACTAAGAATTATAAATAAGTTTGGAAGACAAACTGCAATATTTTTGTTTGCAAAAACGACACAGCCAATGTTATTAAGATATCTACAGATAAGGACATTGGTAAGTTAGTTTAATAGGTGCTAATAAAACCCTTAATAGAATTAACATTTTTTTTTACTTCTCGCTATGGATAAAGACAACGAATTTTAATTTCATACCAAAATGTTAGAGGTCTCAATACCAAAATTAATGTGCTGAATCAAAATCTATTAAATTCCGAAAGTAATATAATTTGTTTAATGGAAACTTGGCTTTCATCATTAATATCTAATAAAGAAATTTCTACATCATACAAAATATATCGTCGCGATAGGGAATAAAGCTCTTCAAACAAATTGTGTGGTGTTTTAATAGCAGTGTCAAATGATATTTTTAATTTCTCTGAGGACTCGTGTACCTCTGAGGCTGAGGATATTTGGGTCACCATTATACCCAACCGCCAAAAACGATACAAGGTTCATATTTGTTGTGTTTACATACCTCCCAGAGACAGGGTGGCACTAAATTTCTTCATATTTTTCTAAATAACATAAATGTTATTTGTGGCTATTTCAATTTACCACAAATAGAGTAGTTTAAAGATACTATCGATAATTACTACAAACCAAACAATTATAGTGATCCCAGTTCCAGTTTATTGGTGGACACCACTGATCTGTAATAATACAGATCAGTGGTGGACACCATGTCCTTGGTTGGTATGTATCAATACAATTCTACTGTTAAAGTAAGCGGTAACACTTTAGATGTAGATTTGAAACAATATTGAGTATTCGTGGAACAGAAACAAAAGTCTGGCTAATTGAATCCTACCACAGCCATTCAACTAATTAAAAAAAAAAAAACACTTTAGATCTTGTTTTAAATAATAATTTTTTAATAAAAAATATAAAGTCGTCTACTTTACCACTGGTTGCTGAGGATCCATTACATAACACTCTAGAATTTGATATTAAATATTCTAATGTAACGAAAACGAAAGTAAATAATCATTATGAAAAAAACTTCAATTTAGCACACTACACTGAAATAAATCATCTTCTATCTGCAATTGACTGGAATAAACAATTCCAATTTCCGACAATCAATGAATCAGTAACAGTATTTTATGAAATTGATAATAATATTTTGGACCGTCATGTTCCCAAGAATCCCAAGTATTGTAAAGCATACTCTTTTGTGGTTTTTTTTGACAACCATTAAAGCTATTAAAGAAAAGATAAAATTTCATCGACGCTGGAAAAAATATAATAACATTTGACATTCAACTATTTACGTGGTAGATCAAAATTTTTGATAAACAAGGATTACAAAGAATATTTAAATCGGGTTGAATCTAGTATTACTGAAAATCCTGAGTATTTTTTTCAATATGTTAAAAACGAAAAAAAATACCCTATTTTACCCGAAAATCTCGTAACCAATACAGGTCTAATTACAGATCCACAGGAAATCTATAACTCTTTTTCTGATTTCTTTTCGTCTGTTTTTGTGCCAAGTGATCCTAGTGATTTTTCTGCTATTTTCAACAGCGTTCCTCTGAATATTACTTAATATAAAATATCTCGTGAAATAATTTCGTTAAAAATAGACAATTTGTCTGATGAAGGTTCTGGTCCAGACGAGATTCCTACATGCTTTGTTAAAAAGTGTAAAAATTCTAAAATTCTCTCATTGACCCTTTGTATTTCTTATTTAATAAATCTTTAACCGAAGGACAGTTTTCTGATAAATGGAAAACTGCTTTCGTTGTGCCAATCCACAAATCAATAAAAACAAGGTGAATAATTTTAGACCTATATCAAAACTTAACTGCAATCAAGTAAACTATTTGAAAGTTTAATTTTCGATTTTTTATTTTGTAATGTGAAGAATATTCTTAACATTGAACAACATGGTTTTATTAAAAAACTATCGGTTGAAACTAATTTATTTATGTTGAATACATATTGAAAAGTTTAAATGACGGAATGTTGGTAGATTCTGTGTATACCGACTTTAGTAAAGCTTTTGATGAAATTGACCATTCTATCCTAATATCGAGGCTCGCTGAGGTCCGGCGTACACGGGAATCTGCTAAGATAGTTTGACTCTTATGTAAGAAATAGGTCTCAACAGGTAGCATTGGGTAAATACAAATCTATATTTATCATTCCTGCATCAAAAGTACCACAAGGATCTCATCTTGAGCCGTTACTCTTTAACCTTTATGTCAATAATATATGTAACTGCTTTGAATTCGCGAAATTTATCATGTACGCTGACGATCTAAAAATTTATCATTTTATAACTTACTTACTTACTTGATAGGATTTTGTTTCAGCAAGATCTAGATAGATTTTGCGATTATTATAGAAAACATAATTTGTTTTTGAATGCATCTAAGTGTTATATACATTTCACTCGAAGTAACACTTATTTACATAACAGTTACATCATTAATGAATCTACACTTCAACCAGTGGATAAAGTAAAGGACTTGGGTATATTTCTCGACTCTAAATTATTGTTCGAAGAGAATATATATTATATCACTAGTAAAGCAAATAAAGCATTAGGCTTTATTTAAGAACAAGTTACGAAATTAAAAATCCTCATAGAATCAGAGCCTTATGTATGGCTTACGTTAATAGCGTACTCATGTTTGTATCAATAATTTAGAATCCTTTTTACTTAGTATATATAGATAAGTTACAATCTGTTCAGAATAAATTTATTTCTTATTGCCATAAAAAATATTATCCTCAAATAAGAGGAAACAAAATTTTATCGAATTTAAATTTAATCAATCTAGAATCACGAAGACAAATTTCTGATATAATGTTTATGCACAGAATACTTAATCGTCAAATAGACTGCATTGATATAATTAATCTCCTTCAATTTAATTGTCCCAATTATAATACTAGAAATATTAATACATTTTTCTTAACAAGGCAGCAACCAACTATTAGTTAAATGCTCCCCTCCGTAGAATATAAAAAACTTGTAATCAGTTGTCAAATATAGTTAACGTAGATATTTTCTTTCATAGTTTTATGTTCGTAAAGAAAGGACTGTTAAAATATTTTCTAAATCAGATATGATTATTGTATAACTTTGTAGGTACTATATTATTGTATAATTTAATATGTAATCTCTCTTGTTGATAGTTTTTAATCTTTATTTTCAAGTAGGTATTATTGTAAATGATATGATTATTGCATGATTTTGTACTATATTATTGTATAATCTAGTGGACACTTTTTTTGGGATAGTCCTGTCTGTGTCCCGAATAAAAGAAAATAACCAATCACACTACCAGTCACTTCTTCTGAATTCAGTCGTTTCTCCAATTTTTCTCGGATTTGCCGTACCTACCCCATAATCTGCAATTCTGCTCGTTTACGTATCCACCAATTTCTAAATGAGCTCATTCCTTAATATTTTTAGAAGAAAACAACGTAATTTTCATTTTCTTTTTCTAGGGCCAAATTAACAAATTTACAACGTAAAACGTTTTCATTTTTTGAGGCAACTGCGTCTTATAAATCTTTAAATGAAGATCTTTTTTTGAAATGTTATATAGATTATAACTTTTACCGCAGCAATGTTTTCGTCTACATGTTGTTTGTTTGCTTCTACATACCCAGGCTGTTGCAATTTCCCAATAAAATTCTCAGTAACTTTAACAGATGGTGCCAAATTTCTTCCGTAATGCGTTTTGGAGTCAAAATATTCTCCATTTTGGTAGTAAGTTTTTACAACAAATATGCCTTCTTTGATAGAGAATTGCTCCATAATGACCAAGACACGACTAATCGAAAAATGTTTACTGTAGGAAACCTGTCAATTACGATTTGTATAAAAAGCTGCCAATTTAAATATAAAGGTCAGATTTATTAGGATATATTGCGTTTGCAATATAAATATAATGGGAAGATATATTTTTATCTAGTTACATAAACAATGTCAAATAAGTATACAGGGATAATATTATGTATTGTGGTTGTAGAAAAAATAAATACAGATATTCTTCAATCAACGTTAGTTTCAAACATTGGCGCCTTTTGCGAGTTATGCGCTCTCTTAAACACAAAGCTGTATATTACTAAAATAATTACACCCAGAAAAATAAATTGTAAAAACGCTAGTTTTAATATTTATTTTTTTTTACTTATATGTATTTATCTTATAATTAAAACTTGTCACTTGTTGCAGAAATATCATAATGTTGAGCCACAGTGCGAGGTAAGTTGCCATAAAACGGAGCATGATTTTTTCAGTGTTTCTTACGTTACCTGTTTTTTTAATTGTGTGTGTCTTTACTCAAAAAATGCCTTTTTTATACCTGTTTCTATGCTTAATAATTGTTTTCTCACTAACACACAGTTTACACTACACTAGAACACTTTGTTTATCATTTTAGTTTCCCCAGTTCCACCTCATCTACACTAAGAAAGGGCATTATTTTTTTGCGACATATTAGATTCATTTATTTAGGTGCATCTAAGGCGCCTAAAGAAAAGCTTCAAATTACTACATTAAAGTTCTTAAAAAACATTGAAGTGAATTTTTAGATTAGAGTCATATTATTTAATTTATAATTACTTTGCATTTTACTAAAAAAAAAAACAATAAATACAAGGTGTCTTATATGCAGGAATTTCAGGTCGTCTCGTTTAAAAGGATTTACCTTGAATTTTCGAAAATAGAACTTTTATTTCGATAGATTTTAAATAATTTTCAATTGTTTGAAGAATTTCTTAGAATATCAGAAACGCATGTAAATTAAGGGAAATATTAATCAATACATATAAGACACTCTGTATGAAGGATACTTACCATTACCGAAACCTTACATTTAGATTTTTAGATTATTTACAAATACAATTGGTTTTTTATATACAGTGTGTCTCAAATATAGGTTTAAACCGTATGCGTATGGGAAACTTTTTTATTGATGATTTCTCAAAAAATGTATTCTTGATAAAAGTTACTGCTTTACCTAAAACAGGCTATACAAAATTAAAAAAATTCCTATTTAATCGAAAATACTGCTTTTAAACAAATTTTCCATTTTATATATTTACAAAAGAGGTGTGCTTTACTTATCAGTCAATTACATATTTTTTATTTCTCTCTTACATTGAGTTTTTGTAGAGCAGGTTAAAGCACAAACTGTAATCAAAAATAAAATATTTTCCATATTATGGTGCAAAATTTTTGATACAAACTGTATATTATTTAAGGTGTAGTTTAATCCCTAGTAGAAAAAAGAAGAGTATAGACATTTAATAAAGAACTTACTTTTTTATTATTTATTACAAAAGTATTAGTATCGACAACAGTAATAGATTTTAAAATTATTAAAATGTAATTTCTATAGGGTCACACAAAATTATTTGAAAACTGATTTAAAATCTACAATTTTATTTGCCTCTCTAAAAAATGATTTTTTTTATTACACAGTATCTTCAAACATAAAAACACTCATTTCAGCCATTTTTAAAAATGTCTGACGATGATATTTTGAGAGAGGGGATACGTTTAACTCCTTTGTCCTATATGTGACCATTTGGTATCAAATGTTAAACACATACATAAAATACAGTATTGGCCATCGAACATTTTTCAACATCCCTTTAGCTTTAGACGACGGTGGCTTAACTTAAAATTACTTATTTGTGTAATATATTTTACGTGTACAATGAAATTATTTTTTCCTTTTTTAATTCCGGCTTCTGCATTCATAAGCTAAACTGACTATCGTTGTAATCACTTAATAATAACACTGTATTTAAATTACTTCTTCATAAAAAAAAGCTCAAAATATACAAATGATACCCTGGCTTTTCTGTAACCAAAAAATGGCGGCCCATTATATTTGGTTATACGAGTTAGGTATCCCCTCGGTCTTCTGATATAAGATTTTAATATAATGCGATAGTAGCGAAAAGGTATCAAAATTCTGTCAAAATTCTGTCAAAATTCTGTCAAAATTCTGTCAAAATTCTGTCAAAATTCTGTCAAAGTTCTGTCAAAAGTCTGTCAAAATTCTGTAAAAATTCTGTCAAAATTCTGTCAAATTTCTGTCAAAATTCTGTCAAATTTCTTTCAAAATTCTTTCAAAATTCTTTTAAAATTCTTTCAAAATTCTTTTAATATTCTTTCAAAATTCTTTCAAAATTCTTTCAAAATTCTTTCAAAATTCTTTCAAAATTCTTTCAAAATTCTGTCAAAATTCTGTAAAAATTCTGTCAAAACTAGAGAAGGTTTTTTCCTTTAAAAAAAATTATACCTCTGACTATATCGAATTGTAGGTAATTACCAGGCGCAAATACAAGGAGGTGTAATAAAGTAATTACCCCCCTCTAGGCTGCTAGAATAAATCTTGTAATTTTTTTAATTTTATAACCTCGAGATGTAACGAGAAAGCAAAAAACAAAATTATTTACCTCCTCCCGAATAATCTTACCAGATCCGCGCCTGGCAATTACCCTCCCACACTTTATCGCTGCCACTGCTCTTGAGTACAATTAGTAGTAGGTACCTACACCTAAACAGTAACACAGAACACAAAGCTAATTACTTTAGTTGCAAAAACACAGAGAGAAAATATTATATATTGTTTTCTATTGAAATTGTTTTGGATGACCCTGTAGACGTCTAGTAACAGTTTTCTTTTGTTTTTATAGTATGCCGACCCCAAATAGGGGGAAAAAAAGTGATTTAATGTATGTATGCGTAGTAGGCTGCGTAATATTACTGATGCTGTACAAAATAAGATAGAGATCCTGGACTGTTTATATTATTAATTATTATTATTGCACGGTGTTCAGTATACTAGTAATAATTTTAGTTTTTTTAAAAATTTTTAACAAATTTTTCGTAGTTCTGTAGTACTTTTTTATATCAGTATATTATGCTTTCTGAATATTTTATTATTTTTAACTTTTTGAAGTTTTTATGTAGATAATACTAACCAAGATATTAGGGCCAATTTTATGATCAATTTAAAGGAGGCTTTAATATTAAAAGGACACTTTAAATATTATATTTATTACATAATACAGATTTATTAAAAAGTAGGTACACTCTAAAGCTTCATTTAACTAAATAGCGTAACCTAAAATTTAAAAAAATGTTATTTGTAAAAAAATATTAAAATTTGATAGCTAAAATATTACACCCCCGCCCCCAGTTGTTCAGAAAGTATATTTAAAAACGACTTATTTGTTTCCTAATTTCAAAACCCAAAACCTTCCTTATACATTTTCTGGCTACACTACTTTACACAAGATAAATATTTACATTTTAAAATAAATAATTATAAAACATTTTTGTGGCTAATATTCGCTAAATGTTAGAATAATTAGATACAAATCAGCAATACCAACTTGATAACATTTTGGTAAAGCACGTTTTAGTAAGTTTTAATAACTTCTTTTAGAGGAGACTTTAAAGTGATCTTTAAATAAAAGCCTATTTTGGTTAAATCCGTCTTTAAGGTTCGATTATGAAATTGACCCTTAGTATAATATGTAGATACTTTTAGAAGCTAATTTTTTTGGAATTTATTATCTTGTCAACTGTCACATTTAGTGTGTCAAGCAAAACAAGGTTAAATTCTAAACGTCCATCTAGGGTTCATTGGCAGTTCACAGAAACGCTTCACTTCCGGAAGTCAGTCTGATAAGACGAATCTTAAAAAAGACGACAAAAAAGAAGAATCAAATCGAAAATAAACACATTTTATCTTAACTAATCAGAAGTTATACAGATTTAAAATTGGCCATAACAGTTTTGTTTTTTACGCCTTCCTAAGGTAAATTTCTGGATACGAATCTGTCAATAATAGCCTGTATAGTGAAGTGATGCCAACTTAAATTCTTTTTCTGACCAAAATGACAGATAAGTTCCATCACATAGTGATACTTTTTCAAATGGTGTTTTATATAAATATAATTTAGTAATCTTCCAAAATATATTGATGCTACCTCGCAGCAGTTAACCGGTATGTCTCCGGTCACGTCTTGGATGCGTGTCTACTGAACTTAGCCGACTAGCGTTTAACTATCGACGACGTAGAATGAATGATGATGAATGAATTTGTGACGAGTGGGAAGGAGTAGGGCATTCAAATGATGGCTGTGTTTCAGTGCCGTCATACGAACTCCAAGAGGAGACTAACCCCAAGCCTGATTGAAGGGAGCCAGTGGCTAGACTCATGCCTGATTGTAGGGAATCTAGTGAAATCCCTCGGGAGGGGGGAGCAGAGGGATGCCTGAAAGGGTAAAATCCCTCGATACAGAAATATCAAAATTTTAACTTGTTATCACTGTTTGTTGGAGTAAGTTTGGTGCGATATTCCATTTAATTGATTGGTTGAATGTTTAAAATATCAATATCAAAGAAATAAAGGCGGCATACGCGTAGCATAGAAGAAAATACAGGTTTTACTGAATTTTATTGAAGTCTATGATGTAAAGATTTTAAGTTATTGTGATTACGCTCAAACATTGGTGGTATGACGTGGGTTCTTGGAATTGACCAGTGCAATAAAATCCAGAAGTAGTTTGACCTGTTCTCGGGCCAATAGGCTACTTTAAGATACGTTACGACAAAAGATAATGTTAGATAACTCCAAACTAAGTTGAGCATCACCAAGTTTTAAGAAAACTTGAAAAAGTACTAGATATAAATGTCCTGGTTAGCAAGTATTTATATTGTACCTCAAAGTACCCTGATAGGGAGTGTATGTAAATTAAAATGACAACCATAAAATTTATACATATGCAGGGTAAATCATAAGTTGATACTTTTTTTAAACTCTGTATAGCAGTTAAAATAAACAACTTTAAAAAAAAAATAAAAAATAAAAAGATAAAGATAAATCATTAAAAAAATTAAATGAGAACCTGGATTTTAAATCGAAAATTTATATATTTACGTTTTTACATTTATACCTTTTTGTTAGGTTATTATCGTGAATCACATGTTTATATGAAAACAATGGACGGTTTACCTTGTGTTTCAACACTTCAGTGAATGGTGCAAATGGTGAAAGTTTTTTATTTTTGAGTTTTTTTGAAAAAGTTTTTTGAAAAAATTGTTTATTTTAATAAATTCTGCCCAGTTAAAACAAGTGTCAACTAGAATTTCTTTAGTCTCTCGATGGGTCACGTGTAGCTAGCTCGAATTCTAGATCTTGAGAACTGGAGGTTACTGAAGCTTACTGGAGCTACTAGAGATACTAAGCTGGATACTGGAGCCAATGCTGGAGGTACTATTAGAGATACCGCTGAGTTCTTGGAGTCAGTTCTTTGGAGTTACTACAGGGCTCTCAGACTCGGTTTCTGTAGTTATTACTGCTCTTGGAAAAGCTTTTATTCTTAGTTTAGGTTAAAAATAAGTGCAACGATATCATCGCCCTCCACTGCGATCGATCTGTTGTGACTCATGTCCTATTCTTCACCGTATAAGCCACACCTTTTGATGAAGGCCATGGAATTGGGTGAGACTTGTTTAAAGTCAGTAGGCTCAAGTCGGGTGAATCCGAAGATCTGGAACCTAGTTCTTTTCAAATCGGAGCAGGTACATAAAATGTGCTCTGCAGATTCGTCTACCACACTTCAGAATCGACAGTCCGATGTTTGTTTGCAGACTTATCCTTCTCATTTGGTTACTAAGACGACAATGTGCTGTCATCAGTCCCGTAAAAATGCGTAAATCTTTCCCACTCTATTCCTAGATCTGAGCAGACGCGTTCATGGAATAGTGTGTGTTGCATCCTCCGTCCATTTTGAGATAATTTCTTTGGCAGTGCATTTTGCAATGCTCAGAAATGATTCTGGTTCTAGGAATGGATCTGGTGCTTGGAATGGTTCTGGTCCTATTAACTCAGATTCGGTTTCTCTTTTAGTGAGTGCGTCGACTTTTTCATTGTCCTCCACACCGCTGTGTCCTGGAACACAGATCAAAATAACTTTGTTTCGAACACCGAGACATTCAAGGGTATTTATACAGTTCCAAATCAAATTTGAATCCACTCGATTGGAGCTCAAGGCCTGACTATCCAAAAAAAAAGTTTATAGTCTTGCTTGCCTTGACAAAAATAATCAACTCTCTCGCTTCCAATTTTATAGCAATAATTTTTGTTTGGAATATCGTATCCAGAGAGCCTAGGTTTAGTGATATGTCTACTCTTGGCTTCTGACAGAAACTTTCCGCTTCTTCTTCAGTTTTGGAGCAGTCCACTTGGGAGAGGGTTTTATCACCCCTGGTTCATACGTTTCTCTCTGGAATGAGAATTCCGTATCACTTTTCTGTGCTGTCGGTGAACTAGTCTAAGACCAAGCCGATAATGTGGTGGTTATTATTTTCACTCATCAGCTCCGTATTTTCCCATCGCTGTTCTTCATTGCATTGACTAACCACCTCTAGCAAAATGTGGAAAGGGGTTAGGCCAGCATGTCCTTCATGGCTCCCGTCGGTGTGGTTGACATTGCTACAGAGGTACGCAAGCCACTGGATTCCAGCCAGATTTGTTCTAGCCGTCCTTCGTAGAAGTCCCTTGTCCCACCAGACGACAGAGCTGTACGTAACCATGGATTTTACCTCTGTTTAGTTAATCCAGGAGATCAGTTCACAACTGATCCCCCATGCTTTATTGCATATCCTTCTGAAGGTCCAGAGGGATAATCTGACTTTTTTGGTGGTTTTTTCAATTGGGGGTTCCTCAGGTGAGTTTCTTATCTAGGATAATTACCAGATATTTCACCTCCTCCGCAAAAAGAATGGTTTCTCTAGCCTAGGTAGGTTGTCGAAGCTTGTCGAGGTTTCTACTCTTGATGAAATGGACGATAACAGTTTTCTGTGGGTTAACAGACATCCACTCCTTCTCGCACCATCTGTTGATCGTATTTTGGGCTCGTTGAAGGATGTTGGATATCACCTATTTGTATTTCCTCCTATTTATGAGAACCAGATCATCCAGTTACAAAAGAGCAGAAAATATTCCATCCTCTCCGGGTGATTTAAAAGAGAAACTTCAATTTATCGTCCATTTCCTTCAGAATTCGATTACCTGGGATGTGTTTCTGTAATCTCTAATGTTTCCTTGCCAGAGTCCATATACGTGTCATTGGGTCTTTTTATCGAGTAGACTTCGTATCTCGGATCTTTGGCGAGAATCTATGTGCTTTTACTCTTGGAGATACTACTATTATTAGAGCAACTGATATATGTATTCGATATCAAAGATAGACTAGGTAATGTTGAGGATAACACGAAATTTTACCGGCAGCCCACGTTAAATTTTGAACAATCGCGCTTGCTTAAATGTCGTGAGGGAAAAAAGTGAAACTCACATATTTTGGAAAATTAGTAAATTATATTTATTTAAGACACAGTTTGAAAAAGTATTGATTTAGATATTGGAGATTATCATGTGTTATTATTGTCACGTATTAAAGTTGGCATCACTGACACTATGCAGTACTCGTTTATTCACCAATCATCCTTAAATTTACCCACATGTAAATCCTTAAAGACAGAATTGTCAATAATGAATGTCAAATAGAGTTGGGAGATATTTCACGAACTGTTATTTAATTATTATATTCTTGGTAAACTGATACTGATTAATGTTAGTGATTCAAAATATAATTGGAAAATCACATCATCGTCTAACTTTAATTTTTCTCTGAATTGACGTTGACATTTTTATCTTTAATAATTTACACATAATTTCTTTGTAAAAATGTGAATGGCCAGAAAACAATTTTTATGAAAAATAAAAGTTCGTTGCACACCTAATAGCACAATGAATAATAATTTATTCGAATGGTAGTTATTTGTATTACACTATAAACCGACACAAAACGGGTATTTTAAAAAATATTTTAATTTTATTTTTTATAAATAAGTAAAAAATTATTACCTGAACACCGTGCACGTAGTGTTAGTGTTTGAAATCCTATATTTTAGAAAGATATATATTTTTTTGAGTTTGTATTTCGACAATAAATAAAAGTCCATTTTAGATACCCTTAGGATAGTTTCAGTCGTTTTATTTTTTGCAATAATCGATCATCACACGTATGTATAATGTATACACACATGACACATCACTACACTCCATTCTGACACATCATGAATGTCGCTTTTAAATACTCTTTCCACCATTTTGATTTAAGAAATGTTTTTTCTGAGTGTATGTGCATGCGTTTAATTTAATTATTTTAGCGCTAAAAACTATTTTTATTGCATTTCATTTCTCATACTCACAATATTCACTAATCAATCCATATTTAAAATTTAATTTTGTGATATATTGAAAAATCACTCTTAGAACCACAGTAGTCTTAGAACAGTCAATAAAATAATGAATAAGCGCACATTTATCACTTACAACATTTCACATCATCTTTATTTAATATAAATATACAGGGTGAATAGTTTAAAACTAAGATTATAACATTTAACATTGCATTTCAATAAAAATTCAACATTAGCGTACTTAACAAAGCTAATTAAAACGTGATCATTTAGAAAATTATTTCATTAAGTTGTAATAACAGTATAAAATAATGTACCTATACAGGGTGGTGATCATCTTATACTCTGGAGTTTGATATCTCCGTTGTTTTGAGGGATACGAAAAAAAGTTTTAAATACAAATTATAGATAGAGTGCAGCTCCATATTTTAAAATTATTTCGTAATATACAGGATGTTTCATAAAGTCACAGCATACCAAAGTTATATTTTTTTTAGTGGAACACCCTATATGTTATCTAGAATTTGAATTTTGCTCATTTTCCCCTTTCCGAAAATATAGGGTTTTATCAAGTTCTACAGGGTACTTTTAGAGAAATGGCCACTTTTATGTGAAAATCTTAATGAAATCATCACCCTGTATTATTTAGAATCAACAATTAATGTTTAATATTTTAAGGCCAGAATAATTTCGTAGTAGTCTATTTTTTTGCAACTCATCATGTTTTTGATGTCTTTCATTTTGTATACAGGGTAACCCAAAACTCACGACCATGATTTTTTCGGGTATTTCAAATGGAACACCCTATATCTTATATAATTTTCATAAATTACTTACAAAATACTTTTACTTTTGTTAAGCATTCCCTATACCTAAATGTTACAGTCGTAGAGTTTTTTCAATGTTTATTACTAAAACGATATTTTTGGCAAATACTGAAAGTTTATAGTTGGCCATGACTGCCGTATTTGACAGAAGGTATTAAGTAATGTTATATTTGTCAACTAATTGTCAATTAATATTTGAGTTTTGATTCGGGTCTTCTTGTTGTTTGTGTATACAATTGGAATTGGCGAATGATGAATTTTTCCAATGAGGAAGTAGTCGATATGATCTGGATGCTAGGAGAATGTCATAAAAATAGCTTGCTAGCAGTAAGGGTGTATCATGAAAGATTCCCAGAGCGCCGATTACCTGAAAAAATAAATTTCGAGAAAGTCATAGATCGATTTAATCGTACAGGTAATGTAGCGTATGAAAAAAAGGAAAAAACGAAAACCGTTATTACTGAGGAAAATGAACTCAATGTATTACCGTCAAACGGGGTTAAGTGAATCACCATTCGGTAATTTCCGTTATAAGTGACGAATATTATATTTTTAGTTCGTAAATTTCCTCTTTACTTTATGATTAAAAGCTGTTTGTTTTTACTATTTTTCAATAAACGTTTTTATTCTTTGTATTAGGTTTATTTATTTTATTTATTTTTTTAGTGGTTCACTTTACCCCGAAAGCCAAAGAGATTTTTTTCCGATTTAAACCATGATTCACTTTACCCCAAAATAAGGGGAAAAGTGAATCACATTTTACCAAAAAAAATTGGGCACTTTTAAGTAACATAAAAATATAAAAATTGGTTAATAGTGAGAAGGAAGTCCTAAACAACATACGTTATTTTTTGCAGATTTTTAATATTTGTAGTTTTGGAATATTCTGAGGAAAACAGCTTTTTGTGATTCACTTAACCCCGTTTGACGGTATTAGCAGTTACAGATAATACAAATACAAGTATACGAGTAATTTCCAGGGGACAAGAAATATGTTATGAAAGTGTGCAAGAAATACTATCAAAGAATAAGATGCACCCATATCACATTCAGTTACACCAGAAATTATTGGATTATGATTTTCGACGAAGAACAAACTTTTGTAATAAGGCACAAAGAAAAATTCATGATCAAAGAGATTTTTTGATTATGTACTTTTCGGATAGGTAGGGGAGGACCAATTGAGTGGCCAGCTAGATCGCCAGATCTAACAAAAATTGATTTTTTTCTGTGGTTGTATATGAAAAATGAGGTATATAAAATACTACGAGGACATGAAAAATAGAATTAGGGTTGTTTTCCAAATCATTAGTATTCCAATGGCTAGAATTGTGGAGAGGTCATTTCAATATCGTATTAAATATAATGGGAAGTCATTTTGAGCAATTGTAATTATTTTGTTCTAAATACTATTTCAATTTTTTTTTGTTTAGTTAATAGCTGTTCGTATTAATGATAGTCTTGTTAAAAAAACTGTAGTTTTATTTTTAAATTGTTTATAATTAACGTGTTTTAAGCTGTCAATTGCAAACTCTACGAAACTTTCAGTATTTACCAAAAATATCGTTTTATTATTAAAAATCGAAAAAACATTTAGGTATAAGGAATGCTTAACAAAAGTAAAAATATTTTATAAGTGGTATATAAAAATGATATAAGATACGGGGTGTTCCATTTGAAATAACCGAGAAAATCATGGTCGTGAGTTTTGGGTTACCCTGTATACAAAACGAAAGATATCAAAAACAAGATGAGTTGCAACAAAACTATAGATTATTACGAAATTATTCTGGCATTGAGATATTAACCCTCAATTGTTAATTCTAAATAATACAGGGTGACGATTCCATTATCGTTTTAATATAAAAGTGGCCATTTCTTTAAAAGTACCCTGTAGAACCTGATAAAACCTTATATTGTCGGAATGGGGAAAATAAGCAATATTCAAATTCGAGATAACATATACGATATTCTCTTAAAAAACATAACTTTATGCTGTGACTTTATGAAACACCCTGTATATTATGAAATAATTTTAAAATGTGGAGCTGGACTCTATCTATAATTTTTATGTAAAAATTTTGTTCGTATCCCTCAAAACAACGGAGATATCAAACTCTAGAGTATAAGTTGATCACCCTGTATACATGGTTTCTGATTTTTTGATAAAACTAATTTAAACTGCTGATACACTATAACTTTTTTTAAATCCAGGAAAATAAAGTAATAAATATTGAAATGAATTCTGCGACTTTTTTGGTAAACTCAGAATAAAAAAGTTGGTTAAGGTGATTACAGCACCCCCTTATAATTTTCGAACAAGGATATTTTTTAAAAAAAATTAATTTTGGCAAAATAAATTAGGCAATAATATCTAAAATATGTTTTAATTCCGTCCAGTTTCCGAGAAAAAAATCAAATGGCTTAAAATTTTGAAATATCATGATGAAAATAAATGCATTCCTCAACAGCACTATTCTTAATATAATCCATGAATTTAAGCTCTTAATGTCTTGTTAATGATTTTTTAAAATTCGCCAAAATTAGTGGCTAAAACGCCTCGTTAAGTGCTATCTTCTGGTATAAACTGGTGTAAATAATTTCAGGAAACGAATGTGTACGATACGATAGTTACAGTCACGTTACAACAGAAGGCAGCACTTAACAAGGCGTTTTAGCCACTAATTTTGGCGAATTTTAAAAAATCATTAACAAGACATTAAGAGGTCAAATTTCGGGATTATATTAAGAATAGTGCTGTTGAATGCATTTATTTTCATTATGATAATTCAAAATTTAAAGCCCTTTGATTTTTTTCTCAGAAAGTGAAAGGAATTAAAACTTTAAAAATTATGCATATTCTAGATATTATTGCCTATTTTGCCAAAATTTCAATTTTTTAAAAAAATAACTTTTTGAGATATCCTTGTCCGAAGTGTTAATTTTAAAATATGATTGTACTACTACAAAACAGGAACTATTTTATTATTTATTTCCTATTTTCCTGAGATTTGTAAATTTGTAAATGTGTAAATTAAATATATCTCGTAATCAATCTTCAATAAGTAACCTCAAAATGGTGCGGAAAAAAGCAGCTATCTATAACAATCAAAAATTTGGATCGAGATCATTTCCAAATTCATTAAGCTACAACTTTCTAAAGTAGTAGCTATTCTAAACGTTAATCGAATAACCCCGTTTATAAGTTACCTTTTCACCTAACACGTCATTGATGTGTAAGAGAAACAAAATTGAGCCCGAGTACGAATCCCTGAGGAATGCCGAGTAGGAACTTTAATTATTTTGTAGATTAAATTAAAAAACAGATTTAATTAACAAGACATTTATTGAAAATAATTTTCATTTACTCTTTTTCTTGTCTTTGTCTGTCTCGCCCAGAGGCATTTGATAAAAAATCGGAATTGCAGGTTCGTAATCGGTATCGTACATTTGCGCTTTTACAAAGGCTTCTTTATCATTAGGCTCCGGCATCACACTAGCTACCTTTTTTCTGTAAGCGTACTCCACTAACCTTAAAAAATATAAAAAACTTTTCTGTAAGCGTACTCCACTAACCTTAAAAAATATTAAACAACTTAATAAAGCATGTTACGTTCAAATTTCCACATCCCATGCATTTTTACCTTTGGAGCGTAAGTTTATTCACATCGGACACATCTGCTTCAACTACATTTACGTATCTAGAATCACGTGATCAATGATTCACATCTCGAATGTATCCGATATGGATAAACAAACGCAGCAAGTATGATATTCTAATCTAAATCTTTACGATTTACAGCAGGTGTAATATGTTAATGCCATATTATGACAGTTTTCCTATTTTATTTCAAAAACTATTTAAAAAAATACCTTATCGCAATTTTTGTGGAACATTCCAAAAGGCGATCAATTGGTGGATAAATACTGCCTTGAGCTAAATCACTTTCTTTTACCTGACTTGCTAAAGCTTCAGCTGCTATTAAGAAGTAGTCTTCGCTATAATACAACCAAAAAATATTATTTCAAAATGTTAAATATAAATAAATGTCACGAGTTATTGATACCTATTTTACTTTATCGTTGTAAATCGTTTTAAATCGTTTTAAATCGTTTTAAATCGTTTTAAATCGTTTTAAATCGTTTTAAATCGTTTTAAATCGTTTTAAATCGTTTTAAATCGTTTTAAATCGTTTTAAATCGTTTTAAATCGTTTTAAATCGTTTTAAATCGTTTTAAATCGCTTTAAATCGTTTTAAATCGTTTTAAATCGTTTTAAATCGTTTTAAATCGTTTTAAATCGTTTTAAATCGTTTTAAATCGTTTTAAATCGTTTTAAATCGTTTTAAATCGTTTTAAATCGTTTTAAATCGTTTTCAATCGTTTTAAATCGTTTTAAATCGTTTTAAATCGTTTTAAATCGTTTTAAATCGTTTTAAATCGTTTTAAATCGTTTTAAATCGTTTTAAATCGTTTTAAATCGTTTTAAATCGTTTTAAATCGTTTTAAACTGTTTTAAATTGTTTTAAATTGTTGTTTAAGTTGTTAAATGTAGATAATTATGGTAAGCACCTTTGTGAATTATTTCTCTTCTTTTTGTCACTTCAAAAATGGAAGTAGGCAGCTAAATTAGATCCCTTAGGCTTTCAAAGAATTGACGATCGAGCCATGCAAGAAATATTGAACTGCTCGAAATAGATGAACCAAAGTGGAAGAAAATGTTATTTACTTTATAGCTTCTCCAAAGAGAGCGCATCTTGTACAATAATTTATATTAGGCTGTATAGAATGTACATGTACAAGGTGACCACAATATTTAGGATCATTGAACTTAATAAAAAATATAATTCCATGGATTTTATTAGAACTTATACATATTTTCTCATATGTCATCCTTGATAGTCCATTATTTTGGACCTCTGTATACTTTCTGGTTTAATATTTTAACAATATAAGAAAGTAGAACAGAAAAAATTATAAATCTACACAGAATATTTGTCTTACCTTATGGACTGTATACCAGCACACATTGCTGCCAAACCCATAGCCGGAAATATATAGGCATTATTACCCTGACCAGTTACATAAGTTTTGCCATTATACTCGACGGGAGGAAAAGGGCTGCCGCTGGCGTAGATGACGCTGCCCTTAAATAGGAAACCAAAAGTAATACACTAACTTGGAAATGTAGGATAAAAACAAAGGTAATGGTCTCAAAATATATTGGTTGATTATGAAATGTGACTTTTAAGAAAATGTTTCAAATCTAAAAAGAGATTTGGGAAAGAAAAATGTTAGGAAGGACTTTTGGATAGAAAAAAGTGGAGCTAGGTAAAAGAAAAGCACAGTATGCATGTCACAGTGTATAGTTCCAAAGTTGAAACGTTAAAATAGAAAGCAGAGAAAATATACTATTAGGTGTACTATTATTAGCTTAAGCTTAAGTTTACTTAAGTACCAATTGATGCTTGGCTAAACTAGGTTCAATACATATAGTTGAAAAATTGTTTTTTGCCAGTTCTATCTCAAAATTAGATCTGTTAAATTGTTTTTCCCAGGCACTTGTCTTTCCCCAGACACTTTTCTTCCTCTAAAAAGTTATTTTTCCTTCATACTTATATTGCCCAGGCCCTCATCTTCCTCGGACACTTATCTTCTCTAGACAATTAAAATTGTTAAAAAACTTACCTTCGTTTCTTCGTACGCCTCCTTTGGAGTACACTCAGCCTTGCTGGTAGGATTGCTTAAAGCAAAAACGATCGGTCTTGCGCAATTATCAGCCATTTGCTTTAATACGCCCGAAGTGAAGACACCCGGACACGCTGCAGCTCCGATCAAAATGGACGGTTTAAGATCCTTTACAATTTGTATCAGATCTGTTTCTTTTTCGTGTTCTTGGGCGAAAGGTTTTTTCTGCGGTTCAAGCTCGTGTCTACTCTTCACAATCAAACCTTTGGAATCTACCATCCAAATCTTTTTTCGTGCCGTGTCTTCGGAAATTTTACCATCGGAAATCTAGAAATGTATACCTATCTAAAGTAATTATACGCCTAAATTATGGATCTTTTTTACATATACTTACCATGGCCATTACGCACAAATTTGCGATACCAATATTCGCCTCTCCTGCTCCATAAAATAATATGATATTATCGGATAATTTATTTTTTGTTATCCTCAATGCTGCCAGTAATCCGGCTACTCCTACACTAGCAGTACCCTGTATATCGTCGTTAAACGTACAAAATGTGTCCCGGTATTTTTCCAAAAGCCTACGAAATGAAATCAAAATCAAATAAACATCGAAAATCCGACAAGATATCAACTACATGTTAAACACAAAGATTGACATATCTGGGACAGGCCAGTAAATTGGACTATCAGCGAATGCCTTTGAAGTGCAATGGACCTACTGGTAGAAGACCAAATATGAGATTTCCGTATAATTAAAAAGATTACTTAAGAAGCTAACTTAAATCCAGCTTCTGCTCAACTCAGCAGATGGTTGAATATTTCTTAGACTTTGGAGTAGAAAACGCAAACGAGAATCAAACAAAATAGCCACATAGCAAGGCCCCACCCAAGATTATAGTGCAAAAAAAAGAACTGTTATACCTAAATGCATTTTTGTTGCCAAAATCTTCAAATTGTATCAAACAATTTTGTCCCCATCTCTGCACGACTGCGTGCATAAATTCATCGATTAGTTCATCGTACTTTTTTCCAGTACGCCTTTTTTCTCTTATACCTGGGTATATCGGATCTTTAAGATGTTCCTCGTTATTGGTACCCACGTCTATCGTTATTGGTAGACATTGGTTGGGTTTAATGCCAGCTGAAAAAAAAAAACATTATTATAAAAGTGTACCACCAAACTGTAATCAAAATAGAAAATTTCTGAAAATAGATTCGCAGTCTTAAGAAAAGTAAATAATAAAATTAATGATGCCAAGAACTTGTTTAATAGAAGTAGGAGCAGCCCAATTCAGACAGGGCTGAAAATATTTATTCAAAATCGTAATATGGATATCATTAAAAATAGTTTAAAAAAACTTCAGGTGTGTAATTTTTTATGAGGATGACAAATCTAAAAATAAAAAGTGCCAATTATACTGATTCGTTAAGGAAACTGTCTTAAGCATGTTTACCAACATATATTATGGTATTGACAAGATTTCACTTTTTAGTACATTTATCAGATTGTTGACACTTAGGAAGGAAGAACAACAGGATGATAAGAATCTATGAAAGACCTAAGAGAAATTGGTGAGAACCAACGCAAAATACGTATAGAAATCGAAAAAGAATACAAAGTACAGATGATAATGTTAGAATCTAATAAAATAAAACTATATTTAACATGACATTAAAAAGATAAATATAAAAATAGTCAACTATTAAGTTTTTGTTGATGTGACAAAAATGAGATTTTTAAAATAGATGTTCTTCTAAAGATGATTTAAATGTATCTTAGATACATCATATGTATTTACATAAACTGTAATTAAAATTACTTACCTAGAGCAGTATACAGCGCTAGTTTTCCTATAGGTATTCCCATTCCACAGGCACCTTGATCGCCTAGTCCCAAAATTCTTTCCCCGTCTGTGACGACAATCACTCGCACGTCAGATTCCGGAAAATTTTTCAATATTTCATAAACATGTCCCTTGTCATAAAATGTAATGTAAATTCCCCTGGGTCTCCTATAAAGAAACAATATATCAAATTTGTACAAAGAGTTTCCAAAGACATTGTCCCTAAGCAGTTGCAGTATTCAGCTGCTGAAGACTAGTAAATAGGTACTGCCGAGCAAATTGAGAAATTGGCTGAATGAACATTTTAGCGATGCTCCTATCAGTCTCTTAACATCTTTAAACGTTCCTACGACGCTCTTGATATCACTAGTTTCTCAACATATCTTTCCTCTATCTGGACATGTATAGCTTAGTTTTGTACCGGCATCAGTTGAATCTTTGGACGCCAGAAGTCGCGAGTAGCAGTAACGTCTAAAGATTTCATTGATGAAATACAACACAGAAAATTACTTCAAGTAGATTCCAGAGAAGCTTACAATGGGGAAATGTATAACTTAATGATTTACCTGTAAATTAAACCCCATTTTAGACAAGCAGTACCAACGGTAGGAGTATACAAGAGGGGCATTACTTCAGAGATGTTTCTCCTCACGACAGCGTACAACAATTTTTCATTGAAATCCAACAGATCCATTAAATAAATGTATTTATCCAAAGGGTCTTTGAGCCTTCCCAAACGTAATTTACAATGTTCAATTTGTTGTTCTTGAGTTTTTACCACGGGAGGTAAAAGACCGTGGATGCCCAATAGCTGACGTTCTTCGATGGTGAACGCTAGACTCTTGTTCAATCCAGGATTATTTATTCTATCTTAAAAGGTCAGTTAATTGAATATATCATTAAACCATGGTATATGTTATATTGATATACTGAGCATTTCTTACAGAAAACACAATATATGAAATAGAGGTAACAGAAGAGAGAAGAGGGCGGGGGAAAAGTAAAACACAAAATGTTTGGAAATTAAAAAACGGACTAGTATAAACAACAGAAGTAAAGAAGAATAGGATAAGATAAATAGAGTAATAAAAGAAGTGAATGAAAATGTCTTCATAAAGAAGAACTCAAAGAATAAAGCCAATGATTAGTTTAACGAATAGGGCAAAAAATTACTAAACAATCATGATAAAAATATTAATAACAAATAATAAAAAACAGTCTGCAGACGGAAAAAAGGGAAACTGCAAAAAAGAAACTAAGAAATATAGAAAAAAAATTAAAAATAAGGATTTAAATATTTTAACAAGAAACAAAAAAATAGTTCAATACAAAGAAAGAGTATATTTATTATACAACAAAGGAAGGATAGCTAATCTCAGAAACTACAGAAGATATAGAACGATGCAAGAATCATTTTGACGTGTTACTCATTAAGAAACAGTTCAGAATGAGAACAACTATGGGAGGTACCGAAACTGCGAAGAAGAACCAACATGGTAAGAAATAGAAAAGGTCGTAAACTATCTGAAAAGTAATAAAGCCCCAGGAAAAAATAGGAGAAACAAACAGTAGAAATGAATAAAAGAAATAGTACAAATCTATTAAGCGAAATTTATGATTTGATAAATGTTAAGAACGCAAAAGAACTACTAAATGAATGCAATACAGCTTTGATAATTTCTTTGCACAAAAAAAGGAGATAAAAGAAACTGCCAGACTGATGAATACCAGACTGAATAAGTATGCCGAGTGTAAGACCGAATTGCATGCCTTCTTTATACATTTTTAGGAAGTCTATGATAGAGTTAACATTTTCCAACTTTTTGAAGCTATGAATGCAATATACAAGATTAATAAGAATTGCTCTATTGAACACAAAATATATTAACCTGGATCGGATATAAATCAAATATTTCCAAGATGGAAAACAAAGTAAGATGGGTGGAAGGTTCAACATAGCACAAGAAGCTATTATTAACAGGTCTATTTATAATAACGAAAAGCATTGCTTATGCAGATGACTTGACAATATTGGCATAATCAAAGAATAAACTCACAAAAATTTCAATAAATCTTGCAGAACAAGCAGAAGTTTTAGGGCTGCAAATAAATAAAAAAAAAAACTAAATTTATGGAGCTTGGTGAAACTGGAAATAGTGCAAAAAATGTGACAGTAAAAACTCTAAGGAAAAATGAATACCGTTTCCAAAGGACAAATGAATTTATGTATTTGGGAGTACTAATATCAAGCATTGCTCATGAAGAATAAAAAAACTCAAGAACTAAGAAAATCACTGATGAAATAAAAATATTGTCCAAGAAAGATGTAATAAGAATTATTATTCTAAAACCCACCGTAACATTCGAAAGTAAAACAATGACCCCCAACAAAAAAGCGCAAAATACCTAGAGCAATAATTTTCCTTGGAGTAAGGAGACCTGAAAACTTTAGAAGGAGAATCAACAAAGAAATAGAAATGTTTCATGGAGAAGCAAAGATGACAACAAGAATAGAAACACACAGATTAAGGTGGTTGGGTCACACAAAAATATTAAATAAAGGAAAAATGACGAAAGAGGTACTAAACAGAACGCTTATTGGCAAAAGAAGAATAGGTCAGCCTAGAAGAAAAGAATTTAAAGGTGTAATGTAAATAAAGTTAAAATACAAAACTGGAAAGAGAAAGTCAAGAATAGAGAATATTGGAGAGAAGGTTGTAGAGCACACATATATTTTATATTTACCTAGACCGCAAATGGTCCCTGGTGTCTTGTCTCCCTTTTTAGCCCATACCTCGAGATGGCTTTTCTCTTCGCCATCGACCAATTTAAACTGTTTGTCGCCGCGATTCTCTGAGGGTATGGTCAAAGTCAACGGAGGTTGCTTATCCTTCCCCGGAGTCGCGCTCAAAAATTGGTCGAAATAAAAACGGTCCATGGGATCGGAGAATTTTTTCGAACTGATTTTCTGTAATAAAATTGCGGATTTTTTCAAGATCTTTGGGAGTATATTCTTCAGCATTGGGTCCGATTTTGAGAAAAGGAGAAATAATTTTTTTGTTAGAATTCAAAAAACGTGACCGACAGATCTTAATTTTACACTGACAGAGAGTGTGGTTGTCACATTTTCAGTCAACAGGAATGTACAGGGAAGTGAGGACTAAGGGCGATTTTAAATCAGATACTATGTCTTGAATATGATTGATTACACTGATATAAATCAAAAACAATGACGTCATATTGAATATTGTCTTGAAATGGTTAAGTTTAAACATGACTACAGTAAAAACGTGGTCATCACCGGTATGAAATGACAAATGTAAAACTTTTACTTTTTAATTATTAATTATTGTTTGATTGTGTTATTTGTAAAATCGATACCAGAGTATAGGGTTGCCAGATTTACGAAAGGGAAAAGTGGGAAAAAGGTCAAACATTTCTTTATATATAACTTTGGATTTGAAAAACGTAACATTTAGTTAAAATGTGGGGCATTTTCGTACTTTGGCGTAACGCGTGCCAACAATTATGCCTAAAACGAGCCGTGTGGCAACCCTAGCTGAGTATCTAGATATGGACGCAAAGGTTTTTGTAAATGAAAAGCCAATTTATTTTCAAGATAGCCAAGATATATTGATGATGGCAAAAGGTTGATAAAATTTCAGAGGCCAAAGAAACTACAACCCAGTTAGCAACTACAACACCAATTTTCTCTTCATCCGTGATCAAATCAAATCAAATAGGTATTTATTAACCGACTTAAAAAAAGGAGGAGGTTCTCAATTCGTCGTAATATTTTTTTATGTATGTTCAGCGATAATTCTTTATCACGGTGTCCGATTTTAATAATTCTTTTTTATTAGAAAGGGGGTACTTCAGGGGTGGTCCCGTATCAATTTGGTCAAAATCTAATAATTCAGTCCATTAGAAAATCCTCAAACTCTTCATTTTTTATGTATGTTTAGTGTCCTTGTAAGATTTCTATTTTTCTTTTTTTGTTAGTAAAGGGGCAACTCAGAGGTGGTCGGTCCCCTATAAGTTTGGTCAAGAGGTGGTGATGGCATCTGCACGATTTTGAAGTTGGTTTTTTAAAATTACTTTTGTAACTTGTTTATCCTTACAAATTCAAAACCAAATCCTAACTACAATACATAATACACAAACAAAAATTGGAGATATCTGACAATGTCATGCGCATTGTCAAGTTAGTGTCAATATCAAATACTTTAATTACTATATGGTGCAAAAGAGAGGTCCGACCACATACTTTGATTTTCTTTTACTATACGGAGAATGGTCGCACTGCGCAGCTTTCTGAGTGCCTTTTAAAAGGAGATAGAAAACTCCGCCATTTTGAACCCTTATTACGTGTTGTCTACATCTTGGCGCAACACATACTTTGATTACTATACGGGGCAAGAGAGAGGTCCGACACGCCCAACATAGGGCGCGGCCATTTTGAACCCTATGACACAGTTTATAGCTAGAGAATCAGATCGCTCACTCTGCGTCGGCACTTTTTATCTCAATGTTCCAGTTTATACACTGCGCAACTCAGATAATACAATATATGACAACCGCCTATAATAAAACAGCAGTCTTCTGCATATCCTGAATTTGTATCCCTGGAGTGGATGTTATTTTGGAACTTTCAACTGGTCCGAGTGAGCTAACTGATTCTTTAGCAATAAACTGTGACTCCAAAAATAATATTTACTGACACTGACAGCAGCAAGCAAAATATCAGGTGCGTTTTAATCATCCGCTTCTGCTTCCGGAATTGTCGGTTCAGTCGTTCTAACCTGTCAGAATAAAACAAGAAAACCGACAATGCCGAAGCAGAAGCGGATGATTAAAACGCACCTATTAAAAATATTGCGCCAAGATGTAGGCAACACGTAATAAGGGTTCAAAATGGCGGAGTTTTCTATCTCCTTTTAAAAGGCACTCAGAAAGCTGCGCAGTGCGACCATTCTCCGTATAGTAAAAGAAAATCAAAGTATGTGTGGCGCAATATTTTTAATAGGTGCGTTTTAATCATCCGCTTCTGCTTCGGAATTGTCGGTTTTCTTGTTTTAATCTTACAGGTTAAAACGACTATACCGACAATTCCGGAAGCAGAAGCGGATGATTAAAACGCACCTGATATTTTGCTTGCTGCTGTCAGTGTCAGTGAATATTATTTTTGAAGACACAGTTTATTGCTAAAGAATCAGTTAGCTCACTCGGACCAGTTGAAAGTTCCAAAATAACATCCACTTCAGGGATACAAATTCAGGATACACAGAAGACTGCTGTTTTATTATTCGCTCCGTGCGAAGTCATGGAAAGGGAAGCAAAAGCGATACTAGCGCTAGCTGCGGATAATTCGTGCATTTTAGGGGGATATTTTGTAATTTTGGCATATCAAATACACGTATACATTTTACTTTTTTTCAAAAAAGTAGGTAAAAACAACACAATAAGCAACCGGAGTTGCTGTGTTGAAAATTGTACAAATACTAGCAAAAAAAAAACAGTGAAACTTATATAACAAATTTCACTAACAAAGTGGAAATTAAATCAAAGAAATAAATGGATAGGTGTACAATAAGAAGAAAAATTACCTTTATTTTTGTGATAATAACAGTAATGCTGGAAATAGTAGACATCAGAAACTAGAAAGTTTTTAAATAAACAATAAATTATCATTTTACGATGTTCTTTAATATCCCTTTATTCTTAAATGTTCATTCAGCAAGGACTAGATTTCAAGATTTCTGCCGTTGATTATATTTGGCTGGTATGCAATTTTGTGACTTACTGATCGGAAACCAGTTTTAATCATTCATTCTATGTTTTCTTTAGAACAAAAATGAAAATATAAGTAGCGATCATTTTTATACATTTTAACTTCACGCTATTATAAATGGTTTCTTCAATGACAACTTATTAGACTTAGGCAACTTCTCATACATTTTCCAGTAAATACTGTTGCCTGCCTATATTTTATTATTGATTTTTAATGATTATACATAATTTTCTTCAATTTAAGCGTGAAAAATATATAATAATAATAAATTAATGTTTTAATTGTTTTATAAATCCATATACTTTTATTAAAACTAACATATATACTTTTTATTTACGAATTCTATTAAAAATTGTATTTGTCAGTATAGGCAGAAATACTCCTTTAATACCAAAACAAATTGGCGCTGCTGTCGCGCACGGAGCGAATAGGCGGTTGTCATATATTGTATTATCCGAGTTGCACAGTGTATAAACTGAAACATTGAGATCCAAAGTGCCGACGCAGAGTGAGCGATCTGATTCTTTAGCTGTAAACTGTGTCACAGGGTTCAAAATGGCTGCGCCCTATGTTGGGCGTGTCGGACCTCTCTCTTGCCTCGTATAGTAATCAAAGTATGTTTATCTGAAATATTTCTCTTTTTTTTTACAAAATCGTTAAAGGAAAAAATATTTAAAAATGTTTTTAACTTTGTTACATCCCGCTATGTCACATAATATATCTATATCACATGCAAAATATATTGTGTTTTCATAAAAAAAATTTTAAACCTAGATTTCAAGAAAAAAACAATATTTTGAAGGTAATTATTTTCCTGTATTAGTTGTAGGGGTTGTAACGGAAAGAAAACATGTAAATATTGGTTTTAAAGAAAATTCTTACGTAAGTCAATAATTATATGTGGTTTTTAGATACCAAAAGTCAAAATCATTTTTCAAGTACTAATTTTAAGGTTTAGTAGCTCTGGCAACATCATAAGTTTTGCGGATGATACCGCTGTCTTCTATCAAGCTGATTAAATTAAAAAAAAGTTAAGGACGTCCTTACTCAATTAATAGTGTTTTCAAGGAAAACAGCTTACTATAAATTTCAAAACAACACTATAATAAAATCTTTAAGAAATACACTTTTTAAATTAATTTACTTTAAAAAATACCTCTATGAAGATACTGTATCATGCATTAGTTGACGTCATAGTTTATAGCTAAAGAATCAGTTCACCTGCCTCGACACTTTTGATCTCAATGTTCCAGTTTATAGTTTATACATTGCGCGACTCGGATTTGTATCCCTGGCGCATACAGAATCAAATCATAATATCCCAAGAGCCCACTGCAAATTTTTACAGTCATCTGATAATGAAATGAAATAAACCCCAAAAGCATGTAAAAACATTGTACTTTACCGAATGGCACCTGTGCCAATCCCAATCATGAGCAAAGTGGTTAAAAAAATTGTTTTCCAGAAAATAACATATTCAAATATATCTTGATATAATTTTTAAAGGGAAACATTTTCTTCTTCTTAACATCGCACAGAAACATCTATCCACGATTAGTAAGTAAATATCATTAAAAATATGAATCAATTTTTGCTGATTTTAAAATTTATTTGTATGCCTATTGTTGTGATTCATTTTTACAGGTTGCCATAGAAACGACAAAAAAACTACTATGATTATGTTTTAAAAGAATTGTCTAAAAAGAGTTTATAATTATTATTATTATTATTAACCGACTTCAAAAAAGGAGGAGGTTATCAATTCGTCGCGATATTTTTTTTTATGTATGTTCAGCGATAATTCTTTAACACGGTGTCCGATTTCAATGATTCTTTTTTTGTTAGAAAGGGGGCATTTCAGGGGTGGTCCCATATAAATTTTTTCAAAATCTAATAAGTGGGTCCATAAGAAAATCCTCAAACTCTTCATTTCTTTATATATGTTTAGCGATAATACCCGAGAATAACAAAACGCCGAGAAGCGAGAGCTTTGTCGGAACGTTTGACGTTTGTGGGATCGATTTGCGGTGACCTTGAAGACACCACAATTACACTGCACGCAAGCTGAATTGGCTCGCAGTCACGCGATCGCGCGGAAATTTGTAATTTACACTGCTCAACTCTAAATATGTTTTTAGTAAGGGAGTACATTTTTTATTTTGCATTTAAAATTATATGCCTTTGACTGCAAAAAGACTCATTCCGCTGCCATTTTTGGAATCACATTCATGAACTACATAATAAGATCCAACCATTTTGTTACGAAATTATCCAGAAAACACAATAAAAATCACACAGTACCTAATAACTGAAATAAATAATTCAAAATAGTCGAAACTACAGTTGTTGCGCTCGGATTAAAATCACAGGACACCTCCGTATACGGTGTCGCGCTGATCTAGAACAGAAGTAATGGAAATGGAAATGCTTTTGCCAGTTCTCCCACTTTATACACATAAATTGACAGGTTGGCACCGGATCTCACCGAAGTGGACGTGATACATTGGCGTACAAAATTATTTTATAGATGTTAATAACAATTTCGAGTAAATAGTTTAATAAATTGTGAATAGCTGCTGAAATTTTGTAAAATTATAATTTGAATATTGTAATACATGTTTAATAATTTTTTATAATCCATAAATACATACGATTGTCCGGTTCCGCCGATAACAATTTAAAATTACTTATTCTATGAAACGACACTGGCAGGTAAACATTACTGTGAAATTCTCGGAGCCGCCCGACGTGGTTTGACGTTTACCCCCTCTCTACCTACCAAAAGACTTTTCAACTTTTACTTTCTCTATAGTTGGCCATGGTGTCTATTTGCATGTGCAAATAGACACCATATTTTCGATCATGCGCAGCGTTGGGTTTTTAGTAGCAACAGCTTGTACTGAAATTCAGATCGTGATTGTACTATACTCTGTTTTTAAACTAGGAGGAGCGAATTAAAAAGACGCATTTACACAGGGAAAAGTAACTAGATTTGTTACTAAGAGCGAGTTTCGAAATATAGTCGTGTTCAAAATTTATGAAATAATTATCTTTATCGGCCTTAGTCGGTGAACGGCCAATGAGCGGTTAAGAAACGAATAAATGTCATAGAAGTAATTTTTTAATTGGTCCCAGACAACGGTCGCAAATTTCACATTATTGTGATCTGAAATGTGTGTCTAAAACGAAATGTCACTGTCAAATTAAAGTCAATATGGTTGTTGATTGATGTCAGAAATACTTTTTTCTTGCTTTTGAAATCGACTTTTTGAGAATAACTACGATCTTTTTAAAATGGATAATAAATATTTAAGAAAATTGTTAATGGAATATCCAGATGTAGCCAGGTTAGTATAAAATATAAAGATCTGTTTACATTTTTAAGGATATATTTGTTATAGGTATAAAAAGTAAAAGTTAATCAGTGAATGACAAGTGGATCACACAGTAACTGGTATCTCTTCTATGAGTAATGTGGATATTATGGCTATTTTAGTGTTAACCCATGGTTAATGCGCTAGAGGGCAAATAAAGGCATTCAAAAGTTTACAGGCCTATGAGTCAGAATTTGTTTTGAAAACTGGAACCAACATTTTCATAACACTACATGTCAACATATATTTTTTAAAGTGAACTATTCATACATACCTATGTATTAATTTTAAGTATTTATAAAATATTTTTTGTGAAAATAATGTTAACTCATTGGGCCAAATTACGATTATCCCTAAAGTAGTAGATGGTGTTTTAAATGTTATAACAATTTTGTAAATAGTTTTATTATTCTACTAAATAAAATTTGCTTGAATATTTAGTTACATTTTAATCATTTTGGTTAGAAATTCATCAATTTTTAGTTTTAAAAAATCAGTAATAAAATTATTTGTTTTTAAAATACTTCGGAATTCATCTCTTCATGGTAATCTCCCATCTTTTTACCTTCAAAAACCAATAATGCATTTTCTACAAAACCTTCAGAATCAGCATGTAAAATAATAAGGTGTCTTCCCTTTCTTGTAAGGCTTTTCAGGAATTGCTACCTTTAATAGTACTCAGTGTAGAAGGATCCATAATTGTAGATTTTCAATACAATTGCTTACTGAAGAACTATTATTTACGAAATAAAGTAAAAAACTACGTAATGGATGAGATATCAAATTATAAAATGTCAGAACTGTCAACAATATCAATTATTAGCTGATGTTCATGCTAAAAAGTAATGTGTGAAACTGACTGTAATCTGACCAATCAGAAGGCTACAGAATTGCCAACTTAAATTCAAATCGCTCCTCTTAGTTTAAAAACAGAGTATAGAACGTACTAGATTTGGCGGTAAATTTCAAATGAAAAAACAAACTCATTTTAAACAAAAAATAAATAAAACAGGTACAATAAAAATATATTCTTACGTTGGTAAATAAAAAATTTAAAAAGAAACAAAAATAAACTTTATTTTAAACAAAAAAATATAAATTAAAACACGTAAAATAAAAATATATCTTTACGTTATATGGTTAAATAATAAAATTTAAAAATAAAAACAAACTTATTTTTAATAGAAAAACAAATAAAATAGGTGTAACAAAAATATATCTTTATACCTATTGAAAAATATTTGATAGATTACAATAATTATAATGGACTGTAAGTGTAGTGTATTTAATAAATAATTTACCGTGATAAAAAATGTTTAAATTTATTTGCCAGAACATGAAAGTGCAATCGATATTCATCAGGTTTTTAAATTTCCTGCTGCGTTATATGTTTGATATCGATGATAGCAACACTTAGTGGGTCAGATGTTAACTGCGTTTGAGCTGGTCGTTGTTAAGCATGTGCTTTTATAAGCGTATCTTATCTTTATGTCCCTTATATGAAGACTCAAAGTCCCTTTATCTCTGGTTTAAAGTATCGCATTGGGAGTTTTAGAAGTGTCTACTGTCTAGCATAGAAATTAGAAATCATAGAATGCTTTATTCAAGAAGTACAGCAAATATTTAAAATGTACTAGATTTAGACACTTTTATCTTTTGTGGTACTAGCATTTATGAATGGTTGAAATGTACTGAATCTAGTACAATTGTACTAGTAAACCCAACACTGATCATGCGTCTTCGAAAACCGACCCGGCGGGAAAGAGTCTTTGTCGCTTCTCGGCGTTTGGTTATTCTCGGATAATACTTTATCACCTTGTCCGATTTATATGATTCTTTTTTTGTTAGTAAGGGGGTACCACAGGGGTGGTCTCATGTAAATTTAGTTAAGATGTGGTGATGGCATCTGCACGTTTTTGAAGTCGGTTTTTTTTAATTTTTAATTTCTAATACTTGTTGACTATCTCTGAAAATGGTTCTTCCTTTCACACATACACATGGTATAAAAGGTAGATAAAAATATTAATAATTCAGGTTTTACAATGAATTAGAATTTTAATTTTCAGGCCAAACACAATTGTCGCTGTCATATCTTATGTGATTTTTTGAATATAAAATAATTTTTTTTAACCACTTTGCTCAGGATAGGGATTGGCACAGGTGCAATTTGTTAAAGTACAATGTTGTTACATGCCATTGGAGCATATTTAATTTCGTTATCAGATGACTGTCGAAATTTGCAGTGAGCTCTCTTACTATAACCAATACATTGTATGAAAACCGCCTATATTCAAACAGCAGTCTTCTGCGCATCCTGAATTTGTGGATGTTATTTTGAAACATCCAATTGGTCCGAGTGAGCTGTTTCTTTAGCTATAAACTGTGGTTGAATCAAGCCTCTCCTATAGGATTCTAGCCTGGGGTGGTATAGCTTCAACCCATCTCATATTTTTCGAAATTGCAGAAAAAAAACCGATATTATATTCATCAAACTTGCTCTATAAAGAATGTAATATTCTTGGCTTGCGGCAGTTGTACTTCCTCAGATCTATCACTCACACTTTTAAAAAATAAAATACACTTAATTACATTTCTCATAATTATGTAAAAATAACTTCAATACAAGAAACCGTAGGTCAACGCGGATATTAATATCTATTTTGTAGATTATATAATAATTTGCCAAAACAAATAAAACAAATTAAGTCGCTCTTACTTTTTAAAAGACGTACTAAATCTTATTTATTCCGTACTGACCGTAAAATTATCGACAGTATAATAAATTAATCCTTAAAAAATAGGAAACCCAAATATAAAAAAATAAAAAAAAATAAATAAATAAAATAATACCAAATATTAATTCATAATGTAATACCATATTATTGAAATTTATTTAAAAGTTTACTTCCCACGATCAGGTTCGCCTTAGTATTTTTTTTGGAGATATGCTTTATAAATTATCAAATTAATAAATAAATTATTATTATTATTATTATTATTATTATTATTATTATTATTATTATTATTATTATTATACTGTTATTATATTCATAATGTTCAAAGCCATCGTTGCATATGACCGTGCTCACTTCATTAATATACAGAATCTCATACTGCAACTTAACTTTTAATACATTAAAATAATATATCTTTAATGAAAATATTTATTACTAAACAATCTGGCCCTGTTCACGTCAGTCTTTGATCTCGTTGAAATTGTGAATTTCAAAGTTATATTTAGAGCTCTAGATATATATTTTCTTCATCCTGTATATTTTATTATTAAAACAATGATCATGTCATAATACATTATTCATATTCTCATAAATTTATATTCTATACCTAATTGCAAAAAAGTAAATTACAATTCAAATTTTAAATAAACTTTAAAGTACGACAAAATATAGTTAATGATTTTCACTGCATAATAAACATTAAAAGTTCGTAAATATATTTTTTCTTCAAATTTCAATTAGTTATAAAAAATAATTATTAAAAATCTATAATTTCACCACCAAAGTAGCTTGTTGTTTTCAATAGCCAAAGCCATCAAAAAAGTTTATTTTTAACATCAAATTGGTAGTAACCCTTTTTTGAATTTTGAAGAAAAATAATATTATTTGTAAAATTAGTTGTACCAGAATTGGTCGGCTAAATTGGTCGTACAAAAATTACTACATTTTTGATGTATTCAAATGGTTTTTAATCTTCCGTAAGTTATAAATCGATAAATAAAAGGTTTCAGAACATATTTTTTAATTATCCTGCTGAAAATACACAAAGAAATGTTTATTGCAGTCGTAATGTCAGAGTAGTAAAGATATCTTTATTACTCAATTAGACAAGACATAATATAAAATAATGTAATCACTAAAATCAAAAAGCAAAAAAATCAGCTAGGTAGGCCACGGAAAACAATAGTTTGTGCAGGAAGAGTGGATATAGTCCACAGTATGTCCTCCCCTGCTGTGCCTGATTACCTACCAGATATTTAACACTTCTTGAATGGCTTAATTTTTACGAGTCTACCACACGATACGTATGTCTTTTTATCCAATTGTTGCAGCAACGTTGGCATCGGTGCGGTATCTGCCTGTTTTTTTTTTATCTATCTATCAGTGATTATCTAACAGCGCTGTCTTTTTATCCAACGTTACTGCAATCGATGCAACACCAATTCATCACTTTCAATGTATGGTTTTTCCGATTAGATGTGACAACTGACAGCTGGATTGCGGGAATTAAGCAGACTTAAGGAGTTAATTAATTATTTAATTGTTCTATTGTGGTGTAAACTACACAAATAATTAAATGTTTATTTTACGTATGAAGTTTATTAATATTAAAATAACGTTACAAAAATAATAATTATTAAAACAAATGGAATAACACAGTCTTAACAAAGAAATCGACTGCATTCCTCAACGGTGTTCGATAATCTGCCCATCCAAATATTTGTCCCACTGACGTTGGGTTGTCTCTGCACTGACCGCACGACCCTTTTCTCGGCCGCTGTGTTTACGATGTTTTGGTTTCCCAGAAATCGTCTCGGGTTAAGGCACCATCCAAAAATAGATTACAGTGGGAAAAACCGAAAAAATTTGCTTTTAAAAATACATTTCTTCAAATTAAGGAATATAGGGAAGCTTTCCCAGTTAGTAGTTTTGTGGGTAAGAGTAGGTCGGGTTGCTCTTTTAAGTCAGAATTAAAGCTGAATGATCAGAGTCTTAGTAAAAATTTTCTTCAACTTCAATAAAGTTAGGAGAAACTTTTCTTGAAATAAAGAAATCTAGCAAGTCGGAGATTTTGTTGGCATCCGTGGGCCAGTAAGTAAGTTTACCTGTAGAGTAATATTTGCAATTCTTTTGACGGACAGCTTTTCTTAATTCACTACCTTCGGTCTTAGTTAATCTGGATCCCCAGTCAACATTTTTAACGTTAAGGTCCCGTCGATGATAAACCTTCTTCCTTAAGATTGTGCCTCAGTGGACAGTAGACTGCATAAATGCTTAATTTTAGTTTTATAGACTGAATATCTACTGGTTGTTCAAAATTATTACTAGATTCCTTAATTATAACAACATTACCACCTTTGGTTTCATCATCTGGATGAATAGTATGGTATATTTTATAACCTCTTATCTTAATACAAGACTGACTTGTCATATGTGTCTCAGATATGAGATGTGTCTATATGCTGGGGGTTAAGGAAGACTTTTAAGTCATATTTTTTGTGGAGAAGGCCATTAACATTCCATGTAGAGATTCTTAGATCTTTAAAAGTCATAAAAATTAATGTTTGGGTAAAGCTAGAGACTTCTTCTAATATGTCGAGTCTTTTATTGACTCTGTATAGGTTGTAATGTAGTTAAACCTGTCCATGTTGAAGCAAATAAGGGTTCTATTAGTCCATTTTGGGCTATTTGCGAAAAAAAGTCCTCCAGATTTGACTGGGTTTGGATCAATCGCTTTTAATTGGATAGTAGGTTTCTTGACTTTTGAGACAATATCTCTTCTTTTTTGTAGCTCTTTATCAATAGTACATCCTCTGTAATTTGCAAGATACGCTTCTGAGCAGTTGATACATTTTGCAGACGTATTCCTAGGCTTTGGTTATTCAGCTGTCTTGTGATAACCAGCACACTTAACCAGTGGCGGCTCGTGGGCACTAGCGGTGGTGGGGCACACACTGGAACGGAATCCCGGGATTCGTTTTTCCCTTAGGAAAACAAGTTCTCCACTTAATGAAAATTAAATATATTTTAAAACAAATTAAATATTACAAAATTGAAGACTAACTGCTAGGTACCGCTGCAGTTGTATACTATTTCTTATAGTTGAAGTCCATTTTTCTGGATTTTTGGCTAGCGAAGTGATCGATGACCAGATTATTAAAATTTGGAATGGACCGAATAAGTTTTTTTTTTCGATGGATAACATGGCTAACGCGCACAATCTATCTTGGCACATAGTGTTCCTTAAAAATGTTTTAATACGTTTTAGTGTCGAAAAACATCTTTCACTCTCCATTGTGGTCATGGGAATTGTACACAGGATAGTTAGCAGCTACACAGATTCCGAAAATGTAATTGTCAAATTGTTCTCAAGAAACATTTGTAATAACGGTACGGCCCCATTGTGTTGCACAAAGTCATCTCGGGTGTAAAGTATGGACAGTTCGTTTTGGATTTTTAAGTTGTTTACGTTTGGAAATAAACTACACACAGTTTTAACGTCCTCATTTGGAAAACAACCGCGGTAGTCTTTAAATTTTTCACTATCAAATAAATTTGCAATTGTTAGGTGGGTAGTAAAACTAAAACGTTCATTTACCTTCACTACTATTGTATCACAAATTTCCTTACATATCCTTAAATTAGGAATGGGGTCCTCCTTTTCAACAAACCGTCTCTTCTTGCTTTTACTTGGACCTGATTGGGTGTTGTCGTTTAAGTTTAGTTCTTTTGGGTCTTGTTGTGATTGTCATTCTTCATGAATTAGCGTGCCTATATTATTTCTTATATTTTGAATAGCTGCTGCAAAATTTGATATATTTATCTTAACCTTGAAAGCATCGAGCTATCTACTCTGCAGTTGATCAAAAAGTATATCGCAATTTGGCATTATTTTGCTGAAGAAAAATAACCAGAAACTAAAATCTGTCTTTCAAAATTTATTAACCCTTTAGTCTGATTAATAGTTTTTTTATCGAATTCTGTGTTCATAATTTCTTCGAGACATTTAATCAAATCCTCTTTATAAACGTAAATAGTATTGACACACTTCGATGTAAAATTCTATCGTGTAGGAGCATTTTAAAGCATATGACTCTGAAGAAAAGGTGTTTGGCAATTTAAAATCTCCCAGCGAAAAATTTCTCTTTTATATTTTCAAATTAGAAAAAATATTTATATCTCTATTTGATAGTTTGTCAACTAAGCCTGGAATTTCCAACGCATACCTTTTTGAGATGAGCAAAATAGAATTTGGTCATCCTTGCCAACAATTTGCGAAAATGTACACCATTAAATTATTTATAAGACTCAGAATTTTTTATACTCTTAAATATGCAAACAGATTTTAAATCCTCGAAAAAGTCAGACAAAACCAAAAGAAAAATTAAAATTTTTTCCCATTTATAAATATTATTGATTTTTTTTCATCATATTTTTGACTGCTTTATAAAAAAAAATTATTTTTCTTTGTAGTTTTATTTCTTAACTATTCCAATGGTCCAACTAACGTTTTTTCGTAATCACAATAAATAAATTATTATCATGGTCCAACAAACGCGCACCTTAAGCCGAAACCGGCATCGCCTTTGTGAGGGAGCCGCTAAAGATGCCGCTGCGTACATTCGTATCTGGTCTAGGTAATAATGGGCCATGGGTGAATTGTCGGAATGTCGCTCAACGCCCTGTCGTCCAGTGTCGTGCCAACGCGGTTTGCGCTGAATATTAGATAAAATAATAATAGACATAGAGGAAAATATAAAATATGTAAGTTATTTTTTTTTTTTATTATTATTATTATTATTATTATTATTATTATTATTATTATTATTATTATTATTATTATTATTATTATTATTATTATTATTATTATTATTATTATTATTATTATTATTATTATTATTATTATTATTATTATTATTATTATTATTATTATTATTATTATTATTATTATTATTATTATTATTATTATTATTATTATTATTATTATTATTATTATTATTATTATTATTATTATTATTATTATTATTATTATTATTATTATTATTATTATTATTATTATTATTATTATTATTATTATTATTATTATTATTATTATTATTATACTAGGGCACGTGCCCAAGTGCCCTTACGGGCAAACCGCCATTGCACGTAACACAGGCAGGTGGTCTGTTGCAGAATATCTGACTGTGTCCATGTTTCTGGCATCTTTTACATTGTGGTATGAATTTATTATTTCTTATTGCCTCTATTTTAACCTTCATACGGTTTAGATGCTGAATATTGTAAATTTTATTAATATTCTCGGTATGATCAAATACTAGCATATATAATGGCAGACTAATGTATACAATTTTGTTATTTACTGTGGTTCTTCCTTAAGTTTCTGAATTACTTTCTTAATATTTACTTTCCTTTAGTTCTTCGGCGATATCTTTTGCAGAAGTTGACGGGTGCAAATTTCTTACCATTACTTTAATAAATCTGGTAGCTTTGTTCTCGTATGTGTGCCGTTCGAAGTCAAAATCCAATCCGTTTCTCTGGCGACTAATTTTTCTTCATCATCTAAATTAAGTGGACTAAAATTAGTTCCTTCTTGGGTGTTTTCTTTCTTCTTTAACTGTGCTAAAACCTTGTTTTGCTCCTGCAATGTTTCATTTTGTTCTCTTAATAGTTTTATCTTTTATCACATGTAAGACAAAAATCACCCAATGACTGAATATTGCAATGTCCGTTAAAAATATTTGCGCCACCAATCCGAAAAATAAGTGGTAATCAAGTAATAATAAAAGCAAGTGTGAAGCTAAGAAGAAAAGATTCTAGGGATCTTAGAAATAAATTACATTTGACTGAGAGATTTTCAAATGTTCCAAATATTGAGAGATAATATGGCCATGTAGAATGAACCAGGATATATAGGATATACTTATTTAGGTAGCTACCTTACACGTTTTAATGCTTAAAAAGTTTTTGATTAAAATACAAGCTAGGTAACTTTAAGCAGAAATTTAAAACGAACCATTATACTGTTTTATGTAGCGATCTAATGCGAAAGATTAAAAACCATATAATACGGAAACATAAAACATTTGACCGATCTCTTTGATGTTACCACTTTTTGTGTGTCTTGGTTCTTTCTTATGGACCAATTTAAACCACAACACAAAATTCTACACACACGGTACCACTTAATTCTCTCACCAATCGTAATCCACCCTTACCACACCACCAGTCAGTTCTACTGTCGTCGAGGAGACCGTCGTTCCTCCCTGAGTACTTGACACCCTCTCGGTCACGCCGACAAAGCCATATGTGAATAATGTGAGTGTTCTTTTTCTCTATTTGTAAAGTCCGATTGCAATAAGAATAACATCGCTACGTCATAACCATTATTTCGAATTTTAAATACAATTATCTATAACTAACAATAAATAAATAGTAATCTATTGGGTATAAAATATGTCCTTTGTTTCTATAATATTAACACATCACGAAACCTCCAGTAGGCGGCAATCGCCAATGAACTACTTCGCCAAGTGATGACGCACCTGTGTTCTTCTTATTGTAGTCGGACCCTACGTAGATTTGTCTCTTTAGGTAACAGTACTTACATTTTTAACAGTTAATTAAGAAAATGTTCTACGAATCAATCTAGGTCAAAAATAAACTAATTTCAATGTTCAAAAATGTATATTAAATAATACGAATTTTGTAAGTGGATTTATTGCTTAAATTTAATTTAGTTAGAATTATAAAACAAGATCCTAATAATATGTTCTATTTTGCGACATTTATTATATTTTTTACTTACTCCTAAATGAGTAGTTGACATTAAAAAACAAAATTAAAGTACTGTTACATTTATGTTTTTGATGGTCGCTTACAATGCATGTCTTTCTTACCTAAAATTTGCAATTTTTTTAGCTTAATTTTATTATTTTTAAAACCAACCTTTGTAAGATGTTTTCTTCAATCGAATTATATATTAAAAATATTTTATTAATCAAAACATAAAACATTATTTTTATATTTATTTCTTAGTTATTTGTTTCCAATCATTGTCCTGCAGAGATGTTTTATTATACAGTGTGGAAACCACTTATGGAATAAAATTCTTTATGTCATTATTTTAGAAAATTGTAAAAAATGCCGAGACACGTCAACTTTTGAATTGAGTTGTGCGTTATGTAAACATAAATTTAAATGTACAGGGTGATTCACGCAAGTATGCCATAGTCGGTGTTGTTTTTTTTTTAATGAAACACCCTGTATATTTGCATATTTTTGAAATCCTCTTAATGAACCGATTCCAACAAACTGAATAATGTATGTATGCAAATATACAGGGTGTTTCATTAAAAAAAAACAACACCGACTATGGCATACTTGCGTGAATCACCCTGTACATTTAAATTTATGTTTACATAACGCACAACTCAATTCAAAAGTTGACATGTCTCGGCATTTTTTATAATTTTCTAAAATAATGACATAAAGAATTTTATTCCATAAGTGGTTTCCACACTGTATATGCGTCTTAGTATTAAAAAAATATTTGTTCTTATATTATTCCCGACAAAAATTTTCTACAGTCCATTTTTATGTTTAGTAATTAAAAAACAAAGTTCTACCACTTTTTATTTAGCTTTTTTTTAATAAATCTTGTGCTAAGTCATAAAAAAAAGTTGCAGAAAACTGGTACCATCGACCTAATTAACTGTTTTCTTAGTTTTTAATGATCCTGTATGTTTTACCGACTTTTAATTATAGATAGGGCTTCTCAGAACACGTACATTTTTTAAAAAATAATAACTATTTCCTCAAAAATTAAATAGCCATTACATTGGATAGTATAAAATGGTGGGTGCTATTCTTCTTCTGCTTCTTAAGGTGATTTTAAACCTCTTCCTTTACTTCTCCTTTAATGGTTTTCCTTTCCGTAAATTATTTATTCTTCATCGCCAAAACATTTCTAAGGCTTCACTTACTTCATTCATATGAAAATGTTGTTTCTTCAGACAATTATTGGTCTTCATTTGCGTGCCGAGCTATGATGGTACTTGTAATGAAATTAACGCTGGTTGACGATGGCTTATTGTTAACGTTTATATACAGGATGAATCCTAAATTGATACATTTTTAACTGTGTATAGAAGTCATTAATATAAACAACTTTTTCAAAAAAACTCAAAAATAAGAAACTTATATTAATTTATTTCAAAATGTATCTAATACGGCCCTGTATAACCATACCTTCCGTCAAAAAATGTTGATTACATTTATGCCGTTCACAAAACGACTCTGCGTGAAAGAGGGACAATTGATTTTCTAGCAGTTGTCCTCACTTTTTTTGACTTATTTTACCTGATCTGTAATCTTCCCCGCATTTGTTGCTGGATTTTCTTCATTTTTAATTTACCACACTGAATAGATAAACACATTATTGACCTACTGATAAAAACATAAAGTGACTTATTATTTCGTTCAACTTTCCATACATAAGTCCCGTCCCGGATTTATATTTTCCTATTTTTGAGTTATAAAAAAGTTATTCGAGAAATATGTTTATTTTAACTCCTTCTATACACAGTTAAAAAAGTACAAACACAATTCACCCTGTATAATTATAGATAATAGTTAAACTACTTTAAAAAGTATTTATAATACTTTTAATAGTAGTTAGAGTACAAAATGTAATGAAAACTACCCAAAGTAATTAATATTCGGTAAAAACACTTTTTTTTAATACGATTTTAAATGATTTGCTTATCTGTATTTTAATTACAGTAAAATAAGACTATGGAAATCGTATTAAAAATAAAGTGTTTTCAAAACCCATGCTCCTAGCTCCTAGCCCTCACTAATAAAAAGGTGAACGCCTCTGCTGAATTTCAGCTCATAATTTCTATTTGTCTAGTTGTAGGATTTTTTAAATATTTAATTTTACGTCCGTAATATGAGCCACCCTGAATACATTTTCGGCCAATGTTGAAATTTGATAAGACTATTTTATAAGGTATCCTGTTTTTCTTAATTCTTCTCAAGTTCTTCTTGATTTTCCAGTTATGTGTCTATCTTGTATAAATGATTCATGTATTCTTCTGGTGCATGTTTCTTTTCACATTCTATTAATGTACTGCCTTCAGAACTTCACTTGTTGTCTATAGCTTTTGTTTTTCATTTTAATCTGGGATGGATATCCTTTAAATTTGATAATCAATTTAAATATTGTGATTAAAAAAAAAACTTATTAAATACTAAATTTAATTCATGGTATGGACATTTTATTTTGTCTAATTATTATTAATTGTTATTGTGATAGGATGTATTATGCAACTAAGATGAACAGACGTCAGGGCTATATCGCATACGACTACTATGAAAATTCGACTTGCTACAAACTACGGTATGCCCTCTAAGTGTAAAAAAACACACTTGCAAATTTTTTATTTGTCTCAAAACGCACAATATTTATTACACCCCTGTACGATTTGTGGTAGAGCAAAAATGTGCCGTTGAAAGTTTTGGTTTTGTGTTTTTAATCTATATGAGGAAGAACCAATAGAAAACTAATTAAAATCGAAAGGCTGTTCTGAAGCGTAGTAGAGAGTTATCCCGCTAAGTGCTGCTAGTAGAGTCCACACCAAACCAAATCGGTTGCCCTAGCTCCAATCATAGGAGGTTAACATTTGATCGTTTTTCTCAACTGGTCTCGTTTGTGGCCTATGAAATCGTTATGACAGATTTATAATAACAAAGAGTGTTTGAAATATTTCATGGTTGAAAAATCGGTAAGGGAACCCAGACAACACACCAAATCCCAGAGATATCCACAGAATATCTTTTGTGGATATCCAATATATCCACAGGATATCAGAAATATTCCGTGGATCTAATATGGATATCCAAATGTCCGTCTATATCCAGAATATAGAAGATATCCTATGGATATTCAGCAAAATATCTAATGAGTATCTTCCAAACAATACAAGAAATCCCAGAGATATCCACAGAATATATTTTGTGGATATCCAATATGTCCAAATGTCCGTCTATATCCCAGGATATAGAATTCAGATATTCAGCAAAATATTTTATAGGTATCTTTAGTAGAGGTTCATAAGTAACCAATGATTATTGAATAACGTCAAAAGAAAATAGAGATAAAAAATATTTCCAACAATCTGCCTTTGATTTTGCCCTTTAAGAACACTAAGGAGAAAGTCATCCTTATTAGGACTCTTCAGCAATAAATGGAAATTCTCGACTCCAGTCTCTAATGGAGTCTGATTGTGAAAAAAATTTCGATCGAACTCAATTACGGCGGGTTGAGCATGAGTAGATACGAAAGTGGTATCGCCATCTATACTTAGGAAGCAAAATCAAAAATTACATCTAGTGGATATCCACGATGGTTTGCGTCCGAGCTTAGACTTTGATATATTTAGTGGATGTCCATGGGATATTGAATACACCTTAAAAAAATTAATTTTAAATATCTGAACAGTACTATTAGCCACAATGGCGTAATTTTTTAATAATTTGCTATATAATTACTATTATTTATGGACATTTGCATGTCTATAAATTACATTTCACGGATATAAAATAGATATCCACCATAGACTGGACATTCAGTGGATATTGGGATGTTCAGTAGATATCCAAAGGATTTGGTATGCTGTCTGGGAAGTTACCAAATGCTTCAACAGATTTTCAAGAGGATGCTATGAGCCGCAGATAAGTTTTCAATTAGTTTTGTCTCTTTAAACATGATGAGATGAGTGTTGAAGATCCCGCATTTAAAAAAATCACCAAAAATTTAACGAGGATCGTCTATTAATAATGTCTTTATTAACAAACAGCAATACATAAAAACAACAATGCAATTAAGGTGAATACTGATACTTAAAAGACGCAAGATCAGCATAGCTGTTCTTCCTCAAGGACCTTTTTATTTAAATAAATTTCCCAGTGAACTTCAGTCAAGATCAAACCGAAAATATTGAACATTTCTAATTCCTTCGGAGCCCTTATTTTTAGTTCGATTTTTGTAAATTTTCAGGAAATACCAATAAAGGGTGGAGAAACCTTGATTTTTTGTAAACTATCGAAAAGTGTTTTTAAAAGAAATAAAAAAAAACATTTACGCGCCATGAGGTATTTTTAAAAGGTTTTCTGACTAATATTGCTATTGTGGATATCAGATCTAGCTGGTGTAAAAGATATGGTGGAGATCATTTCAAAATAATTATACGTACTCGTAAAAGTGAAATTAATAGATAACCAATGATTACGCAGTATCATATCCCAAAAATTCATGTAATAGTCACAATGACATGTGACAGGGCATCACAAAATTCGTTTTTCAATATTAGACTTAAGGCATGTTGATTAGGATAAAGATATTTGAGATTTCCATTCGATTTTCGTACGATAAAATTGACATGGACTGAGTACCACAAGTTAGATTTTTAGTTGGAGCTCATGAGCCAGTGGATTTCGACTAAGGATTTGAAAATCTATTGAAGCTATTAGTTAACTTTCGATGCAGATTTTTATACAGGAAACAAAATTACAAACACACTCTTAGTTTTCTTTAAATCTGTCGACGATTTCGCAGGCGGAAAACGACAACACAGTTGAGAACAACAACACTACAAACAAACGTTAACCTCATATGATGATATCGCTTAGGCAACTCGTAAAAAAATAAAAGGCAACTGATTTCGTAAGTGTCTACTAGCTGCACCTAGCTGTAGAACTCCGTACTTCGCCATGGAATGTCGCGCACTTTTAATCCAGTTTTTTTGGTTCCCCCTCGTAATTTGTGTACCTACTGGATATTTTACTCGTATTCAACAACTGTGGCAAACTTAAATTTTTTTATAAAATTCGATAGTCATATAAATAAAAACATTAATATTGAAAATGATCAAAACTGTATTACAACATTTCCTATAAAAAAGTATGATTATTTTATTTTTGTCCCGCCAAATTTGGTTTTTATACACTCCAAATATAGTTTTTATGCAAATGTCATGAGATTTGAATTATTCAACGTTTAATTTTTTTATTCTTAGCCAGCACATTTTCACATTTTGTAAATTTTTCATCACTCTAGATATAGATTTATTATTTCAGATACCAAATTTACTATCAACTGAATCCTCTTAAATTGAAACATTTAATTATTTGATGGAATTTATGTGGAATCATATAAACTGCATGTTTTCATATTTCAAATTCGTCTTGACTGATGCTACAACAAAACTAATAAGACAAGGGCCCATTGGCTATAGCAATAGCCCTCAGAAAGTATTGATACTACTATAGTAAATACACTTTCAGTGTTTATTATAAGGTATAATAAACAACATATAAAACATTAACAGTGTTTTACCTACAACTGTAATGAGACCTATATATTCTGTCATTGTGAACCCCCAATATTTTGGTGAGAAGCCGCCACTGTAGCTAATATTAAAAAGTACTATCGATTGTCTATTGGGTGTGTTAACAGGTCATCCACGTATTAGATAATAATGATAATGAAAACAGAAACATTATCTACCCATTGAAACTTGATATTTTTGCATCACTATTAATTTAAAAGAAACTGCTTTTAAATATCTGGAGATAGTTTGACTAATCAAATGTGATCTTAGAGATAGCTGTAAACAGCATTTAAAATTGTTACACTCAGACACTCAGTCCCCCACAGAAAGCATAATTCCGATTGACTGGCACTACACTATTATGAAAAGTGTGCTTTGCAGTGTCAGATAATTGTGATGTGATTTTTTGTCAGTGAATTATTTTTACTGTGAGATTATAATCTATTATTAATATTACTATTATTATTATTTCACGCCATGCATCTTATTCCACAGCAATATTTTATTGAGGTATATTTGGCCTTATCGCCATAATTTGGTCCAAATAACCTGCCCTTAGCCTATATCCCAATAGTTTTGAATCACCCTGTATATAACTGACTGAAAATTTTATTTTTTGTCCCAACAACTAGATTTTTAGTGCCTTTAATACTGATAAACTAAGAACAGAATAAGTGGATAGAAAAAAAATGATATGGAACTTAACTTACTTTTCCTCTATTACAGAAAAATAAAACATCCGTTATTTAATTATCAAGTTAAAAATCTTAAGAGCGTTATAGTTTCTGAATTTGGTTAGAGAGATGATAGCGCTGCGCTGTCGGCTGAAGGTGAAATCAATTGTTTGATATGATTTGTGGCGACAACCCATCGTCATTCTCATTCACAACGGTCGATGTCTGATTTCATGTTTTCTTTTAAACCGATCTGAAGGGCCGTTGACGGCCATAACGTTTATAATATGTTATATTCCGAGAGTTGCATGAACAATATCAAACTACAAATGTTTTTTAACAAAACGTAAAACACTAAACTAGATTAGGTTGATAATTAATGGGGTGATCCCATTGCCTTCCACTGCAACCCAGATGGATCTACTGTGGCTCATGTCTAACTTATAGCCATACCTTTTGATGAAAGCCATGGTTAAATTGGATGAGACTTATTTAAAGTCGGTAGGCCCCAGTTGGGTGAATCCGAAGATCTGGAAGCTAGTTCTTTCTAAAGCGGAGCAGATACATAAATATGCTCTGTGGATTCGTCTTCCACGGTGCAGAATTCACAGTATGATGTTTATTGCGACCTATCCTTCTCATGTGGCTACCAAGTCCTGTCATCAGTTCCATGAGAATGAGTAGATCCTTCCTACTACATTCACGAATCTGGGGAAAGACATTCACATTCAAAACATTTAATTCATGAGTGTTGCACCCTCTGTCCGTTTTGGGATAATTCCTTTGGCAGTGCTCTTAGCAACGACCAGATATGGTTCTGGTCGTATGAAGTCAGACCTGACCTAAAATATGTTCAATAAAACCAAGAAAATAAGAAAAATACAGTAAACAATAAATAAAATCAACTAATGCCTCTATCAAAAAGAACTGGGCAGTTTTAAATACACTTTACTCTGTTCTGTCCTATGCTACACACTATACACTAACCAACACATATTCCAATATTACCACTAACCTTCCAGTCTTATCTGTAGTGCTACCAGATGTAGTGCCACTTTAAAAACACAGTTATCATGGCGACCAGCATTAAGAGAATCAACATTTTTAAGATGCTGTATCTAAGGTTCCTGAGATCTATGCTGCTTCTACAAATATTTTAAAATCAACACCATGATTAAAAAAAAGTTCGTTGGTAGAAAATTGGTTTCTGAATTTTAAATCAGCTGAAAAACATTGTTAGAAATAATTTACACTGTTGCAAGATCAAATTTTAGATCCTGCTTTTTTGTTTTTAGTAAATAGTAAATAGCATTCGCATGTGTAGGAAAGTAAAGAATATGGTATCGATGTTGATATTATGTCGTTTATTTTCCTGCATGTGTTAGTCACTATTCATTCCAAAACAAACCAAAGCAGTACTATAGGTTTAATCTAGTGAGCACTGAATGTACTTCCAAATATTAGCAACTATAAGTTTCTTAGCACCACATTTTATAAAACAAATATATAACAAAATAAAATGCCCAAAAAATTCAATAACGCAAAACCAAAAATTTCTTACATAACCCTCTCTCGACCCTTACAAATCCATTAACACTTTGTCTTTCTTTTCGATAGATGGAGCAGGAGAAGCCGGCACGGATCCAATGGTCCGCGTAACCACGTTGTTGACTACAGAACTGGCTACATACGATCGCATTTGCGTTCACCGTCCGGGAGAGTACGGTGACCTAGTCATTCGTCGGATATTTTTCAATATGGCGACACATTCGTGTCACCTTTTTGAAACCAAATTGGTTATTATACCGTAGAAGAAACTCAAAATAATTAGATTTGAATTATATAAATGTACTCCAAGGGAATACACATTGAAGGGCTAGCTGTTCTAGAAAAATCAAACTAATGCAGTGACAAAAACCATAAAACTGCCATCCTATTTTCAAAGTGCATCACATCTGTTCATTCCATGTGTACTAAATTCTATCAAAGCTTATTAAACTAATATTACAATAGCTATTGGAATGATAAAGACCTTACCTTAGGTATTTCTCATCCTTCAATGATACATAAAGGTATATTAAATCATAATTGAGACCTTTGACAACGTTATAATAACTGAAAGACCAATTGCTTTCTTGAAAATTTGTTTCCTTTATACTCGTAAAAAGGGCCTATGTCATGCTTTCTTTTCATTGGCTCTTTGGCTAGAGATGGGTGTTTTGAATGTGAATTTTATGAATCGATTGGACGTATATAACCAATTTTATATAAATGATTGCTGATGATTTAATTATTTTAATTTTTGCATGAGTTTACGTGAGTGTTTGAATATAATTCGAAGAGCTACTGTTTGTATTGAATACAGAAAGAATGTGGTGTATCATGAATGAGCTAATGTATCAAGGAAACCTTCTAGGTGGCACATCTCGTACGACTTCAGCCATATTTATCCGCCACTCATATGTATTAAGAAAGAGAAGTGCAAAGATACCTTTCAAGTACATAGTAAGCTAAATGTACCTCCCATTTTTTGATTCGTGGAAAATATTATTTTCTCTTTGAGCTAATGAACTAATGGAAAGACACGTTAACTTAACTAATCAGCATGTAGTTGCTTTAACAATTTTACATACCCGTGTGTAGCTTGAGTATGGCCACAAATATATGGTATGACTTTATCACGAAATACTCCTTGTTAGGTATGCAATAATCAGTTGTCATTTAGGCCAAGAAACACTTTTGCTTAGTCAACATTGGCTCCAAATACATGTACCATTTGCATCTTTTGTTTGAGGAAGCTGGTAAAACCATTAAGTTGTACAATTGTTAATCTACGTTGTCAATATGATTTTTTATTGTTGTTTCTTCAGATTCCAGTAAAACATTGTCATCAGCAAACGTGAGTACTGTTCGATAAAGTGTGGTTCGTTCATTATCATTTTAAACCAGTAAAAACCTGTTTGTCAACTAGGATTTTAGGATTAAATTATTGGTCATGTGAAAGTTTTTTTTAAATTGATGAAAGATCTTAGCAGAGATATCAAGAAACGCAACTATACTTATTTAAACCTAAAATTTGACGATTTATTACAGTGTTTTACACTAGCACCAACATTAACGCCCCACTGCATGAGTTCAAATTACTTCCTCCTTTTGAGCCTTTTATTGAGTGTAGAGTTCTCCAGCAATTGCTGCGCTTGTGCATTGACGTGGAAGTGGGCAGCAGACCTCTTTTTTCTTCTTCGATTGTTGGAATCTTTAGGTCTCTCTCAGTGAATCAGTGATTCATCTTAGGACTTCATTTTGAAACATTTGTATCATGATATTGATCTTGCTGACACATCCTCTATCTTTACGCGATAAATCCAGACTGGTTTTGTTTATAAATCAACAGTTTATTGTTCACTGATAGCTTGGATTCTCTTTCTAGGAGTTAATACATTTTTGTTTGAATAAGATTAGATTCTTTGGGCTTTTTTATATGCTTTTTCCTTTTAATTCGTACAGGTTCAACCGTTGGTATTTGTTTTTGTTCATTTTACCAAAGAGTAAATCAACATGTACTCATTTAGTTTGATTTATTTTTATTTTCCATTTTTTTGTCCATCGATTGATTCTACTGCAGGTTTCCTAGAGTGTTATTTACAAATGTTGCTATTTTAAACATTGGTATTGAGGGATATCGCTGGTGTATAATAAGTGAATAATCTAATGAATCTTTGATATTCGGATGGTTATATCGAAATACAAACTAGAGATTATACTTTAAATTTTTGTTTTCATACCAAAATCAAATATTTATGATTCCATCTTCAAAAGTTGATTAGTGAGTTTATTCAATAAACTTAACATCTCAGGTGTACATCCGACATAATATTTGGACAAAAGAATGCTGATTTTCCATTTTATACTTTTTGTGTAGTTAATTTCAAGAAGAATGAAATTGGAGTTTTGCATGCGGGCAGCGAATGTGTTAAACAATAGTCACACATTCGTTTAAAATTATTTTTTAGCTGCACAAAAATTGTGAAGGATGTTGCTAGGAATTTCGCTGAATAGAACTTGGCTCCTTCAAAAGGCTTGATCTGGCACTTACCGAATGGTATTATTATAAATTGAATATTTATTTGATTTTCAATTAAGTATATGGAATGAAATTACTACGCTTTTTTAAACTTTGAAAGTAGGTCCAATTCTTGAACGGATTTATATCGTTCACGAATTATTAATGCATTTTTTTTTCTGAGAACATTATTTTGCGGGTATATGTAGTATCTAAAAGAAAAAACATCTGCTAGCCCTATTACTTATAAATTCAGTAGAATATGTTTATTCCAATTAGAATGGAGTTCCTGGAAAACAAAGAATTAGTGAAATGTTAACAATTTAATTAAAAAAAATTGCGGCTCAAAATCCTTTCTCATATCATCGTAACTTTACACCTATATCATCGTAAGATATCTTTGTATAGTAAATTTATAATATCATCTAAACAAAAAAATATATACGTACCTATTTGAATCATATTGAATCTCAGTGGTGCCGCATATTGTGTAATACAACCAAGAGACAATATCAATGTTATTTAAAAATGGAATTAAATTAACAAAACTATTTAGTACCTTAAATAAATATATATAAAAATATTCCTATTGTTGTTTTATTTTAAATGTACCTACTCCTTAATTATTTCCAGATATACAGTACTTATTATTTTGTATTAGGCATAGCTGTGCCTTCACAGCGAACATGTGGCAACTACGATATCTCCGCTACCGGTATACTCTCTAGCTTTGTGCCTCACATTCGGTTCGGCTAATATCCCACCACCATATCTTTTTTTAATTCTAGTAGACGACTGGCTGTTGCCATTTTATTAACTTGTATACTAGTCGTATGCCTATAACACGTATTTGTAACACCGAATAATTGAAATTTCTAGAAGATTTATAGGTAGCAGTTCAACTATACTTGCTTGAAGGAATTTTTAAATAATATAAACTAACATAAGGGTGGATGGAATATATAGGTAATGGTAAGTTATAGGTAATCAGGGTCGTTATATTCTCGATTCGGTGAACAACGTTCATATTTCATGGTTCAACTCATGTTCAACTGAAATTCAGTAGGATTTATTATAGAACCTCGCCCACTATTTATGTGAGAACGGTAAGCGTTCGACTCAAGAATTCGCTCCGTGCGAAGTCATGGAAAGGGAAGCAAAAGCGATACTAGCGCTAGCTGCGGATAATTCGTGCATTTTAGGGGGATATTTTGTAATTTTGGCATATCAAATACACGTATACATTTTACTTTTTTCAAAAAAGTAGGTAAAAACAACACAATAAGCAACCGGAGTTGCTGTGTTGAAAATTGTACAAATACTAGCAAAAAAAACAGTGAAACTTATATAACAAATTTCACTAACAAAGTGGAAATTAAATCAAAGAAATAAATGGATAGGTGTACAATAAGAAGAAAAATTACCTTTATTTTTGTGATAATAACAGTAATGCTGGAAATAGTAGACATCAGAAACTAGAAAGTTTTTAAATAAACAATAAATTATCATTTTACGATGTTCTTTAATATCCCTTTATTCTTAAATGTTCATTCAGCAAGGACTAGATTTCAAGATTTCTGCCGTTGATTATAATATTTGGCTGGTATGCAATTTTGTGACTTACTGATCGAAAACCAGTTTTAATCATTCATTCTATGTTTTCTTTAGAACAAAAATGAAAATATAAGTAGCGATCCTTTTTATACACGCTATTATAAATGGTTTCTTCAATGACAACTTATTAGACTTAGGCAACTTCTCATACATTTTCCAGTAAATACTGTTGCCTGCCTATATTTTATTATTGATTTTTAATGATTATACATAATTTTCTTCAATTTAAGCGTGAAAAATATATAATAATAATAAATTAATGTTTTAATTGTTTTATAAATCCATATACTTTTATTAAAACTAACATATATACTTTTTATTTACGAATTCTATTAAAAATTGTATTTGTCAGTATAGGCAGAAATACTCCTTTAATACCAAAACAAATTGGCGCTGCTGTCGCGCACGGAGCGAATACGTTCACTTTCTGAAACAGCTCCTGTTTGTGTGTGATTTATGATGTGCTGAACACAACCCACTATGCATAAAAACGTTAAATTAATGAGAACTTGTACACATTACTGTGCTGACCTGTATGCAATATTATTGTCATTTATAAAAATTAACATCGTATAAATGTTTGTCAAAAAGTACAAAAGATGTTTATGTAACTGCTAATTCAAGTATTGCAGCGTACATAAAACTTCATTTGTAAATATATGCCAGGAATGTTAATGAATATGATGTTAAACTTTAAACATCTATGGGATATTTTAGTATGGTTTTAAAAATATATCAAGAAAAGTTTCTATGAGAAACGTTACAAAAAAGACTAATGTTTCATGTTTAGTGGGAAAGTAGGTAGGTATTATGTGGAAAACATTAATATTGTAGAACCAGAACAGTTGTATAATCATCAACAACCATTTTTTTGCTTAGCTCGTCTATCTAAAGTCTCCTATAGTATTTTAGCTTAATAGTGTAAACTTCACAAATAATTAAATGTTTATTTTACGTATGAAGTTTATTAATATTAAAATAATGTTACAAAAAATAATTATTAAAACAAATGGAAAAACACACTGTTAACAAAAGAAATCGACTGCATTCCTCAACGGTGTTTGATAATCTAGCCATCCAGAAGCAGGTACCACGATCTGAACGACCCTTTCTGTCGACTATTTATCTTTTATGATATTTGCGTCCTCTGGATGAGGATACCTTTCCTAAAATCGGCTTGGGTTGAGAGCCCGTCGAAACAATATAGATTACAATAGCTTATTACGTTTTACAACATGTTAGTTTATAGTTGCGACTCTGTTACTTTTGTTCCTTATAGAAGTTTGTACGGTCATTCGACTGTGTTTATAAACTCTTTTGAATGACCTTGGGGATCCAATGTTTCACCGTCGCATAGTAAGTAGGCATAATGTTTGGCTGTGTCTGGTTCCTTGTGACATAATTGGACGTAGTTATGCAGAAATGATCCAATCCACCCAAACCATATTTTGAGAAAAATGATGTTAAACTTAAAGTCTTTATGCGATAACAATAGAATATATAGCGAGTTTTTATAATTTTTACTATTAATATCCTTCTAAATTGTTGGATCGTTTCAGCAGAATATAATTTTGGATTGTAACATATTGAAATGCTACTCAAGTCATTTCTGGTAGATGTGTGGATTGGATCATTTCTGCATAACTACGTCCAATTGTATTTTGTTCAAGTATGAGTCCTGTTAATGTTTTCAATAGGTTCCTATTATGAACATGAGAAGACCATGAAGGTTTTTCCATATGCTTCTTTTGGGATATTCATCCAATAATTTTCTTCGAATAAGGGAATTTGCAGGTATTAAAATAAGAAAAAAAAATTATTTTGTGATTTGCTTGATTTTATTTTGTTTTTTTATGTTCCTATATTCGTATTTTATTTCATAAGTCATATGTCCTTTTTTACTTAGGTAAATGTTCCTCTTTTTGTCGTATATGTACTATTACTTTTATTTTAAATTGGTTTTGATTTGTTTTTAGTTTTACTTGCGTGAACTTAGCGCCCAAGAGCCAGCGCTCTCTGGCAACATTCATCCCCACCATTACGACAAGTTCACACGATACAAAAACGTTGACGCTAGGCGCTGGGCACGCTGACCATTTTATCAATCTATATTGCATTTAACGGCGCTACAATTATTAAATATTTGTGGTAACAGAAACTTCAAATTTTTATTTGTCTTCTCTAATATTATATCTTTGATTACAACTAAATTCTGCTCAAAACTACAGTACCTACATCAAATGGTATTTTTTGCAACATCTTTTACCAACTAAGATGTTTTTTAATCCAAAAATGTATGTCAAATATTAAAATAAACGATTATTCTATTTTATCTTTATAAAACTTATAGGTCGTAGCAAATAATTTACCTCTAATTTTTTACGAAAAGATTCAAAAGTTCACGACATGAAACTTAAGAAAAATGACAGCGGCATAGCTAAAGTTATTCCCTTCCCTTAAAATTTAAATATGATTTTTTTCACAAAATCTAAGATGCGTCACGCCATAAAACTTACAGAAAGTAATAAGAATTAAATATACTTTCTAATTCCAATATCGGCGTCATAGCTAAAAGCATCCCCCTCCACTAAATTCAATTATTTTTTCGAGGAAAAACTAGGTCGCGTCACGCCATAAAACTTACAGAAAGTAATAAGAACAGAATATACATTCCAATTCCAAGCTCAAAATTTTAGAAAAATATCGGCGTCATAGCAAAAACCATCCCCCTCCACTATATTTAATTATTTTTTTGAGAAAAAACTAGATCGAGTCACACCATGAAAATCACAGGAAATAATAAAAATCAGATAGGCTTTCAAATTCCAAACTCAAAATTTCAGAAAAATATCGGCGTCATAGCTAAAATCAACCCCCTCCACTAAATTCAATTATTTTTTCGAGGAAAAACTAGGTCGCGTCACGCCATAAAACTTACAGAAAGTAATAAGAACAGAATATACATTCCAATTCCAAGCTCAAAATTTTAGAAAAATATCGGCGTCATAGCTAAAACCATCCCCCTCCACTATATTTAATTATTTTTTTGAGAAAAAACTAGGTCGAGTCACACCATGAAAATCACAGGAAATAATAAAAATCAGATAGGCTTTCAAATTCCAAACTCAAAATTTCAGAAAAATATCGGCGTCATAGCTAAAATCAACCCCCTCCACTAAATTCAATTATTTTTTCGAGGAAAAACTAGGTCGCGTCACGCCATAAAACTTACAGAAAGTAATAAGAACAGAATATACATTCCAATTCCAAGCTCAAAATTTTAGAAAAATATCGGCATCATAGCTAAAACCATCCCCCTCCACTAAATTTAATTATTTTTTTGAGGAAAAACTAGGTCGGTTCACACCATGAAAATCACAGAAAATACTAAAAACCAAATAGGATTTCAAATTCCAAACCTAAAATTTCAGAAAAATATCGGCGTCATAGCTAAAACCATCCCCCTCCACTATATTTAATTATTTTTTTGAGGAAAAACTAGGTCGCGTCACGCCATAAAACTTACAGAAAGTAATAAGAACAAAATATACATTCTAATTTCAAGCTCAAAATTTTAAAAAAATATCGGCGTCATAGCTAAAACCATCCCCTTCCACTAAATTTAATTATTTTTTTTAGGAAAAACTAGGTCGCTTCACGCCATGAAAATCACAGAAACTATTAATAATCAAATATACTTTCAAATTCCAAGCTGAAAATTTTGGAAAAATATCGGCGACATAGCTAAAACCATCCCCCTCCACTAAATTTAATTATATTTTTGAGGAAAAACTAGGTCGGGTCACACCATGAAACTCACAGAAAGTAATGAGAATAGAATATACTTTCTAATTCCAAGCTCAAAATTTTAGAAAAATATCGGCGTAATAGCTAAAATCATCCCCCTCCACTAAATTTAATTATTTTTTTGAGAAAAACTAGGTCAAGTCACACCATGTAAATCATAGGAAATAATAAGAATCAAATAGGCTTTCAAATTCCAAAATAATTAAATTTAGTGGAGGGGGATGGTTTTAGCTATGACGCCGATATTTTTCTGAAATTTTGAGCTTGGAATTTGAAAGCCTATTTGATTCTTATTATTTCCTATGATTTACATGGTGTGACTTGACCTAGTTTTTCTCAAAAAAATAATTAAATTTAGTGGAGGGGGATGATTTTAGCTATTACGCCGATATTTTTCTAAAATTTTGAGCTTGGAATTAGAAAGTATATTCTATTCTCATTACTTTCTGTGAGTTTTATGGCGTGTCGCGACCTAGTTTTTCCTCAAAAAAAAATAATTAAAATTAATGGAGGGGGATGGTTTTAGCTATGACGCCGATATTTTTCTGAAATTTTGAGTTTGGAATTTGAAAGCCCATTTGATTCTTATTATTTCCTTAGATTTTTATGGTGTGACCCGACCTAGTTTTTTCTCAAAAAAATAATTAAATTTAGTGGAGGGGGATGGTTTTAGCTATGACGCCGATATTTTTCTAAAATTTTGAGCTTGGAATTGGAATGCATATTCTGTTTTTATTACTTTCTCTAAGTTTTATGGCGTGACGCGACCTAGTTTTTCCTACAAAAAAAATAATTGAATTTAGTGGAGGGGGATGGTTTTAGTTATGACGCCGATATTTTTCTGAAACTTTGAGCTTGGAATTTGAAAGCCTATTTGATTCTTATTATTTTCTGTGATTTTCATGGTGTGACCCGACCTAGTTTTTCCTCAAAAAAATAATTAAATTGAGTGGAGGGGGATGATTTTAGCTATGACGCCGATATTTTTCTGAACTTTTAAGTTTGGAATTTGAAAGCCTATTTGGTTCTTATTATTTTCTGTGAGTTTCATGGTGTGACCCGACCTAGTTTTTCCTCAAAAAAATAATTAAATTTAGTGGAGGGGGATGGTTTTAGCTATGACGCCGATATTTTTCTGAAATTTTGAGCTTGTAATTTGAAAGTATATTTGATTCTTATTATTTTCTGTGATTTTCATGGTGTGACCCGACCTAGTTTTTCCTCCAAAAAATAATTAAATTTAGTGGAGGGGGATGGTTTTAGCTATGACGCCGATATTTTTCTAAAATTTTGAGCTTGGAATTGGAATGCATATTCTGTTTTTATTACTTTCTCTAAGTTTTATGGCGTGACGCGACCTAGTTTTTCCTACAAAAAAAATAATTGAATTTAGTGGAGGGGGATGGTTTTAGTTATGACGCCGATATTTTTCTGAAACTTTGAGCTTGGAATTTGAAAGCCTATTTGATTCTTATTATTTTCTGTGATTTTCATGGTGTGACCCGACCTAGTTTTTTCCTCAAAAAAATAATTAAATTTAGTGGAGGGGGATGATTTTAGCTATGACGCCGATATTTTTCTGAAATTTTGAGCTTGGAATTTGAAAGCCTATTTGATTCTTATTATTTTCTGTAATTTTCATGATGTGACCCGACCTAGTTTTTTCTCAAAAAAAAATAATTTAATTTAGTGGAGGGGGATGTATTTAGCTATGACGCCGATATTTTCCCAAAATTTTGAGCTTGGAATTTGAAAATATATTTGATTCCTATTATTTTTTGTGATTTTCATGGTGTGACCCGACCTAGTTTTTCCTCAAAAAATAATTAAATTTAGTGGAGGGGGATGGTTTTAGCTATGACGCCGTATTTTCCTAAAATTTTAAGCTTGGAATTGGAATGTATATTCTGTTCTTATTACTTTCTGTAAGTTTTATGGCGTGACGCGACCTAGTTTTTCCTCAAAAAAAATAATTAAATTTAATGGAGGGGGATGGTTTTAGCTATGACGCCTATATTTTTCTGAAATTTTGAGTTTGGAATTTGAAAGCCCATTTGATTCTTATTATTTCCTGTGATTTTCATGGTGTGACCCGACCTAGTTTTTTCTCAAAAAAATAATTAAATTTAGTGGAGGGGGATGGTTTTAGCTATGACGCCGATATTTTTCTAAAATTTTGAGCTTGGAATTGGAATGCATATTCTGTTTTTATTACTTTCTCTAAGTTTTATGGCGTGACGCGACCTAGTTTTTCCTACAAAAAAAATAATTGAATTTAGTGGAGGGGGATGGTTTTAGTTATGACGCCGATATTTTTCTGAAACTTTGAGCTTGGAATTTGAAAGCCTATTTGATTCTTATTATTTTCTGTGATTTTCATGGTGTGACCCGACCTAGTTTTTCCTCAAAAAAATAATTAAATTTAGTGGAGGGGGATGATTTTAGCTATGACGCCGATATTTTTCTGAACTTTTAAGTTTGGAATTTGAAAGCCTATTTGGTTCTTATTATTTTCTGTGAGTTTCATGGTGTGACCCGACCTAGTTTTTCCTCAAAAAAATAATTAAATTTAGTGGAGGGGGATGGTTTTAGCTATGACGCCGATATTTTTCTGAAATATTGAGCTTGTAATTTGAAAGTATATTTGATTCTTATTATTTTCTGTGATTTTCATGGTGTGACCCGACCTAGTTTTTCCTCCAAAAAATAATTAAATTTAGTGGAGGGGGATGGTTTTAGCTATGACGCCGATATTTTTCTGAAATTTTGAGCTTGGAATTTGAAAGCCTATTTGATTCTTATTATTTTCTGTAATTTTCATGATGTGACCCGACCTAGTTTTTTCTCAAAAAAATAATTTAATTTAGTGGAGGGGGATGTATTTAGCTATGACGCCGATATTTTCCTAAAATTTTGAGCTTGGAATTGGAATGTATATTCTGTTCTTATTACTTTCTGTAAGTTTTATGGCGTGACGCGACCTAGTTTTTCCTCAAAAAAAATAATTAAATTTAGTGGAGGGGGATGGTTTTAGCTATGACGCCGATATTTTTCCAAAATTTTGAGCTTGGAATTTGAAAGCCTATTTGATTCTTATTATTTCCTATGATTTACATGGTGTGACTTGACCTAGTTTTTCTCAAAAAAATAATTAAATTTAGTGGAGGGGGATGATTTTAGCTATTACGCCGATATTTTTCTAAAATTTTGAGCTTGGAATTAGAAAGTATATTCTATTCTCATTACTTTCTGTGAGTTTTATGGCGTGTCGCGACCTAGTTCTTCCTCAAAAAAATAATTAAATTTAGTGGAGGGGGATGATTTTAGCTATGACGCCGATATTTTTCTAAAATTTTGAGCTTGGAATTGGAATGCATATTCTGTTTTTATTACTTTCTCTAAGTTTTATGGCGTGACGCGACCTAGTTTTTCCTACAAAAAAAAATAATTGAATTTAGTGGAGGGGGATGGTTTTAGTTATGACGCCGATATTTTTCTGAAACTTTGAGCTTGGAATTTGAAAGCCTATTTGATTCTTATTATTTTCTGTGATTTTCATGGTGTGACCCGACCTAGTTTTTCCTCAAAAAAATAATTAAATTTAGTGGAGTGGGATGATTTTAGCTATGACGCCGATATTTTTCTGAAATTTTGAGCTTGGAATTTGAAAGCCTATTTGATTCTTATTATTTTCTGTAATTTTCATGATGTGACCCGACCTAGTTTTTTCTCAAAAAAAATTATTTAATTTAGTGGAGGGGGATGTATTTAGCTATGACGCCGATATTTTCCCAAAATTTTGAGCTTGGAATTTGAAAGTATATTTGATTCTTATTATTTTTTGTGATTTTCATGGTGTGACCCGACCTAGTTTTTCCTCAAAAAATAATTAAATTTAGTTGAGGGGGATGGTTTTAGCTATGACGCCGATATTTTCCTAAAATTTTGAGCTTGGAATTGGAATGTATATTCTGTTCTTATTACTTTCTGTAAGTTTTATGGCGTGACGCGACCTAGTTTTTCCTCAAAAAAAATAATTAAATTTAATGGAGGGGGATGGTTTTAGCTATGACGCCGATATTTTTCTGAAATTTTGAGTTTGGAATTTGAAAGCCCATTTGATTCTTATTATTTCCTGTGATTTTCATGGTGTGACCCGACCTAGTTTTTTCTCAAAAAAATAATTAAATTTAGTGGAGGGGGATGGTTTTAGCTATGACGCCGATATTTTTCTAAAATTTTGAGCTTGGAATTGGAATGCATATTCTGTTTTTATTACTTTCTCTAAGTTTTATGGCGTGACGCGACCTAGTTTTTCCTACAAAAAAAATAATTGAATTTAGTGGAGGGGGATGGTTTTAGTTATGACGCCGATATTTTTCTGAAACTTTGAGCTTGGAATTTGAAAGCCTATTTGATTCTTATTATTTTCTGTGATTTTCATGGTGTGACCCGACCTAGTTTTTCCTCAAAAAAATAATTAAATTTAGTGGAGGGGGATGATTTTAGCTATGACGCCGATATTTTTCTGAAATTTTGAGCTTGGAATTTGAAAGCCTATTTGATTCTTATTATTTTCTGTAATTTTCATGATGTGACCCGACCTAGTTTTTTCTCAAAAAAAAATAATTTAATTTAGTGGAGGGGGATGTATTTAGCTATGACGCCGATATTTTCCCAAAATTTTGAGCTTGGAATTTGAAAATATATTTGATTCCTATTATTTTTTGTGATTTTCATGGTGTGACCCGACCTAGTTTTTCCTCAAAAAATAATTAAATTTAGTGGAGGGGGATGGTTTTAGCTATGACGCCGATATTTTCCTAAAATTTTAAGCTTGGAATTGGAATGTATATTCTGTTCTTATTACTTTCTGTAAGTTTTATGGCGTGACGCGACCTAGTTTTTCCTCAAAAAAAATAATTAAATTTAATGGAGGGGGATGGTTTTAGCTATGACGCCTATATTTTTCTGAAATTTTGAGTTTGGAATTTGAAAGCCCATTTGATTCTTATTATTTCCTGTGATTTTCATGGTGTGACCCGACCTAGTTTTTTCTCAAAAAAATAATTAAATTTAGTGGAGGGGGATGGTTTTAGCTATGACGCCGATATTTTTCTAAAATTTTGAGCTTGGAATTGGAATGCATATTCTGTTTTTATTACTTTCTCTAAGTTTTATGGCGTGACGCGACCTAGTTTTTCCTACAAAAAAAATAATTGAATTTAGTGGAGGGGGATGGTTTTAGTTATGACGCCGATATTTTTCTGAAACTTTGAGCTTGGAATTTGAAAGCCTATTTGATTCTTATTATTTTCTGTGATTTTCATGGTGTGACCCGACCTAGTTTTTCCTCAAAAAAATAATTAAATTTAGTGGAGGGGGATGATTTTAGCTATGACGCCGATATTTTTCTGAACTTTTAAGTTTGGAATTTGAAAGCCTATTTGGTTCTTATTATTTTCTGTGAGTTTCATGGTGTGACCCGACCTAGTTTTTCCTCAAAAAAATAATTAAATTTAGTGGAGGGGGATGGTTTTAGCTATGACGCCGATATTTTTCTGAAATATTGAGCTTGTAATTTGAAAGTATATTTGATTCTTATTATTTTCTGTGATTTTCATGGTGTGACCCGACCTAGTTTTTCCTCCAAAAAATAATTAAATTTAGTGGAGGGGGATGGTTTTAGCTATGACGCCGATATTTTTCTGAAATTTTGAGCTTGTAATTTGAAAGTATATTTGATTCTTATTATTTCCTGTGATTTTCATGGTGTGACTTGACCTAGTATTTCTCAAAAAAATAATTAAATTTAGTGGAGGGGGATGATTTTAGCTATGACGCCGATATTTTTCTGAAATTTTGAGCTTGGAATTTGAAAGCCTATTTGATTCTTATTATTTTCTGTAATTTTCATGATGTGACCCGACCTAGTTTTTTCTCAAAAAAATAATTTAATTTAGTGGAGGGGGATGTATTTAGCTATGACGCCGATATTTTCCTAAAATTTTGAGCTTGGAATTGGAATGTATATTCTGTTCTTATTACTTTCTGTAAGTTTTATGGCGTGACGCGACCTAGTTTTTCCTCAAAAAAAATAAATAAATTTAGTGGCGGGGGGTGGTTTTAGCTATGACGCCGATATTTTTCCAAAATTTTGAGCTTGGAATTGGAATGTATATTCTGTTTTTATTACTTTCTGTAAGTTTTATGGCGTGACGCGACCTAGTTTTTCCTCAAAAAAAATAATTAAATTTAGTGGAGGGGGATGGTTTTAGCTATGACGCCGATATTTTTCTGAAATTTTGAGCTTGGAATTTGAAAGCCTATTTGATTCTTATTATTTCCTATGATTTACATGGTGTGACTTGACCTAGTTTTTCTCAAAAAAATAATTAAATTTAGTGGAGGGGGATGATTTTAGCTATTACGCCGATATTTTTCTAAAATTTTGAGCTTGGAATTAGAAAGTATATTCTATTCTCATTACTTTCTGTGAGTTTTATGGCGTGTCGCGACCTAGTTCTTCCTCAAAAAAATAATTAAATTTAGTGGAGGGGGATGATTTTAGCTATGACGCCGATATTTTTCTAAAATTTTGAGCTTGGAATTGGAATGCATATTCTGTTTTTATTACTTTCTCTAAGTTTTATGGCGTGACGCGACCTAGTTTTTCCTACAAAAAAAAATAATTGAATTTAGTGGAGGGGGATGGTTTTAGTTATGACGCCGATATTTTTCTGAAACTTTGAGCTTGGAATTTGAAAGCCTATTTGATTCTTATTATTTTCTGTGATTTTCATGGTGTGACCCGACCTAGTTTTTCCTCAAAAAAATAATTAAATTTAGTGGAGTGGGATGATTTTAGCTATGACGCCGATATTTTTCTGAAATTTTGAGCTTGGAATTTGAAAGCCTATTTGATTCTTATTATTTTCTGTAATTTTCATGATGTGACCCGACCTAGTTTTTTCTCAAAAAAAATAATTTAATTTAGTGGAGGGGGATGTATTTAGCTATGACGCCGATATTTTCCCAAAATTTTGAGCTTGGAATTTGAAAGTATATTTGATTCTTATTATTTTTTGTGATTTTCATGGTGTGACCCGACCTAGTTTTTCCTCAAAAAATAATTAAATTTAGTGGAGGGGGATGGTTTTAGCTATGACGCCGATATTTTCCTAAAATTTTGAGCTTGGAATTGGAATGTATATTCTGTTCTTATTACTTTCTGTAAGTTTTATGGCGTGACGCGACCTAGTTTTTCCTCAAAAAAAATAATTAAATTTAATGGAGGGGGATGGTTTTAGCTATGACGCCGATATTTTTCTGAAATTTTGAGTTTGGAATTTGAAAGCCCATTTGATTCTTATTATTTCCTGTGATTTTCATGGTGTGACCCGACCTAGTTTTTTCTCAAAAAAATAATTAAATTTAGTGGAGGGGGATGGTTTTAGCTATGACGCCGATATTTTTCTAAAATTTTGAGCTTGGAATTGGAATGCATATTCTGTTTTTATTACTTTCTCTAAGTTTTATGGCGTGACGCGACCTAGTTTTTCCTACAAAAAAAATAATTGAATTTAGTGGAGGGGGATGGTTTTAGTTATGACGCCGATATTTTTCTGAAACTTTGAGCTTGGAATTTGAAAGCCTATTTGATTCTTATTATTTTCTGTGATTTTCATGGTGTGACCCGACCTAGTTTTTCCTCAAAAAAATAATTAAATTTAGTGGAGGGGGATGATTTTAGCTATGACGCCGATATTTTTCTGAAATTTTGAGCTTGGAATTTGAAAGCCTATTTGATTCTTATTATTTTCTGTAATTTTCATGATGTGACCCGACTTAGTTTTTTCTCAAAAAAAATAATTTAATTTAGTGGAGGGGGATGTATTTAGCTATGACTCCGATATTTTCCCAAAATTTTGAGCTTGGAATTTGAAAGTATATTTGATTCTTATTATTTTTTGTGATTTTCATGGTGTGACCCGACCTAGTTTTTCCTCAAAAAATAATTAAATTTAGTGGAGGGGGATGGTTTTAGCTATGACGCCGATATTTTCCTAAAATTTTGAGCTTGGAATTGGAATGTATATTCTGTTCTTATTACTTTCTGTAAGTTTTATGGCGTGACGCGACCTAGTTTTTCCTCAAAAAAAATAATTAAATTTAATGGAGGGGGATGGTTTTAGCTATGACGCCTATATTTTTCTGAAATTTTGAGTTTGGAATTTGAAAGCCCATTTGATTCTTATTATTTCCTGTGATTTTCATGGTGTGACCCGACCTAGTTTTTTCTCAAAAAAATAATTAAATTTAGTGGAGGGGGATGGTTTTAGCTATGACGCCGATATTTTTCTAAAATTTTGAGCTTGGAATTGGAATGCATATTCTGTTTTTATTACTTTCTCTAAGTTTTATGGCGTGACGCGACCTAGTTTTTCCTACAAAAAAAATAATTGAATTTAGTGGAGGGGGATGGTTTTAGTTATGACGCCGATATTTTTCTGAAACTTTGAGCTTGGAATTTGAAAGCCTATTTGATTCTTATTATTTTCTGTGATTTTCATGGTGTGACCCGACCTAGTTTTTCCTCAAAAAAATAATTAAATTTAGTGGAGGGGGATGATTTTAGCTATGACGCCGATATTTTTCTGAAATTTTGAGCTTGGAATTTGAAAGCCTATTTGATTCTTATTATTTTCTGTAATTTTCATGATGTGACCCGACTTAGTTTTTTCTCAAAAAAAATAATTTAATTTAGTGGAGGGGGATGTATTTAGCTATGACTCCGATATTTTCCCAAAATTTTGAGCTTGGAATTTGAAAGTATATTTGATTCTTATTATTTTTTGTGATTTTCATGGTGTGACCCGACCTAGTTTTTCCTCAAAAAATAATTAAATTTAGTGGAGGGGGATGGTTTTAGCTATGACGCCGATATTTTCCTAAAATTTTGAGCTTGGAATTGGAATGTATATTCTGTTCTTATTACTTTCTGTAAGTTTTATGGCGTGACGCGACCTAGTTTTTCCTCAAAAAAAATAATTAAATTTAATGGAGGGGGATGGTTTTAGCTATGACGCCTATATTTTTCTGAAATTTTGAGTTTGGAATTTGAAAGCCCATTTGATTCTTATTATTTCCTGTGATTTTCATGGTGTGACCCGACCTAGTTTTTTCTCAAAAAAATAATTAAATTTAGTGGAGGGGGATGGTTTTAGCTATGACGCCGATATTTTTCTAAAATTTTGAGCTTGGAATTGGAATGCATATTCTGTTTTTATTACTTTCTCTAAGTTTTATGGCGTGACGCGACCTAGTTTTTCCTACAAAAAAAATAATTGAATTTAGTGGAGGGGGATGGTTTTAGTTATGACGCCGATATTTTTCTGAAACTTTGAGCTTGGAATTTGAAAGCCTATTTGATTCTTATTATTTTCTGTGATTTTCATGGTGTGACCCGACCTAGTTTTTCCTCAAAAAAATAATTAAATTTAGTGGAGGGGGATGATTTTAGCTATGACGCCGATATTTTTCTGAACTTTTAAGTTTGGAATTTGAAAGCCTATTTGGTTCTTATTATTTTCTGTGAGTTTCATGGTGTGACCCGACCTAGTTTTTCCTCAAAAAAATAATTAAATTTAGTGGAGGGGGATGGTTTTAGCTATGACGCCGATATTTTTCTGAAATTTTGAGCTTGTAATTTGAAAGTATATTTGATTCTTATTATTTTCTGTGATTTTCATGGTGTGACCCGACCTAGTTTTTCCTCCAAAAAATAATTAAATTTAGTGGAGGGGGATGGTTTTAGCTATGACGCCGATATTTTTCTGAAATTTTGAGCTTGTAATTTGAAAGTATATTTGATTCTTATTATTTCCTGTGATTTTCATGGTGTGACTTGACCTAGTATTTCTCAAAAAAATAATTAAATTTAGTGGAAGGGGATGATTTTAGCTATGACGCCGATATTTTTCTGAAATTTTGAGCTTGGAATTTGAAAGCCTATTTGATTCTTATTATTTTCTGTAATTTTCATGATGTGACCCGACCTAGTTTTTTCTCAAAAAAATAATTTAATTTAGTGGAGGGGGATGTATTTAGCTATGACGCCGATATTTTCCTAAAATTTTGAGCTTGGAATTGGAATGTATATTCTGTTCTTATTACTTTCTGTAAGTTTTATGGCGTGACGCGACCTAGTTTTTCCTCAAAAAAAATAAATAAATTTAGTGGCGGGGGGTGGTTTTAGCTATGACGCCGATATTTTTCCAAAATTTTGAGCTTGGAATTGGAATGTATATTCTGTTTTTATTACTTTCTGTAAGTTTTATGGCGTGACGCGACCTAGTTTTTCCTCAAAAAAAATAATTAAATTTAGTGGAGGGGGATGGTTTTAGCTATGACGCCGATATTTTTCTGAAATTTTGAGCTTGGAATCTGAAAGTATATTTGATTCTTATTATTTTCTGTGATTTTCATGGTATGACCCGACCTAGTTTTTCCTCAAAAAAATAATTAAATTTAGTGGAGGGGGATGGTTTTAGCTATGACGCCGATATTTTTCTGAAATTTTGAGCTTGGAATTTGAAAGTATATTTGATTCTTATTATTTTCTGTGATTTTCATGGTATGACCCGACCTAGTTTTTCCTCAAAAAAATAATTAAATTTAGTGGAGGGGGATGGTTTTAGGTATGACGCCGATATTTTTCTAAAATTTTGAGCTTGGAATTGGAATGTATATTCTGTTCTTATTACTTTCTGTAAGTTTTATGGCGTGACGCGACCTAGTTTTTCCTCAAAAAAAATAATTGAATTTAGTGGAGGGGGATGGTTTTAGCTATGACGCCGATATTTTTCTGAAATTTTGAGTTTGGAATTTGAAAGCCTATTTGATTCTCATTATTTTCTGTGATTTTCATGGTGTGACCCGACCTAGTTTTTTCTCAAAAAAATAATTAAATTTAGTGGAGAGGGATGGTTTTAGCTATGACGCCGATATTTTTCTGAAATTTTGAGCTTGTAATTTGAAAGTATATTTGATTCTTATTATTTTCTGTGATTTTCATGGTGTGATTGACCTAGTTTTTCCTCCAAAAAATAATTAAATTTAGTGGAGGGGGATGATTTTAGCTATGACGCCGATATTTTTCTGAAATTTTGAGCTTGTAATTTGAAAGTATATTTGATTCTTATTATTTTCTGTGATTTTCATGGTGTGACCCGACCTAGTTTTTCCTCCAAAAAATAATTGAATTTAGTGGAGGGGGATGGTTTTAGCTATGACGCCGATATTTTTCTGAAATTTTGAGCTTGTAATTTGAAAGTATATTTTATTCTTATTATTTTCTGTGATTTTGATGGTGTGACCCGACCTAGTTTTTCCTCCAAAAAATAATTAAATTTAGTGGAGGGGGATGGTTTTAGGTATGACGCCGATATTTTTCTAAAATTTTGAGCTTGGAATTGGAATGTATATTCTGTTCTTATCACTTTCTGTAAGTTTTATGGCGTGACGCGACCTAGTTTTAGAAAAGGGAAGGGAATAACTTTAGCTATTCCCCTGTCATTTTTCTTAAGTTTCATGTCGTGAACTTTTGAATCTTTTCGTAAAAAATTAGAGGTAAATTATTTGCTACGACCTATAAGTTTTATAAAGATAAAATAGAATAATCGTTTATTTTAATATTTGACATACATTTTTGGATTAAAAAACATCTTAATTGGTAAAAGATGTTGCAAAAAATACCATTTGATGTAGGTACTGTAGTTTTGAGCAGAATTTAGTTGTAATCAAAGATATAATATTAGAGAATACAAATAAAAATTTGAAGTTTCTGTTACCACAAATATTTAATAATTGTAGCGCCGTTAAACGCAATATAGATTGATAAAATGGTCAGCGTGCCCAGCGCCTAACGCCAACGTTTTTGTATCGTGTGAACTTGTCGTAATGGTGGAGATGAATGTTGCCAGAGAATGTTGGGCGCTAAGTTCACGCAAGTTTTAGTTTTTATTTTCATTTTAGTTTGTTTTGTTTTATTTTTGTCAATAATTAAGACTACAATATTTTTTCTTGTTTGTATTTACAGGTAATGTTGTAGTTGAAGGGTCTGGAAATGTGCCAGTCCGCACCATTGCTGTTCCGGCTAGTTCTGTCTGTTGGAATCGTTACATAGTTGCCAGGTTATATTTAATTATTTGGAACCAGCGAATAAGCAGATTGAAATAACTTTTACTTTTAATCATCGATTTACCAATTTTTACATCGATTAAAAATCCCATAAAAATAAAAAAATTCTAAAGATTTTCAAGTAATACGACCGTTATTTTTAATGTCAATTTAACCTTTCAATAGTGATAATTACAAAATTTAAATTTAAAATCTATCAAAACTGTCTTATAAAACAAAACAAAATTGTTATTTCAAAATATAATATAAATCTTTATATTTATTTATCATACATTTTAATTTACAGAGGTTACAATTTGTCTAAATAATAAACTATGAAATAAAGCAAGCTAAAATGAAAGTGGAGATTTGGCAACGTGGCTTGAGCAAATTCAAATTCTAGACGTCAGTGCAGAGTGGTGTGAATATGCGCATTTCTAGACCCGTCAACTACAACATTACCTATTTACATATATTAGTAGTAGTTATGAATATTAAAAAAATGGATTGGAAAGAAATATACAAAAGAGTGAGGGACCCAAAAATGATTAAGTGTAGGGCCCCACAAATCTTAAATCCGACCCTGGAGAATAGATCAATTGTATTGTTTCATATCCAATAGATGGCACTATCTGAAATGTCATGTGTCATGTCGAAATTTGGCAACTTGTCAACAAATCACGTATCATAACATTTTATTTTTTCAATTCGTGTTGAGTCAGTCAGGGTTAAACATTGATTGTCTGAATAGTATTCTTTTGTGCTCATTGTTTACAAAAATACTGAATAAATAACTCCAAAATGCGTCTTCCAGTTAAAGTAATTTCATTATTTTTACCATTAATATCTACAATTTTAGCCCATGATGATGTGTACTCGGTAAAATACACGACAGAGAATTTTTCTCAAGAAATAGGGAAGAAAAATCATTTTGTCATGTTTTACGCACCATGGTGAGTAATGTTTTTGTCAACTATTAACAAGGGAAATTCATTGTTCTTTTGAAATTAACTTTTTATATTTCTAACCCCACTTTTTGTTTTAAAATTTGTAATCGGCCTTTTTCTAAAGGTGCGGGCATTGCCAAAAATTTGCTCCAAAATGGGAACAATTGGCTGAAATGTTGAACGAAGACGAGAGTAATAATATAAAAATAGCCAAGGTAGATTGTACAACAGACAGCGATGTATGCTCAGAACAAGATATAACTGGATATCCTACTCTTAAATTTTACAAAGTAGGAGAGCCTGAAGGTGTCAGATTCCGGGGTACACGAGATCTACCTTCAATAACCACTTTTATCAATGAACAATTGAGAGAGGTAAAAGTTTACGGGTATTAAAACAGTTTCTGTAATAAAGTTAATATTTTAGGGTGATGACTTGCCAACAGAAGAATTAAAAGAACCACAGGCTGTGGGTGGCTTAATGGAGCTTAATGAAGATAATTTTGAAAAGCACGTTTCAAAAGGAAAACACTTTATTAAGTTCTATGCACCATGGTGTGGACACTGTCAGGTAACATGAAGCAATTCCACTAATTCTATTAATAAATTTTATCAACAGACTTGAAGAGCTTACATTTTGAACTATGATAGCTATTGATACAAATTCCTTCTCATAGGCACCAGTTATGGTCCTATAAATTAAATATTCTCTTTAAAAGCAATATTGATATGTTTAACTCATCTATGATCAAAATTAATAATCATCTAGGTTTATGATATTATAGTCCCTTATCTGACTGCAAAAAGGGACAATTTGCTTGTACCTGTACTATGTCCCGGTTGTAGGAGCTGTCATGTAACCTGTCAAATTCAAAGTAATCTTACTTATCGATGGATTTTTCGTTTTTTGCTGGAAATGAAATATGTTTCTAGACGTCTATAACAATAAAAAATCCCAGTAATGTTGTAGTTGAAGGGTCTGGAAATGCACCTGTGCACAACAATCCTGTTCCGGCTAGTGATAATTACAAAATTTAAATTTAAAATCTATCAAAACTGTCTTACAAAACAAAACAGAATTGTTATTTCAAAATATAATATAAACCTTTGTATTTATTTATCATACATTTTAATGTACAGAGATTACAATTTGGTTAAAAAATAAACTATAAAATAAAGCAAGCTAAAATGAAAGTGGGGATTTGGCAAGGTGGCTTGTGCAAATTCAAATTCTAGACGTCAGTGCAGAGTGGTGTGAACATGCGCATTTCTAGACACGTCAACTACAACATTACCAGTTAATGTTGTAAATGCTTGCAAAGGCAAGCATTTATTGTTGTCCGGTTTTGCTACTAGTGGTGTAAGTGTAGGGATTTCCCTACAACAGAAGTAGCAAAACAGGGCAACAGAAAATACTTAAAAAGGGATTTTTTTATTGTTATAGACCTCTAGAAGCAAATTATTTCATTGCCAGCAAAAAACTAAAAAATCCATTGATAAACAACAATATTTTGAATTTGACAAGTTGCATGACTGCTCCTACAACTGGAACATATTACATGTTGTTCACCCCCCTCCCTGTACTCAACTACAAATAGCAAGAAAAAAACATAATTTTGTTACAAACTGGCAACAAAGCTTGATATAAAACCTCAAACTGCTTTCAATACTAGCAATTTTGATTTGAAATTGGTTAATAACCAAGGATATAATTATTAAAAATTTTAAGACTTCAATGCTAAAATTAAAGTAATTCATTTTTGGACATAGTACACTCTTATCACTGGATGAACTGAAGAAGAGGAAAAACTTTTATTTACAACTTTTAGAGAAAAGTTTTTGCTTGTTTCAAAAACAGTAATAATTCAAACACTTTGCTTTATTGAAATAATCACAAAAATGTAAAAAAACAATAGTTTTGAAAAGTGCAAAAACTTTAATGAAAGATATCATTTTTTGAAAAGGTGAAAATAAAAAGTGTGTTCATTTTTTTTTTTTTCAGTCCATTCGGGACACCCTATATACATGTTTTTCACTAACTAACTAACTAACTAATATATAAGCCATTTTTATAATATAGATGGTTTTTATTTTATATTTTTAGAAATTAGCCCCAACTTGGGAACAACTAGCAAAAACTTTAGAATTTGAAACTGATGTTACTATAGGAAAAGTAGATTGTACCCAACATAGAACTATTTGCAATAATTTTGAGGTTAAAGGATATCCAACTTTATTGTGGATCGAAAATGGAGCAAAGGTAAACTTAAATATAAATACACTAAAATATCGTTTTTTATTATTAATTTTGAATACCTTATTTATTTGCATTTCTGATTAGGTTGATAAGTACCAAGGAGAACGCAGTCACAACGATCTAAAACAGTATGTCAACAAAATGCTTGGTTCACAAAAAACTGAGACAAAAGAAGAACCCCAATCGTCAGGCTCTCAACTTCCTTCTGGTGAAATAACCGAAGAGGTCTTTAAAGTCAGCATCCAATCAGGTGTAGCCTTCGTTAAATTCTACGCCCCCTGGTGTGGGCACTGTAAACGACTTTCTTCAACTTGGGATAATTTAAGAGATAAATTCTCTGGAAATAATGGAGTGAAGATCCTAAAAGTCGATTGCACTTTAGAAGCCAATAAACAATTGTGTAATGATGAAGAAGTAGAGGGTTTTCCAAGTCTCTTTTTGTACAAAGAAGGGGAAAAAATTTCTGAATACAGTGGTAGCAGAAGTTTGGAGGATTTGTATGACTTTGTTTCTAAGCATTCAATTCATGATGAATTGTAAATGATTTGAATTTTAAGACTGGTGTTGCCATTTTCAAATCGTATTTTCATTTCATAACAATTTCTAGAAAAGATTAAAACACACCTTTCATAATTTTGTTTATTGAATAAAATAATGTATTAAAATGTATCTAATTTGTTTTAAAATTGGTCAAATTCGTGGTAAAAATCTTCTATCATATAAACACTAGATACGTAACTCATCTGATCATAAACGTAGGTGGATTAAATAACAATTAAAAGAAAGTTTGCAATAAAATGTATTAACGAAAAATACCTTTGCAAATATATGATAGAAATAGCGATAGTAAATACATTTCTAGTATTTACAATGTGGAGTTACTAAATATTGGATGGCTAACTTTTTGGTGGATAAACCAGTAGACATTTTTTGGCTGTTTTAGAAATTTTTAACCAAATGGGAAGCATTTATTAGTAAGCTATATTTTGAAGCTTAAAGCTTTTAATAAATTAGATCAAACATTACAAGCAGTAGCTTTTTTCAAAGTATAAATAAGAAAAAATGTATTTTAGATGCTAATAAGGTGAAGTTAAATGATCCAGTTTTGGTTGTTGTTGCACTGAAATAAGTAATAATTGTACAGATACCTACCTGAGTGAATTTACCACTTTTTATAGATATCTATAAGTTGTCAAGCTGTTTGATTATCCTACCACCTTTATTTCGTACTGCTAAAAATATCTCCAAATGGATTTGAGACTACTGCAAAAGAATACTTATCATCTGTCTGACAACATAATAATAATAATTGAATATTCCTCTGGTACTTTAAAAACCTATTGAACTGGTCCTTGATGGTTCGCCATTTTTTAAGTTTTACCTGCTGACCTAGTAGAGTCTAGAAGTTCTTTGTGTCTTGACTCAGAAAATATATGCAATTCACTATGGCATTCTTTTGACTTCTGTCTGTCTTTTGAGATCAGTCAAAAAGGAATGAATGTTTAAATGATTATTCAAAGCTTCTGATGTAAACTTTATAGTCGCGATTTGTTAAGTCACGCCTTCTGTCTGGGGTTGGACAATTGATTTTGTTCAATGTAGCTTCATCTTTTGGCGGGTTGTATGTGGCGACTTTGAGTGCCATAACTGTTCGAACACCTGTGTGAAAGTTAGCATCACAATTCTTTTGCTCATAATTGCTATCCGGATTAATGGTCCACATTACCTACCGAATATAAATATAATATAAATTATGTTGCTCAACAGTGGTAGATAATTTAAAAATGTATAAATAATTAAAAAAACGTATATATTCATCATCTGCTAAAGTTGTTGGGAAAACAAAAATATTAAGCATTAAGACAATTACTATTTGCTTAATATTGCTAATACATAATGAAAAAATAAAAACGAAACAGAAATATTAAAGATGTTAATAAATATAACTACAGGGTGTCCCCTTAGTGTATGATTGTTCAATATTTCAATTTGTGTTATAGACACGCAAACAATTTTCAAATAAAAGTTATATGGATTTGAAAAATACAGATATTTTTAAAAATATTTTTGGATATGCAGGGTGTTGCATATTTGACTGGCAAATAAAGTATATTTCTTAAATGGAACACCCTGTATTTTATTTCATTTTTGGAATGGTTTGGTAATACTATTCCTAATTTTTTTTTTTTAACTAGGGGGTTGCCAAGCAGTTAATTTTTAGATGAAATAAAATTAAGAGAATGATGCAGACCCCAAATTAAATTATCATAATTTAGGTAGGCAGTGATTTAAAAACTGTGTAAAATACAGACTTATAAGATACCAAGCTAACGAATAGTGGTGAGCGAACTTGTTTATTTTATTAAGAGTGTTTTAAAACACGTCTTAAATATAGCTAATTTTAGGTTCAATTTACACAATTTTTTCAAATGCAACATTCTGAATATTATTTTAGCATAAAATTTCTTATACATTTGCCTATCCAACGATACCAACATGTTAGCCAATAACATATATACAGGGTGTCCCTTCAGTACGTAATTGATCGATAGCTGTTTTATTATTGAAAATACGAAGAAATTTTTATTATAAAAGTTGTATGACCATATTTAAAAATCATTCTTGAATATACAGGGTGGTTCATAAACGAGGTGCTGACCAAACCTATATTTTTTTAAAGCAAAACATCCTGCTGGTAGTTATACATATTTGATTGTTTTCACATCGTCAAACAATTTTAATTGACTTAATTCATTTTCTATGTTGTGTATAGGGTGTGTCAAAACGCGAGGTTACGATTGTCTTAATTTTTTAAATAGAATACCCGGTAATAATTAGTGGCATAACATACCATACATTTTTAAATCTTCCAATCGAATCATAGATGGGATACAATCCCTTTCTAAAGACTATACCAGTTTCATGTTGTGGGCAAAAATTAGGCAAGATTATTTATCTAGTGGTTATAATATGATTGAAGGTAAAAAATGATTGGCAATTTTGAAACTGGTTGCACTAAAATGATCCCCAAAGGAAAAAATAGTTGCTTCTTTTTTAGAAAATTACAATTACTAGCACACTTGGTGCTTAGAGCGCTTTTTAAATCTGCCAAAAATTTTTGGATTTAGGTCGATATTCTATAATTATTTCACTGTGTTAAGTATTGATATTTTTTGTTATGGTTGAACGTGTTTTCGCATTTTTATAGCAGGCTTACAGGGATATTCAATTAATTAAATTGTCATTTATATACATATCACTGATAAATTAGTTGTTTTTTTTTGTTTCTAGTCGCATAATCAAGAAACCTTTTATACCTTAACTTTTCCTGTATGAAAAAGATATGTCTGATAAGTATCCATTCTACTTAAAAGTAATCTGATTTTTTATCAGATATTTAAATTGTGATAATTTCCTTATTTTTTACGAATTGTTCAATTTTTATATAATATTCTATAATATAGAATGAAACAGCATTTTTTTGAAATTTCGATGCATTTTTTAATAGTTTAGTTTTTTTTTGTTCCAGATTGTTTGTAATTTATATCGTCCCGGTTTGTAAATAATAAAAGTTTAATATTTACCTACTCGTTCGTTATTTGTTCCCATTAAGTACCTTATCTACTAAAAGTCTTGATAAAAAATTATAGTCATAATGTTTAACCTTGTGTTTAATCTTTGATAAAGAATTAGAATAATACTTTTGTAACAATTATATATACAATTTTTATCACCCCAAGATATACCTTAATTTATTTACTTTGATCCAACTATAATTAAAATTATTAACCATTAACGTTCCTAGCAGCAGCGACGCACTAATTTTGAATCTTATGTTACATTTCTAGCTTGATGTGTGGCAATGATGCCCAATAATTGATGACAGTCGTAGAATGATCTAACCCCAATGACTAGAACAGCGTCATTTCTATGAACATGATTGACTTACCTGACTTATTATAGTGATATATAATTCCTATCTCACGTGACGCTGCTTTTGGCCAATCGATTGGCTGAAGTTTGTTATTAATAAGTGATAATACCACAGTTATATAATTATAGAAATAATTTTAAAAATCTGATGTGTCCAACACATATGACTTTCCTATCTAGTTATTATAGGCTTTTTCCGGTTATTTTGTACAACCTATTGCAGCATCTCTATAAATGTTTAGAGGATAAACTAAATATATACATTGTCCACATACATCTACCTCGAAACATTTTTCTATAGATATTCATGGAAAACGAAAATACTGAAAAATTTAAATTTCCTACAATTTTTTCATTACGGTCCATTTTAGAAAAATCATGTATAAACAAAAATTATAGAGATCGATATCGCAAACAACTTTTATTTCAAAAACTTTCATAAAAATCAGAATTTTGCACATTTTGTCAAATTTCTCGAATACGGACCATTTCAGGAAATTTTTACATAAAAAAAACTATAGATAATAATATTAGAAGTAACTTTTATTTGAACAATTTTTTTCTCCAAACATTAATAACAGATATATTCCATAAAATATAAAAGTGGCCTCCCATATGTTCCGACTATGTCCAAAATCTAATCTTTTCATGTCAGGCCGAAATAAACCTTAAGTTTAAAATTTAATGTTTTTTTCTTTATTCGTTTTTGAGTTTTCTTCCAAATTCGAAATTTACACATTTTCTCAAATATCTCGAATACGGTCCATTTTAGAGAAATTATGTATAGAATAAAAATTATAGAGAATTATATTACAAACAACTTTTATCTGAACAATTTTTATAAAAAATTATTTTTTTTAAATTTTGTCAAATTTATCGAATACGGACCATTTTAGGAAAATTTTGCATGAAACAAAAATTATAGATAATCATATTAGAAGTAACTTTTATTTGAAAAATTTTCTTCTCCAAACGTAAATAACAGATATATTCCATAAAATATAAAAATGACCACCTGTAAGGTACCCCCCCAGATGTTCCGACTCTGCCCAAAATCTAATCAGTTCATTGGACGATGGAATAAAGCTTAAGTTTAAAATTTTGTGTGTGTGTGTGTATCGGTTCATGAGTTATGCGTTATACAGACACACACACAGACATCATCGCGAAAATAGTCCAAACGGATTCAGGGGACCTCAAAACGTAAAAATCCGTCGAAAACTCGAGGTCGAAAAAATCATGATTCCTATACTTTCCTTATATCTGTATACAGATAGGAAAGTAAAAAGGACAAAACTGTTAAATATATAAATTACAAAGCTTTAAAAAATAGTTTAAAGTTCTTTGACTGGAGCTAATAGAGAGTTGAAAATAACCTCTTTTTAATTGAGAAAGAAGAAATCCTAATATTGTCATTAACTGTTATGGCACGTAAATGTCACGATGCGTTTAACACACACATACTTCGAAACTATCAGAGAAATATCTCTCGAGATATGTAAACCACTTACTCATTAAACAAATAAAAATTTTTCAACAGGTATATTTCCAATTGAACTTAAACGTTCCGTTATAATCCCGCTTTTTAAGAAAGGTGCACATAATAAGATAAGTAATTATAGACCAATTTCTTTGATTAGTTCATTTTCTAAAATTATAGAGAAAGCCATAAAAAACAAACTGGTTGATTATATTGCTATAATAAGTTCAAAACAATATGGATTTCAACAGGGTTTATCTACTACTGATGCAATTTGTAAGCTAACAGAATATATAAACAATAATATAGATAATAAAGTGCCTACAATTTGCATCTTTTTCGACCTCGTTAAGGCATTCGACACTGCGTTTGTCACATCCAGTTGTTAGATGCCCTGGAAGAGGTCGGAATAAGGGACATATATCGCTGAAACTATTCTCAAGCTACTTAAGTGAAAGAATACAAGCAGTAAAAATAAAAATATGTAAGCGCTGAAAAAAAATGCCTTTTTTTTTTCATTTTTTGCGGTATTTGCCCAATAATCCCTTTATCTTTTATATTTTTTTACCGCACTAAACCTTCTTTTATTGTTTAGTTTCCCTGGGCTTGGATGCATCTTAATAGCGGCTATAACTGCCTCCGTGGCGACGCTAATATTTTCCTAGTAATCACTGGGAATGTTAGCACAGTCCACAAATGTGTGGTTGGCTTCTTGAGTGATCTCCAGTTGATTTGATTTCATCGCTAGTTCCATTCTCTTTTGAACTTGGCTGCACCGTACTGATGAAGACCAATAGTCAGAAACACGTGTCTACGGTTTGCCTGTAGGCATTTTTTTTTTCATTTTTTGCGGTATTTGCCCAATAATCCCTTTATCTTTTATATATATATATATATATATATATAAGTTTCGTGTCACGATGTATGTTCGCGATAAACTCCGAAACTACTGAACGGATTTTGATAAAATTTTGTAACTATCTGTAATTTGGTCCAATTTAAAAGATATGATAGTTTTTAATTATTGACCGCAATATTTGTTATTGCAAATTAATAGTACATTATATACCTAGGGTGAGAAGTGAGCTATTATTTACCGAGCACTTTTATATCCTGAGGCGCGTAGCGCCGAGGGATATAATGTGCGAGGTAAATAATAGCTTTCTCAGCCGAGGTATATATAGAATTTTTTTTTACTACTAACATTAATGTATTAGCAATTTTAATTTTGACATAAGTAATTAGGCATTCCAACGACCTGTCAAACAATAGGTGCCAGTGGGAAATTCTTGTATATTTAAGGGGGTAGCGACATAGTCTTGCAACTTGGACGCTATTTTTATTCGAAGTAGTACTCGCCAAGCCTGCCAATTTATGAAGAAATGTATAGGTGGGTTTTTTAAATATTATTTTTATTGTGTTTGACATAAAATATTTAAATGTAATCCATTATTCATGATTTTACGTAAAGTAGATAGAATACACCATATGTCGCCACCCTTAGATATACCAAACCTGCCCACTGGTAATTCATTTGTTTGGAATGCCTAATTTCCTAACAATTTGTTAAATATTTCGAAATATCAAGCAGACTGGAGCGTGTTTCTAATCAGACTGGCTTTATTTATGTAAAAATTTGGCATGTGTCAAATTTTGGTATGATTCTAGGAAATATCCCATTGCATTTTTGATATTTTAATGACATGGATTTATTGTTATTAATTAATAATTTTTAAAGCCGGTGTTGAATTTCCTAGTTAATATATATTTTTACTGTTTACACTGATATATATTATCATATTTGATTTGATTAGATTTGATAAACCCAGCTTTAGTTATTTCCTACTTATTTTTCAAATATTTCAAAATATCAAGTAGTCTGGGAGTTTAGTTGTCAAATTAACAAAATGAAACTAATGAAATTTAGTTTCATTATTTACCTAGGTTTTTTTTATTATCATTATTTACCTAGGGAGAGAAATATTACTTCTCATTAGAGGAATGGAGTAAATAATGGTGATTTCTCATGTTAGTAGTAAAAAAATGTTTATTATACGACAATTAGGCATTCCAACGACCTGTCAAACAATAGCTGACAGCGGGAAGGATTAGTAAATTTAAAGGGGTTGCGACTTAGCCTTCCATCTTGGACGCTATTTTTATTTGAAATAATAGTCGCCGAGCCTGCCAATATATAGAAAATGTATAAGCGGTTTTTTTAAAAATAATATTTTCATTGTGTTCAATATAAAATATTTAAATTTAATTCATTATTTACGATTTTTAACAGACTTCAAAAAAGGAGAAGGTTATCAATTCGTCGCGATATTTTTTTTATGTATGTTCAGCGATAATTCTTCAACACGGTGTCCGATTTCAATAATTCTTTTGTTAGAAAGGGAGTAATTCAGGGGTGGTCCCATATAAATTTGGTTAAAAAATAATAGTTGGGTCTGTGAGAAAATCCTCAAACTCTTCATTTTTTATGTATATTTAGCGATAATACTTTACCACCTTGTCCGATTTATATGATTCTTTTTTTGTTAGTAAGGGGATACCTGATATCTCAGGGGTGGTCCCATATAAATTTGGTTAAGATGTGGTGACGGCATCTGCACGTTTTTGAAGTCGGTTTTTTTAAATTTTTAATTTCTAATACTTGTATATAATGCAGATAGACTACATCGTATGTCGCAACGCTTTAAACATACCAAACCTTAGCACCGCGTTTCATTTGTATGGAATGCCTAAATATTGTATATTTATTGGTTAGTTCTATGAATTCCTAATAGATGACGGTGTAAGGTGAAGACTTTCGCCTTTTTAAATATAGAAACTTGAAAATTGGAATTGCAGCTACTCATAAATGTAAATAATGACCTAATTCAAGGTTTTTGGATTTTCGCATTTAAAGGAGGGGGCCATGGGAAGTATCATAGAAACCCTACTACTACATAAATGCGAAAGTTTGGAGAAAGGGGGAAATAGGGAAAGTGAAAAAATAGGGAAAAGCGGGAAGGGGGAAGAGGGATGAAAGTATCGATTAAAGGTGGGAACATGAAAGTTCGAATTGTAGCTACTCATATAATGACGTATTTAAAGGTTTTTGGATTTTCACATTTTAAGGAGGGGAGAATAAATAAATAAAAATAAAAAAATAAAATTAGATAAATTTAAATAGTAAATAAAAATAAATAAAAATAATAAAAATAATAAAAAATCAAAAATAATAAAAATTAATAAAAACTAATAATAATCAATAAAAATTAAATTAATAAAAATTAATAAAAATTAATAAAAATTAATAAAAATTAATAAAAATTAATAAAAATTAATAAAAATTAATAAAAATTAATAAAAATTAATAAAAATACAAATTAATAAAAATAAAAATTAATAAAAGTTAATAAAAATTAATAAAACTAATAAAAACGAATAAAAATTAATAATTGATGATTATGATTGATGAATATAATTGACGATTATGATTGAATGATTATGATTGATGATTATGATTGATGATTATGATTGATGATTATGATTGATAATTATAATTGATGATTATGATTGATGAATATGATTGAAGATTATGATTAACAATTATGATTGATTATTATGATTGATGATTATGATTGATGATTATGATTGATGATTATGATTGATGATTATGATTGATGATTATGATTGATGATTATGATTGATGATTATGATTGATGATTATGATTGATGATTATGATTGATGATTATGATTGATGATTATGATTGATGATTATGATTATGATTGATGATTATGATTGATCATTATGATTGATGATTGTGATTGATGATTGTGATTGATGATTATGATTGATGATTATGATTGATGATTATGATTGATGATTATGATTGATGATTATGATTAATGATTATGATTATGATTAATGATTATGATTATGATTAATGATTATGATTGATGATTATGATTGATGATTATCATTGATGATTATCATTGATGATTATGATTGATGATTATGATTGATGATTATGATTGATGATTATGATTGATGATTATGATTGATGATTATGATTGATGATTATGATTGATGATTATGATTGATGATTCTGATTGATGATTATGATTGATGATTATGATTGATGATTATGATTGATGATTATGATTGATGATTATGATTGATGATTATGATTGATGATTATGATTGATGATTATGATTGATGATTATGATTGATGATTATGATTGATGATTATGATTGATGATTATGATTGATGATTATGATTGATGATTATGATTGATGATTATGATTGATGATTATGATTGATGATTATGATTGATGATTATGATTGATGATTATGATTGATGATTATGATTGATGATTATGATTGATGATTATGATTGATGATTATGATTGATGATTATGATTGATGATTATGATTGATGATTATGATTGATGATTATGATTGATGATTATGATTGATGATTATGATTGATGATTATGATTGATGATTATGATTGATGATTATGATTGATGATTATGATTGATGATTATGATTGATGATTATGATTGATGATTATGATTGATGATTATGATTGATGATTATGATTGATGATTATGATTGATGATTATGATTGATGATTATGATTGATGATTATGATTGATGATTATGATTGATGAATATGATTGATGATTATGATTGATGATTATGATTGATGATTACGATTGATGATTACGATTGATGATTACGATTGATGATTATGATTGATGATTATGATTGATTCTTGATGATTAGGATAGATGATTTATGATTATGATTAATGTATATGATTAATCATTATGACAGATGATTAAATATTGATTATTAAGATTGATGATTAAATTTATGATAAAGGTTAATGGTAAAGATTGAAGAGTATGATTAATTATTATGATTGATTATTGTATGGTTGATGATAAAGATTGATAATTAAGATTAATAAAAAATGATGATTATGATTATGGTTGATGACTATAATTAATGATAATATTTGATGATTATGATTGATAATTATAATTGATTATGCTTGATGATTATGATTAATAATTATGATTGATGATTATGATTGATGTTTATGATTGATGATTGATTAATAATGAATAATGATTGATTATTAATGAATAATGATTGATGATTGATTTGATGATTTGATGATTATGATTGATGATTATGATTGATGATTATGATTGATGATTAAGATTGATAATTAGGATTGATGATTGATGACTGTAATTGCGGATTATGATTGATGGTTATTATCGATAATTTTGATTGTTGATTATGATTAATGAATATAATTGATGAGTATGATTGATAATTGTGATTGATGATTATGATTGATGATTATGAATGATGATTATGATTGGTGATTAAGATTGATGATTAAGATTGATGATAAAGGTTGATGATTAAGATTGATGATTATGATTGATAATTATGATTAATAATTATGATTGATGATTAAAATTAATGATAAAGATTGATGATTATGATTAATAATTATGATTGATGATTAAAATTAATGATAAAGATTGATGATTATGATTGATGAATATGATTGATGATTATTTATTTTCGTTTATTTTTATTTTTTTTAATTTATTTCTATTTATTTTTTTATTTTTATTTGTATTTTTATTTCTTTTTAATACAAACTTTCACCCCCCGTTTCTCCACCCTTAAAATAGGAAAATTCAAACATCCGGAAATATATCGTTATTTATTTATGTTGAGTGGCTGGAAATCCTATTTTCCTTGAAAAAACCGACAAACTTTCACTCCCGTTTCCCACCCTTAAGATGTAGATTTTAGAAATCCTGAATCACATCAATGTTTATATATAATGAATAGATACAGATCCAATTTTCAAGTTACTACCTTCGATACTCCTATAAAAACTTTCACCCCCCCTCCGTTTCCCACCTTTTAAATCGGAAAATTTAAAATCCCTGAAATACATCAATATTTACTTAAGATGAGTAGCTTCACTTTTAAAAAGCTAATACGCCCATACAAACTTTACTCCCGTTCCCACTCCTTTTTTTTTTTTTCGATTTATGGCCTAGGTGTATATACCTAATATGCCAGTCTCAAATTTGTGTTTTTAAATTCTCAATCATGTGTGTTCTGTGTAGGCTTTGTTACTGTTTCCCAGCGCCACTTTAGGAACAGCACTGCTAATTAGAACCCAACAGTGAATGGTCGAGTGGGGAATCCTACCAAGGCATCAGAATTAATTTTAAATAATTAAATTAAATGAAAAAATTCCGGCCAACGGTGGGATTCGAACCTGGGACCCTTGGATCCACAGGCACAGGCTCTAACCACTGAGCCACCCACCCCCCTCCCACTCCTTTAAAACGTGAAAATCCAAACATCCGGAAGTAGGTCATTATTTATTTATGATGATTAGCTCCAATTTTAATTTTCAAGTTGCTATCCTTAAAAAACCAATACCTCCATACAAACTTTCAATCCCAGTTTCCCTCCCCCCCTTAAAATGTGAAAATCCAAAAACCCTTAAATATGTCACAGGTACAATTTAAATTTTCAAGTTCCTACCTTTAACAAATCTATTTTCCCATACAAACGTTCACTCCTCCGTTTCCTCCCCTTAAAATGTGAAACTCCCAAAACACTGAAACACGTAATTATTTATTTACGCTCAGTAGCTGTATTTCAAATTTTTATGTTTCTATAACTTCAAACAACAAAGACTGGTTAAATTCTACAATTTCACCAGTAAAAACATCAACAAATTAATATTTTACATCTACTAAATAAATAAACAATTCTCAAATAGTTCGACTGCTTTTTACCCTAATATAATGTGAAGTCATAAAACTATAAATAGCATTTTTCTCAGAATACCGAACGTCGAACACCTGTGTTTTTAGGTGCACAGCGGTGCATTGGAACAAAATGAGTGTCCGGCGCATAGTTAACGAAGCACAAATGACGTATTTCATTATGTCATAATGTTTTCATTGGTTGAAACCGACTAGGTGCGTGAACTATGCCCCGGACACTCATTTCGTCCCAACAGTATATATTAGGGTGAGCTTGACGCGAGCAGTTCAGTTGTATGTTTGCCATCATTCAGTAGTTGTCTTATTGCCACAAACGAGTTCAGTTGTCTTTTTGCCATCATCGCTCACAGTTGTCTTTGCCAGGTGCTTTCTGCCGACGGCACGTTACTTTCTACATTTTTTACAAGCGTTTAATGCATTTTATTTTCTGGTGAAAGTTATTTCTTCTACAATTGTTATGGCATAAGAAATTCTACAAACAAATGTTTTCAAGTTGGTAACTAAAAAATCAACTGTATTAGTTAATCAAATTGTGATAAACTAAAATTGTAAATATTTAAAACTGTTTAGTGAAGATAAGTGAATCAACCACTATGTATTTACTTCAGTGAAAATAGTAAATTAAAAACACTTCTTTTTCTACTACCTATGACTCGTTAGTTATTTCTACAAAAGAACCCAATTCTTCTAACACCAGCGACATATGCTACAGAACATTTTACCAAAGAAATATTCGGAAGTAACACCGGTATTTTTTCATGGTCCTACGAGCCGGGTTCAAATTGGAAATTTTTGGGTTCATCAAAAAAGAAAAATCTACAAGCTCCCTTGGGAGTGCTTCATAGTGTTCGAGAAGAAAAAGAGGCCAGAATCTACTAGTTAACAACAAGAATCAACAAGGTATTTTAAAAAAGACTTTTTATTGTGGGGAAATTTATTTTATTTTGATTGTTTTAACTTTTCGTTGGAGATTAAGGGTTTGTATAATCATTATTAGTAAATTGCATTTCTTTTTGTCGTGGATTTTTCTATTTTTAAAAGAAAAATAATTTTTGTTATTTTTTCTGTACTTATTGTAATAGTTTACATATTTACAGTGTTTATTTAAAATTGTTGTTTTTTCATAAATTTTTTTGGTCAATTGTTTTTTGAAAGAAAAAATTTACTTTCTCTAATTTAATCTTTTGGCATATTTTTAATTTTTTTTTCTTTCACAAAAAAAAAATAAAAGCCATTTTTTCATAAAAGATATTTTTTGAAATAATTTTTGTTTAAATTGTTTTTTAAAAAGAGAAAATTTACTTTCTCTAGGTCAATCCCTCGCAAATTTTTTTTTACAAAAAAATACTTAGCCGTTTTTTCATGAAAGATTTTTTTTTGAAATAATTTTTGTTTAAATTGTTTTTTTTTTAAGAGAAAATTCACTTTCTCTAAGTCAATCCCTCGCAAATTTTTTCTTACAAAAAAATACTTAGCCGTTTTTATCAGAAATTTTTTTGAACATTATTTGAACACTATTATCGAAATGGATCAATTGAAAAAAGTTAGAGGCATTTGTAAATCACAGTTTACCAAAACTAAAACTTGGGTTAATGAAAACTCAGCGTGTTCAGACAAAGGTCCAATAATCGCCAAACTTGAAAGAATAAAACAATATTTTATCAAATACTTAGAAACTCAGGACCAAATTGAACAATCTGAACCTGCAGACATTGATAGGGACATCACAGAGGATGGATACTTTGAACTGTTTGCAAAATTAACCACAATGTTGGACAACTTAAATAAACCAACAGTTATCACTAATAATTCACCTCCAGTTCACGTTCCATCTGCTCTAGGGGTTCCTCAATCAAGACTACGTTTGCCAGAAATAAAAATTCCTGTATTTTCTGGCAATTCACTTGAATACACATCATTTATTAATTTGTTCAATTCGCTAATCACCAATAATGTTCAAATGGGTTCAAATTCTGAAAAATTATTTTACCTACGCTCTCACCTTAGTGGCGAAGCACTTAAATTGATAGAATCGTTACCAATTTTTGATGACAACTTTCAAGTAGCACTAGATTTATTAAACACTAGATACAATAATGTCAGACAAATTTTGTCCAATCATTTCCAGCAATTGTTAGCGATTCCTGAGATTTCAAAATGTATCGTTGCCAATTTGAAAACATTCATCACTACCACTCAATCTACATATGAATCGTTATTAACGTTAAATCATGACCCGCAAGCACTTTTTGAATCTTTAATAACACAAATAATAGCTTTAAAATTAGATTACTCGTCTCGAAAATCATTCGAAGAACAAGCGGTCTCTAACGCCTTGAGTACGCCACAGAATTTATTTGAATTTCTTAACAAAAAATGTCAAGTAATGGAATCAATTCAAGTAGTACCGTACAATCAGAATCAAATAGGTCTAATAACACTAGCCAACAGGTGTCTAGGTCAACTAAGGTTTCATGTCATGCCACGTCTCAACCAGCAACGGTATCCACATTACGGACACAAAATAATGCGCCCCCGTACATCAAGTGTGTAATATGTGTGAGAATACAACTCACAAAATTTACTCTTGCCCAAATTTTTTAGCATTGAACATTTCTGATAGGGAAGACCTTTATTGCCAATAAGCAACTCTGCTTTAACTGTTTGGGGAAAAACCATTCATCACACACTTGTTTTTCCAGAACAAATTGTACTATGTGTAACCAAAGGCATCATTCTTTATTACATGATATCCCTGCTCAATACCAACCACAACAACCTTATCACACTCCTTACCATAACACTGCATCCAGTTTCACTACTCCCCCTCCTCAAAGCTTTAATAATCAAGGGGCAGTAAGTAAAAATTCAGCAAACCGGTCAAGTTGACTATCACAAACATCCTTATCTGCAACAACTACTCATACAACAAGCAACTACGTGCTAATGGCTACTGCTCAAGTTAATGTAAAAACAAATTCAAGAAAAACAATTCGTGCAAAAGTCCTTTTAGATAATGGCAGTCAGATGTCATTTGTCACTGATCACTTTTTTAATAAATTAGATCTAGATTGTAATCAAAGTTCAATTCAAGTAACAGGCATAGGCCAAAACGAGCAGACAGTCAGGGGCGTAGTTGACTTAAATCTTACTTCACTTCATCCACCTTTTTCACATTTCTACGCCACTTGCGCAGTTATACCTCAAATAACATACAAACTCCCACAGTTATCATTGGATTCCAAAACAATAAAAATACCTAGTCATTTGGAATCCCAGCTTGCAGATAAAGATTTTCATATACCTTCAACCATAGATATCTTGCTCGGAGCAGATCTCTATTATAACTTAATTAAGCCAGGCATTCATAAACTAGGTCTAGGATTACCTACCCTAGTCAATACTCATTTTGGGTGGATTATAGCAGGTAATTTTCCTGGTTTACCCCAACCACACAAATATTCTCATCATGTACAGTTCCCCAGGAAGGATCTAAAAAATCTAAAAAGTACAGTTCGTGCGGGCACAAAATTGTTGTCTGGTACTAATCACATTCATTTTGCAACTTCCACATCTGAAATAAATTTAGAGGGTGGAAGCGGTTCATCAAATCAATCATCAACCTTTTCGGGTGGGTTTGACGACCCCTTTATCAAACATACATATTTCAAACATTCATTCAAACACCCCCAACGCACAAGAGGTGCTTGGTGGTGATCAATCAAACATTTCAACCCCTATTCCTGATCAAGAGTCAGAGGATAGTAGCGGTGTTTCAAATCATCTTTCTTATCAACAATTAACCTTTTCGGGTGGGTTTGACGACCCCTTGATCAGCCCGTCATCAAACACACGTTTTTCAAAGAATCATTCACACACCCCTAACGCACAAAAGGTGCTTGGTGGTGATCAATCAAACTTTTCAACCCCTATTCCTGATCAAGAGTCAGAGGATAGTAGCGGTTTTTCAAATCATCTTTTATATCAACAATCAACCTTTTCGGGTGGGTTTGACGACCCCTTGATCGGCCCTTCATCAAACATACTTATTTCAAACATTAACTTAAAACACCCCCAACGCACAAGAGGTGCTTGGTGGTGATCAATCAAACTTTTCAACCCCTATTCCTGATCAAGAGTTAGAGGATAGTAGCGATTTCTCAAATCAAACTTCACATCACTCATCAAACATTCATTCTAACAGTTCGGACACAGAAACCAAACTTGTGTATGATACCAGTCAACACCAAATTTCAAATCCCAGCTCAGCAAAAGAAGCTGAAATTAGCTTACATTTTTCACAACATGTTCAAAACGTTTCTTCTCATGATGTCAAATTGGATAACCCCTTCAACCTTCTATTTGACAACAACGTTGCTTTGCACATTGCAAATCAGGGTCAAATTGACAACCCTTTCAAACTTTTAATACAAGATAACGTAGAGAAATCACCTACTACCACGCCACTGTCCACTGACCAGCTTTTGGAGCGGTTCTGGATACAGGAGGAAGTGGAAAACAAAATGGTTTTATCTGAGGATGACCAACTAGCTGAACAAATTTTCAAAAATACAACCATCCAGTTACCAAATGGTAAATTTCAAGTCAACTTGCCGCTTAAGAATGAATTGGCTTATATTCAATTAGGAGATTCTTTTCAAATAGCAAAGCATCGTTTTTTGTCATTAGAACGTAAACTTCACAAAAACCCTCAACTTTTCGCAGAATATAAAAAATTCTTCGATGAATATTTGCAGCTCAATCATGGTCAAATCATACCACTTCAATTAAAAACTGTAAACAACGAACAGAAATATTTTGCACCACATCTTTGTGTCATTCGTGATCAAAGTGTTTCCACCAAGCTCAGAGTTGTGTTCGATTTCTCTTGTCAAACCACATCTAAACTGTCATTAAACGACATTTTGTTAACAGGGCCTCGGGTCCAACCTGAGCTGGTTGATATCCTACTTAGATTCCGCACATTTAATTATGTTTTGACAGCTGATATCCAGAAGATATACAGGCAAATAGTAATGAACCCTGCACACAATTTTTTGCAAAATATATTATGGCGAAATTCACCAACCGACCCACTCCAATGCATTGAGTTAACATCTGTTAGTTTTGGGCAAAAGAGTGCTCCTTACGTTGCTTGTCGTGTTTTAAACGAAATTGCTTTTCAAAACCCACATCGGGCTCTGGCTCATCAAGCCCTCCTTGAACAAACTTATGTCGACGACATTTTAGCTGGTGCAAATACCATCAATGAAATTAAACAACTAAAAAATGAATTAATTCAATGTTTAAGCCCCCATAATTTCGAACTACACAAATTTTGTTCAAATGTAAAATTATCAAAATCAGATCAGACTTCCGAAGTAAAAGATCTTAACCTAGAGGATGCTCCTTGCAAGATACTAGGTCTCAAATGGGATCCCAATTCAGATTCCCTTCAAATATCCTCTCCTTCATCCCTTCCTACACAGCAACTTACTAAACGCATAATTTTATCAACCATTTCAAGCTGTTTTGATCCGTTAGGGTTGGTCAACCCCTTGCTTGCTCACGGCAAGTTGATCATGCAGCAGCTTTGGTTATTAAAATTAGGGTGGGATGAAATCATCCAAGATCAGAAGGTATTACAAGAATGGAGCGAGTTTTGTAAGAATTTAACTGTTCTGCATGATGTAACGATCCCCAGACAAGTAATGTTAAACAAAGAAGTTTCACGTGTCGAACTTCATGCATTTTGTGACGCTAGTTCCGTCGCCTATGGTTGTAACATTTATGTACGATCAGTTTATTCGGATAATTCGATCCATTGTTCATTGCTCACGTCAAAATCAAGGGTAGCACCCATTAGTAAAATACTTACCATCCCAAAATTAGAACTGTCGTCAATGGTGTTGTTGTCCAGGTTGGTATCTCGAATCATTCAAAATTTGAAAACAAAGATTCATTTTAACTCTGTCAATTTGTGGACAGATTCACACATTGCTCTGTCTTGGGTAAGGGGACATCCTTCTCGATGGTCAGTTTTCGTCAGCAACCGTGTATCCCAAATCCAAGAACTTACCAACGATTTTCATTGGAGGCATGTAAGATCCGAAAAAAATCCTGCAGATTTGCTGTCTCGAGGACATTTTCAAAAAGACAAGCTTGAGTTCTGGTTCAGTGGGCCACAATTTCTTAAAGAAAATCACACCAATTTTGATCAACTTGATACTTTTAAATTAGTTACAGTTCTCCCAGAATCAAAAAAGACAGTTCTTCAAACTGTACGCGTCACCCCTGACCCCTGGGTCACCATCTTCGATACGTTCAATTCTTTTTTCAAACTTATCCGATCTTTCGCATATTTGTTTCGTTTTTTGCACAATGTACGCCACCCAGGTGAAAAAATGATAGGAGCCCTTAATACTAGTGAAATTGATAATTCGTTAAAATTCATTTTATCTAAAATTCAATCCAGTTATTTTAGTACAGAAATTACTGATTTACAAAATCAAAAGCCTTTAGCAAATAAACAAATACGATCATTAAACCCTTTTATAGACAAACAAAATTTAATTCGAGTAGGAGGAAGGCTTAAGCACTCTGACTTACCTTATGACCACAAGCACCCTATCCTATTGCCAAGTAAATGCAAGATCACATCTCTAATTCTCAAATCAAACCACATCCGTTTGGGTCACAGTAGCCCTCAAAATGTTCTTTCAAATGTTAGATTGCGTTACTGGCCACTAGATGGCTTGCGAGAAATAAAACGAATTATTTCCAAATGCACAACTTGTCATAAATTTCATGCTCAGAAACATTTTCAAATCATGGCAGATCTCCCCTCTTATCGTATTACTCAGGCTCGACCATTTCAAAGGGTGGGCGTCGACTTCGGAGGACCTTTCCTCATTAAGTATTCTACTTTAAAAAAGGCCCCCATTCAAAAATGTTACCTTTCGCTATTTGTATGCATGGTCACAAAGGCTGTTCATTTAGAGCTAGTTTCTGACCTTACCACCGAAGCCTTTTTAGCAGCGTTAAAACGCCTAATTGCCCGTCGAGGGTGCCCAACACTCATTTACAGTGACAATGCCACAAATTTTCAAGGAGCCAAAAATCAGCTCAGAGATCTTCATCAATTTCTAGTTAATGACGATAATATGAAGTCAATCCAGTCTTACCTTCTTGCCACTGAATCAGAGTGGAAGTTCATTCCTCCACATTCACCACATTGGGGTGGATTGTGGGAATCTGCAATAAAAAGTGCAAAATACCACCTTGTTAGGCTCATGGGAAACTCTATTTTCACCTTTGAACAACTATCAACTGTGTTCTCACAGATAGAAGCCATCTTGAATAGTAGGCCGCTTTGCCCCTTATCAAACGATCCTTTCAGATCTCAACTCACTTACACCAGGACATTTTCTTATAGGCGCGCCCTTGATGTCCTTTCCAGAAAAAAATCTCGCCGAGATTCCTTCCAATCGCCTTAAATTTTGGCAACAATGCTCAAAGTTACAACAACAGTTTTGGAACCGATGGAAAGTCGATTACCTTAACAGGTTACAGAACAGGCCCAAATGGATGGAGCCTACACCTGAATTCAAAATCAATGATTTAGTATTGTTAAGGGAAGATGACACCCCTCCATTAAAGTGGCCTTTGGCAAGGATATTGGAGTTAATCCCTGGAAAGGATGGCAAATCTCGCTCAGTGCACATTAAAACCCAAGATGGAGTCTACGTGAGACCAATTGTTAAATTGTCCCTTGTGCCCAACACAGAGCTTTAGATTTTAAGTTAGGTACCTACTTTCGCATAACGTTGTTAAATACGCAGTTGGATTAGGTCGAATCCAAATGCTCCACGAAAGGAAACGCTAGGATCTTGATCTGGGATAGATTCGCGAGTGACCTGGTCAATAACCTTACGCCATTTTTCCTTTATTTTTTCTTACTTATTATTTATCAACTTGGTTTTCGTTTTATGAATCTCTCATATGTTTGAAATCATGCGTGGCTTGCGCAACAAACACCTGAGAAACTAAACTTTGTTATTCATGCATCGTGTCAGTGCGATAACACTGGCTGGTCCTTCGAGTTTTTTCCAAGATATTTTTATCATTGTTATTCATTTTAATTTCTCATCATTCAATGTTGTTTTCCTTTGTGTTGCGCGCGCCAGTATGGTTAAATTCTACAATTTCACCAGTAAAAACATCAACAAATTAATATTTTACATCTACTAAATAAATAAACAATTCTCAAATAGTTCGACTGCTTTTTACCCTAATATAATGTGAAGTCATAAAACTATAAATAGCATTTTTCTCAGAATACCGAACGTCGAACACCTGTGTTTTTAGGTGCACAGCGGTGCATTGGAACAAAATGAGTGTCCGGCGCATAGTTAACGAAGCACAAATGACGTATTTCATTATGTCATAATGTTTTCATTGGTTGAAACCGAATAGGTGCGTGAACTATGCCCCGGACACTCATTTCGTCCCAACAGTATATATTAGGGTGAGCTTGACGCGAGCAGTTCAGTTGTATGTTTGCCATCATTCAGTAGTTGTCTTATTGCCACAAACGAGTTCAGTTGTCTTTTTGCCATCATCGCTCACAGTTGTCTTTGCCAGGTGCTTTCTGCCGACGACACGTTACTTTCTACATTTTTACAAGCGTTTAATGCATTTTATTTTCTGGTGAAAGTTATTTCTTCTACAATTATTATGGCATAAGAAATTCTACAAACAAATGTTTTCAAGTTGGTAACTAAAAAATCAACTGTATTAGTTAATCAAATTGTGATAAACTAAAATTGTAAATATTTAAAACTGTTTAGTGAAGATAAGTGAATCAACCACTATGTATTTACTTCAGTGAAAATAGTAAATTAAAAACACTTCTTTTTCTACTACCTATGACTCGTTAGTTATTTCTACAAAAGAACCCAATTCTTCTAACACCAGCGACATATGCTACAGAACATTTTTACCAAAGAAATATTCGGAAGTAACACCGGTATTTTTTCAAAGACTTATACAAAGCTTGTTCCCCATTTCTTCCATTAGAATTAAAATTTTCCAAATATCTTTCAAATTTCAGCTTTCTGGACCTAGAAGTTTTGACTATACGTTGAAAGGTCAGTCAGTCAATCAGAACAAATGATTTTATATACGGGGTCCCAATGAAAAATAACCAATTTCCAGAGCTTATAACTTTTAAACACCTAATCGTAGAAACGTGTGGTTTTGGCTGATATGTGTTATTTTGCTATAAGTTTTGTTTCAGTGACACAGAAATTATGTATTACCTATACAGGGTGTTTTTTAAAAATCTCCTCTTTTAAATTCACCGTAACCAAATTTTATCAAATGTATATGTTTAGGTCATCTGAAAGATACACTCTTCTACTTTTCAAAAATGTAATCATTTGTAAATGGTATTTTACAAAATAAATTTGATAAAATTTGGTTACGGTAAATTTAAAAGAGATTTTTAAAAAACACCCTGTAGTAATACATAATTTCAGTGTCACTTAACTAAAACTTATAGCAAAATAACACTTTTCAGTGAAAACCGCACGTTTCTACGATTAGGCGCTTAAAAGTTATAAGCTCTGGAAACGGGCTACTTTTCATAGGGACACCCTATATTTAGATGACTATTCTTATGTGTGATTTCGAAATAAAGTGGTCATTAATACAAAGCCTTCCTGAATTATAAAAAATATTGGCAACACTGTTGGACGTAAATTAATATGTTAAATGAAATAAAAATATTCTTTTGGACGTAAAATAGTAATATATGGATGTAAGATAGATACTAATATAAAAGGAGTCAAAATGGTCGGAAAATAAAAAAAAACGTATATAATTTTTTAACCATATGGACATAAAAACTTATCCCTCTAATAAATCGAAATGCTATAACAATATCTAACAATGCACCAAGAAAAACAAATGCGGTTCTGGTTTCCCTAATTTTGGTAACTGATGAACGTCGGCAGCCGTGGTAGGATTTTTCGATTCCTTGTCTCAACTTCGCGCGTTAGAGTTTAGATTACGTATCCCTCGTATCTACATGCAATTGTTAATAGTATATTTGGTAATAAGAGTTGTAGGTAACTATTATGTTGAAATTAGAGAGTTGAAGTGATGCTAGGAACGTAAACGTATACGTGAAAATTGACATCTACGCATGCGCATTCAAATATCCGTCACGTCTACGTACATACGTAAGTTTGCGGGCTCTGGCGTATGCACGTAACGCAAATAACATAACCTCTATTTTAATTGGAAATGAAGAAATCCTAATAATAATTGTCATTATCTGTCATGACACGTAAATGTCACGATGCGTTTAACAACTTCAACTCATATTTTGGACTATACCGTAAACATTATTTTTGTGCGTTGACGTTCACGTTTACGTTAACGTACTGGAAACACTTCAACTCTCTGTTAGACTCTTTTGACTTTACGTTATATATAAGTCGTAATGACATTGATTATCAAAAGCCAGGTACATAGTATATAACGTGTAGGCCGTAGCAAGGAATATAGTATACAACAGTTTCTCCCCTATACAAAAAAATTTATATTAACAACATTAAAATTAAAATATATTAAAATCCTAAACGTTCTACTGGTTTCCGAATGCGTGTGGATCGCCTTAATTCGGTGTTCTGCTGATGATCTAAATCGATGGCATCGAATGTAGGGGTTTCTGTGCTTGCACTGTTGGAAAACCGGATGTCTTCATTTTGGGTAGGTCGATTTGGATGTAATGGGCTGTTTCATTAATTAACTCATCATTATGTGGAAGAGTGATGTCATTTGTTTTTCTAGTTTCAGTTTTTTTTCACGATTTGAAGTAGAGGCGATAGTTTCGTTTAAAGTAAAAGGAATAGATTCAACTGTAGATTGGTATGGATTTTCTATTTGACAGGGTAGAATTTGATTGTAGTGTCGTTTAACAGTATATCCATCATCCAGTTTCACTAAATAATGCAATATCCCTAAACGTTCTATAATGGTTCCATACTTCCATTTACAAGAAGTTGAATAACTTCTCGACTGGACCCCCAGTCAACACACCAAATCCCAGAGATATCCACAGAATATCTTTTATGGATATCCAATATATCCACAGGATATCAGAAATATTCCGTGGATCTAATATGGATATCCAAATGTCCGTCTATATCCAGAATATAGAAGATATCCTAATGGATATCCAGCAAAATATCTAATGGGTATCTTCCAAAAAATACAAGAAATCCCAGAGATATCCACAGAATATATTTTGTGGATATTCAATATATCCAATATGGATATCCAACCAAATGTCCGTCTATATCCCAGGATATAGAAGATATTCGGATATTCAGCAACATATTTTATCTTTAGTAGAGGTTCATAAGTAACCAATGATTATTGAATAACGTCGAAAGAAAATAGCAGAGATAAAAAATAGTTTCAACACTCTGCCTTTGATTTTGCCCACTAAGGAGAAAGCCATTCTTATTAGGACTCTTCAGCAATAAATGGAAATTCGACTCCAGTCTCTAATGGAGTCTGATTAGAACAAAAATTTTGATCGAACTCAATTACGGCGGGTCGAGCATGAGTAGATGCGAAAGTAGTATCGCCATCTATACTTAGTAAGCAAAATCAAATAACATCTAGTGGATATCCACGATGGTTTGCGTTCGCGCCTAGACTTTGATATATTTAGTGGATGTCCATGGGATATTGAATACACCTTAAAAAAATTAATTTTAAATATCTGAACACTATTAGCCACAATGGCGAGCACAATGGCGTAATTTTTTAATAATTTGCTATATAATTACTATTTTTTATGGACATTTGCATGTCTATAAATTACATATCATGGATATAAAATAGATATCCACCATGGACTGGACATTCAGTGGATATTGGGATGTGCAGTAGATATCCAAAGGATTTGGTGTGCTGTCTGGGCCCTATCCCCCCCTAGGTTATAACTTTTCCCAAAATCAGGTTGTTCACTCACGTTTTTATGGTCCGCTTGTGGTCGAATGCAATCCAATTTTGTCCTTAAGTTCCTCCCAAATAAGTTTTCTGAAGGCGATTTTCCTGACGATAATGGCGTTACTCGATATCTGAATAAAAATTTACATAATTTCTCCTGCAAATCTCCCGGTTCATTCATCATACATTTAAGTTAATTTTTAACGTCTGGCAATATCGTTCCGCTTGACCATTTGTAGCGGGATGGCCTGGTGCAATAAATCGTCGTTTAATGCAATTTCGTTGACAGAATTCTATAAATTCTTTGGATTTAAAAAGTGAAGAATTACCTATATGAGTAGAGTGCAGTCCTCTTAATATATCAGATTGCAGCGCTTTGGGAATAATGACTCGATTACCTCTGAAAAGAATTCCGTCCTGAAGGGATAATTCTGGATCTCTTATAGTTCCACGAAGTACGTCCAATTTGAGTTTTGATAGTTCCGGATCGTTTTCAATTTCATTTGCTATTTCGAGTGATGTGACTGTGTCTGTACTGATTTTGTGTAGTAATTCAATATTGGAGATATAAGTATCATCTGTGTGATTTTCTGCATCTGGACTTAATTTGAGCGGGTTTCTGGACAGGTAGTTTACATTTAAATGATCTTTGGTATTCCGGTATTCAATATTATAGTCGAATCCTGATAAATACTGAGCATAACGATTCATCCTGGTAGCCGACAATGTAGGCAATTGTTTTTGTGGATTTAAAATGATAGTAAGAGGTTTATTATCAACAATTAATGTAAATTTTCGTCCGTATAAATAATGAAATAGTTTTTTAAAAGACCAATAGATGGCCGTGGCTTCTTTGTCTAATTGGCTATAATTTTGTTCCGTTCTAGTTAAGGATCTAGATATAAATGCTACCGGCCTTTCTGTTCCGTCAGCTAAGCGATGTGACAAAATTCTGGACAATCCATACGGACTAGCATCAGTTGCTAAGGTAACTTCTAGTTCAGGTGTAAAAGGCATCAGAACTCGTTCACTAGCTATTTCTTCTTTAGCTCTTTTGAAAGCCTCTTCACAAGCAGTTGTCCATTTAAAAGGAACGTCTTTTCTTAGTAACCGATTCAGTGGATACAGGAGAGTAGAAGCATTCGGTATAAACTTGGTATAATACATAATCAGCCCCAGGAACTGTTGGACTCCCTCAGGTGATTTAGGTCTAGGTGCATTTTGCACCGCTTTAATTTTATCGTCGGATTTTTGAAGGCCTCTAGCTGAGATGGTATGACTAAAGTAGCTAATTTCATTCTCAAAAAATCTCCATTTTTCTTTGTTGAGGTGTAAATTATATCTACGCAGTTTTTCTAATACTGTGGTTAATCGGCATTTACACTCTTCAACAGTCGAACCCTGAACCAAAATGTCGTCAAAATATACGGTTGTTCCATCTAAATTTTGGGTGATCTGGTCAATTATCTTATGAAACTCATTTGGTGCGGTTTTAATTCCGAAAAATAGCCTGTTAGCTAAATACGTTCCTCTATGTGTAGATATAGCCTGGATTTTTGAAGTGGTATCATCAACTGGAATATGGAGATAGGCTTTGAAAATATCTAATGTGCAGAAATATGCGCCATTTTTCATTTTATTGAAAATATCTTAAATTCTAGGAATCGGGTAATAGTTTTCCATAAGTTGGTTGTTAACAGTGACCTTGTAATCGGCACAAAGACGTATTTTGCCATTCTTTTTTTTAACGATGACCAACGGTGTTCCCCATGCTGAATGGTCGGTTTTAGTTATGATATTTTCCTTTTCTAATGTATCTAATTCTCGTTCAACTTCTTGTTGGAGAGTGTAAGGAACTCGTCGGGATTTAAGGTAAATTGGTTTAGCATCTGATCGTAATTGAAGTGAACATTGGAAATCTGGAACTTTACCAACTTCAGGACTAAAAACATCTTGAAATTGTTCGAAAATTTTACTAATTACAGTTTGATTTGTGTTGATTAGTGAAATATCATGGACATCAATTTGTAGTGACCGTATCCACCTTCTACCTAAAATAGGACTACCATATTCTGGTACGATGTAAAGATCTGCCATTACGTTTTTATTGTTGTATGAAACAGGAACATTGATAACTCCTAGGGGTTTGAAAATATGTTGAGTGTATGATCTAAAACATACGTTCGTTTTCTGCATAGTAATATTCAAATTGAGGGCTTCGAAATCATTTTTGGAGATTATTGATACTGGACTTCCTGTGTCACATTCAAAACTACAGGGTTTATTTTGAATTTGGACTTGGACATACATTTTTGGTTCAAATACAGATGCAGTACTAGCATACACATCGATGACTTGATTTATGGAATATTCATCACCAGAAGTTTCAGAATTGTGATCAATATTATTTATTAATTTACTTTGTCTCGTTAAAGATGTTATGCAAACTTTATCTATGTGTCCCTTTTTATGACACCGTTTACATTGTAAATTTTCTGTAGAAAAACAGTTATGTGTTGAATGATTATTTTTTCCACAATGTAAACATACTCCAATAAGTCCAAGTTCTTTTAAATTAATGTTGTTTCGGTATTTACTTTCCTGTTTATCGACATAATGTTTTTTATTGGAACTGGACGTTTTTTGTTGTACGTGAGAATTTACTGCGTTAATAGTAGCTGGACCAGATGAGGAACTATGATAAACTTCACGATTTTCTTTTCTAGACATTTCAATAGAAATTGCAATTTCTTTTGCCTGTTCAAAAGAAATATTTGTTAATTGAAGTATTCTTTCTCGGGTGGTTGCGTCTAATAGTCCTCGAATAAATTGTGCCCTGAGTAACATATCTAGCATGGATTGCGAACAATTAGCATTGTTACATTCTGCCTTGAATTCACAGTCTTTCAATAAGTCCTTAAGTTCAGCAACATAGTCGGCAATAGATTCCCCTAGAGTCTGTATTCTTGAGAAAAACCGATGTTGTGATAAAACATTCTTTTTAGGTGCAAGATGGTTTTTAAGTAGCGGCATGAGTTCTGTGTATGTTTTTGATGCTGGCAAATCTGGGGATGTTAACTTAGATAGAAGTTTGTAATATTTACTACCTAGACAATTAATTAACATCATTACTTTTGCGTCATTTGTATCATTGTCATCCTGAGTTAGACCTTTGAGATTAAAGAAATTATCTAACCTTTGGGAATAACTATTGAAATTTTCATTATTTTCGTCGAAAGGTTCAAAGGAAAGAGCTTGTGTTTGGAGAACTTCCTTAACACTCTTACTTGTGCTGGGTCTATTTTGATTTTTTAAGAGCCCCGCATACCGCCTGATCAATTCAAATGCGGGATTTGCTGGTTGCGTCGTCTCTAACATCCATCTCTTTTTATCGAAATAAACAATATCAACTGAGAATACATTGAAAAAGTTGTTTCTAAATTCGGATACGCGTATATAAATATGGTAATAGAAGCGAAACGACGGTTAGCAAAAAAACTGTGTTTTACCGTTTTTTAAACTATATACGCCAATATGACGAAAACTGTGCAAAAATTCGTAAAAATTTATTCTTGATTATTATTAGGCAAAAGCTTAAGGATTCTAATAGTTTTCAAATCATATTTTTATCATAAGTCATAAGCGAGATAATTAAGGTAAACTAACATTATGTCACAATATGCTTGATGTACAGAAGAATATAACTTATTAACATATTTATAAGTGCGAAAATTGCTTACAGGAATTTAAAGTGGTAGATATATTTTGTATTTTTTAATTTATTAAAAGTCGGGATAAAAGCTAAAAGATGTGCAAATTTATATGTTCTAATAAAAAGTTGAATTATAAATTCAAATAACTAATTAAATTTAATTTTTTTAAAAAATTGTTCAAATAAAAGTTGTTTGTAATATCATTCTCTATAATTCTTATTCCACACAAAATTTCTCTAAAATAGACCGTATTCGATTTATTTGAGAAAACGTAAATTTTGAATTTAAAAAAAAAACAAAAAAGGAAACAGAGAAAAACAAAAAATTTTAAATTTAGTCTGTAATCCATCCTGTGGTAAAATGATTAAATTTTGGTAGTCGTAACATCTGGGGGATATCTTATAGAGGGTCGTTTTTCTACTTTATGAAATATATCTGTTATTTACACTTAGAGAAGAAAATTCTTCAAATAAAAGTTGCATATAATGTTATTCTCTATAGTTTTTGTTATATACATAATTTTTCTAAAATGTTCCATATTCAAGAAATTTGACAAAAGTGCAAAATTCCAATTTGTAAGAAAATTGCTCAAATAATAAAGTTATTTGCGAAATTATTCTCTATAATTTTTATTCTTTATATAATTTCTCTAAAATGGACCATATTGGAAGAATTTGAAGAAAAATATAAAATTTAAATTTTTCAGTATTTTCGTTGTCAATGAATATTTACAGGGGTTATACAAAATAACCGGAAAAAGATTGTAATAACTAGACAGGAAAGTCATATGTTGGACACATCAGATTTTTAAATATAATGTTTTGAGTGTCGTGACAGTGACAGTTTATATTTATTTTTAAGAGAAATGAAAATAAGTATATTGTACTAATTGTTTTTCAAAATATATGAAATGATTATAATTTCACCTAATGTCTACCGGCAAAAGACCGGCAGGCCTTCGTTCAAGCTGACGGCCCTCTTTCAGGCAGTGGGCCCTCTTTCAGGCAGTGGGCCCTCTTTCAGGCAGTGGGCCCTCGTTCGGGCAGTGGGTCCTCGTTCGGGCAGTGGGTTCTTGTTTAGATTTTTTGTTTGCAGATTACATTATAAGGTTTATTGACAAAGTCCAAATTGACATAACATTTATACCTAATACTTAATTAGGCAGGATCGGTTTCGTGGCCAATATAAATCAAACAATTTTTGTCATAAAATATATTTATTGTGTTATCTTGCTTGTTGTATTTTAATATTCACTGTTAATGTAATAAACTGATAAAGCATTGTATGCTTAACTTTAAACCTAAGAAATTGCATAGGTACCTACATAAATAATCTGTCTACTTTTGCAAGTTTTGGTCAAAAATTTGTTTAGGTAAACTTTAATACGATGGAAATTAACATATTTTACTGAAGTACATTGCTTTTAAAATTCTATGTGATAAAATTTTGTTCCTAAGTTATGTTCATAGGAAAAATTGTATACATAACACGTTGAAAATCGTTATTTCTGTACTCTCACTTTCCAAATTAGTTTTGGAATATACCATTTTTTTACTTCTTTTACGCTTCTAAAAAAATGAATTGCATTTAACTTCTCCCAAGACATAATTAAAAATAATAATTTTTTAATGGGAGGAACTTCCTACAACTAATATTACACATAATCTGGTGGTCTGCGCATCGCAGGTTCTGTCTCCGACCTACGTGTGGTAGCAGTTCTTGCTTACAACACTGAGTATCTAACGCAAACCACATAAAAATAGTACTAAAATTACTTACGTCCTCCAATATTGTTACAGGTTCTTTTTCTTTTTAAAGAACAACACAAATAGTTTTTATTAATTTTAGATTTTCTTTTTGGATTTATTTATTTTTAAAAACTAAATATACAACAACGCAATCACCGCACAGTCACAGAAACAATAGATGCACACGTTATGCAGTCAAATTTAGTATAACCTAATGTTATTGTATTGTACTCTTAGGCCCGGTTTTTCAATGTAATGTTAACTTGGAGGTTAACTAACTTCTACTTGAAGGTTAACTTTTAGTTAAAATAAGAAACGTTTTTTAATGTAAATTGTACTTCTTGTTAATTGACCTAGATTTTAATTTGGCAACGTTGTATTTTTATGTGTTCTGTGATGGTTCTGTGGTATTCTCCCGGTAAATATATTGCCTTTCATCGTGGGTATTCTAATGTTGTTTTCCTCGATGAATGACATATTCAAACTAAAAAAGAAAGATAACTCATAAAGATTTAAGAAGACGCCAAATTTTCAATTCTTGGAATTTGGAATGTTTCTATAAATCTATTCAAGAATCTATTATTTAGGCAGAGACAACATTTAACTGTAGGTCCCGAACTTCATCAATGATCATCTCAACAGTCCGCTTCGACAATCTAAATATTTTGAAAAAATCTATAAACTAACATATTGTTCCATAAAATTAAGCCTCTGTCGAATTATTTTTGGCCTTCTCACTATTTCTTCCTCTTCGCTATTGTAGACATTAACAATATTTAAAGCATCCATAATGTCAAAGCACATGTAGGTTATAAAGTGAAGATTATCTCTTAACAATGGGTTAACAGTACCCTGAGAGTAAGGTTAAAATTAGCTTTCGGTTAGTCTTTAACTATCAATTGAAACAGAAATGTTTTAGTTAACATTCAGTTAGCTCAAGGTTAGAGTAACTACACATTTAAAAACCGGCCCTTAGTACTTTTAGTAATTAGGAATTTTTAAAACAATGGGCGTGTCAAGCGTTTGATCTCCTTTTTTCTTTTACCCTGTTCTTTAGTAGCCGGTCGGCGTAATAAATAATTATCATAGGTAGGTAATAGGTAATTAGTAAATTATATTTCTTGTTTGGAACTAAGATTTCTTACAAAACCATTTGCTCAAATTTAGGTATATTGTTTATAAAAATTCTTTACGAATTTAAAATTATTTTGCTAATTTTCCAACGAAGAGATTCTAATAAAATACATGCATTTTAGCATTGTATTCATTTAATTTAGTATATAAGTAACTAATATTTAATGTAGCCTTATTATTTATATAGTCCGTAATAATTATAATTACGAGATCGTTAATTGTATATGTGTTTCAATAAAATATCTACGCTTAGCACTTTCACTGTTATGTTTTCCAGTGTATGCTGAGAATCCCGTCTCTAATGGTCTACGTATTACTTAGTTCTAAAAAAATCCGCCGGGTTTTGCGATGGCAGCAAAAATCAATGGCAATTACTTAAATTTTATTTTGATCATATCTCTCTTATTTGGTGAGAAAAATTTCTCCGGTTTTTTTTAATCGGTTTTTAATTTTACTTGTAAAGGAGGTTGTTTTTTAGAATTTCAATTTTTATCGTAGTTTAAAAAATAAAAATTTCATAATTTTTTTTTCAAAAATGTAAAAACACGCTCCAATTGTATAAAAATTACCAATCGACTAGTGAAAACAAAAAAAATATATTTTTAAAAATAAGGACGTTACGGTCAAAAAACGAAATATATGTGGTGTGCGGGGCTCTGAAGACTAATCCAATGAGCGCTTCTATAAGTGGGGCTAAATTAGTTTCGGCCATTTAGCTGCGTCTCGAGTGTGGTTCTTACTTGAATATTGTTTGGTTTTAAAGATATAAAGCCTTAGATTCTGCTTTTCCTCTGTCGCCAAATTATTATGTTGAAATTAAACTCTTTTCACTTTACGTTATATATATTTAAGTCGTAATGACATTGATTATCAAAAGCCAGGTACATAGTATATAACGTGTAGGCCGTAGCAAGGAATATAGTATACAACAGTAACCCATTACGCACGAAGTAAAAAAGTTTATGCACGAAGCCGTGAAACAACTCGTGTAACATACTATCCTTTTTCTACGCCCACTTAAAACTATCTCAAAAAAGGATTTAACGTGACGCCAATCCATAAATTTTCGATAGGTAGGTAATTTTGTACCTTTCTTTGGATTTTAGCGGTAACAAATTATGTGTGGCAGCTTGAGCTTTTTCTAAAATCTCCGGTGGAGTGCTCATAATTTCATCACTTTCACTGCTAACAAACATATTCGTAGGTAAAGTTGAGAAAATGTTCGGATACAATCATATTTTGTTACAAAAATTGACAATATAAATGGCATGACGTTTATTTCCATAGCATGCTAAGAAAACGAGACTTTAAAAATTGTATAATATGTTGCCGACATTTAGGGACATCCACATACTTTGATTTTCTTTTACTATACGGAGAATGGTCGCACTGCGCAGCTTTAATTCTGAGTGCCTTTTAAAAGGAGATAGAAAACTCCGCCATTTTGAACCCTTATTACGTGTTGCCTACATCTTGGCGCAATATTTTTAATAGGTGCGTTTTAATCATCCACTTCTGCTTCGGAATTGTCGGTTTTCTTGTTTTAACCTGTCAGATTAAAACAAGAAAACCGACAATTCCGGAAGCAGAAGCGGATGTTTAAACGCACCTGATATTTTGCTTGCTGCTGTCAGTGTCAGTGAATATTATTTTTGAAGTCACAGTTTATTGCTAAAGAATCAGTTAGCTCACTCGGACCAGTTGAAAGTTCCAAAATAACATCTACTCCAGGGATACAAATTCAGGATACGCAGAAGACTGCTGTTTTATTATAGGCGGTTGTCATATATTGTATTATCCGAGTTGCACAGTGTATAAACTGAAACATTGAGATCAAAAGTGCCGACGCAGAGTGAGCGATCTGATTCTTTAGCTGTAAACTGTGTCACAGCGTTCAAAATGGCCACGCCCTATGTTGGGCGTGTCGGACCTCTCTCTTGCCTCGTATAGTAATCAAAGCTTTTATATTTCTTAAATGACTAAATTTATTTAAATAGACCAAATAAAGTCGTACGTAGACAAAAATTTGATTGAAATTGGATTAAACCAATCAAAACGCACGTGTATGTTATGAGATCTCATTACGTGCATGTTATTGTTAAATGTCATTCATAAGGAATGTTGATAATTGCGATTTTTAACGTTTACTGACATGGGCGTAGAAAAAATTATGAATGAATGCGGATTTTGTTTAGTAATTTAGTTATTTTGTAGTATTTAGGCTCCACTTTTAGGTTGTAATTTTTACACCTACTAAACTACCGTTGTCCCGCAGATCTTTCAGTTTGTAATGTAAATTTTCCTCTTAAAGTGACCATATTTTGAAAACTAGAAAGCGGGACAAATCGAAGACCATCGAATTCTATTAGCAGTAAGGACGGTTTGGTTTAATGAAGAGCAAAAAAGTCACTATACTTTGAGACAAAAGCGGGACAAAATCGTATTTAATCTGACAAAAGCGAGACAAAATTGTTTTAATCGAACAAAATCGGGACTAATCGTTTAAAGTTGGGACTGTCCCGCCTAAATCGGGACGTACGGTCACTTTATTTTGATGTTAAAAATTAGTGCTATTACGCTTTTTTCTTAAACTTTGAAACTTATTTTATTCTTATAGCATGTACTTGTGACATTTTATGGTATTTATAGGTTCCCGGCAACCTAAATATACTGTTAACTTCAACGCCTGAAGACGAACATGATGGTCAAAATGAATACGTATAAATAAACTGTCATAATTAAACTTTTCATTTGAATGGTGAGGTGGTTTCAAGTGGTGTGTATCAAGAATATTATATCGGTTTTAAAAACATTAGCAATTACTTTGTGAATTGCTAAATTGACTCAATTAAAAAAACTCAATTTTTCTCCAAGAAAAGAGTCGCGAACACAAAAATATTGTTGTCAAGGCCCATTTAGAATGTAAAAATGTTTACAAAATCTATGTGGTCTAATCTGGTTATACACAAAAAAAAATTACTTCATTACTTCTAATGCGGTGCATTCAAAACCGAATTCCCTCGTAATCATTACATTTAAAGATAAGTTTCCCGTATGGTTTTAATGAAGAAACCGGTCCCAAAACACATTTTATAGTATTTAGGCTCCTCCCATCCGACCACACCGCTCAGTTTCTCATTCTGTTAGAAAGGTAAATCATTGTCTTAAGCAGTGGCGGCTTGTAATAATTTAAAATGGGTGCACTTTTTCCAATAACTTTATCATTTGTAAGTTCGGTTCAAACCCTTGTACAAGTGTAGTTATTATTATCAATACCATACCGTTTTCAAGCACTACAACTATTAATGAATGAAAGAATAAATGCATATTTTACTTATTGTAATATTTATTTTGTTTTTAATACGTTGAAAACTATCAATAAACATTATTAGTTAGTCAACTGACTTTTCTTTATATTTTGAGATTATTTTTAAATTGACATTGATTTTTGTCTAAAAAATATTATTACATGAAACTTTACCTACCATGTTTTCAGTTTTTATTGTAAATTTAATCATTTTCACTAATTGTTACATATGTTAAATAAAATAATATATTTTTTAAATACTCTATTGGCAAAAAACAAGTAAACTAAAATGTGTATTTTATAAGAACAGTCCCATCACAATACATATTACACAGATACAAGCTAGAATGATATATACCTAATGCGAGGCATTATAAATTATAATTTTCACAGCTTAACAGACCCTCTTAACTCCCATTTTCAATCATTTTCAGAATCAATAGGCTTATAGTTTCATTTTTACTAAACATTTCATGTTGATATCGCTTTTGTTTTTTAATTTAGGATTTTTTTTATTTCAACCCTTCCTAACCCCCTATTTTTAATCAGATTTTCTCATAAACAATAGGCTGTGTCCCTTTATAGAGCTTGGTTTTGCTTTAAATTTTCAAGTCGATATCATGTTTCGTTTTTGACTTAACTTGCAGACAAAAACCATGACATAGGACAATGTAAACCTATAATACTATTCACAGACTACTGTGTGAAGAGTAGAATAATAATATAATCAGGGCTAAAACAATAACATAATAGCCTAAAAAATAGGTACACTAAAAGAATGATAAAGTCAAAGAGTCGAAAATTATTTAATAGGTATATCAGTACTTCGAAGTCAGCTTTATAGTAGAGCAGACTGAATGTTGGTTGAACACTTTTCGTGTTTCATATTTACATATTTCGACAAGAAATTCAGTTGGCCCCAATTATTGTCACAATATATATTGTTTACTAATCATCTATTAAAACTTTTTTTTATAATACATGAATTGTTGGTTTTTGTAACATATTTCTATGTTCTGATAACAAATTTTTTTATGACATACCTAGTGTCTTTTACCTCCAACATGCCTCTATAAATAGTATGAATAACGTGAGAGTTAAATAGTGTTGTTTAACGTTTAACTTGTAAGTTTATTAAGCATTGAACATAGTATTATCTTTTTTTTAAATTAACTTATATTGTGACATCACTATACATGGTATAGAATACGACTGAAAAGGTCTCGATGAGCCGATTTTAAAAATATAACCTTTATAATACTGCACTACGTCTACATAGTTTACCTCCCAGATAGATACCGGTAAATATTTAATTTAATCTTCATGATATAGGTACGTACCTAACATAGACACAACTATTAAGTTTCTTGAATTAATTTAGGCCAGTGCAATATTTATATTTTATATCGTCTTTAAAAAAACTGTAATGTTAGTCTGACAGTGTTTATCAGTACCTCTGGCATTTATAGATAGGGCATTTTTTTATAACTTCAAGGGACAACCTACAAAATAATTATTCATATAAAATTGTACTACAGTCAAGAAATTATCCTTGTTTAATGATCGATCTTTTCACGTCTGAGTAAAGTTATATGTAAGTTTACTTGACATATTAACAGCAAGTAGTAACTTTCAACTTGGTAAAAAAAATGGCCCTTAATAAAATATATAATAAAATTGTCATAGTTTTTTAAAACTTTGTCATTTGTTGGAAACAAAAAAATTTACTCAATGCATAATTGGGTATATTCTGTATATATTCTTGGGTATATTCTGTAGACTCTGAAACAAAAAACTAATGGAAAAAATAATAGTAATTTTTTTACCTCTGACGTTTTTCGGTGACAATCGTTGAGTTGACATACTTTCGATTTATTAAAGTCGCAGTTTTATTTAAACTTAATTTTTAATACAATTCACAATTAAAATTGTCTCAAGTTGATTTTTAGAATTTGACAGCTTGATTTTAAAGGTTGAGAAGATAGAATATGCAGTAAGTAGGTAGATAACGAAATAAAGACTATTTTGTGATATGACAAGTGGAGGGACTTTGCCTCATATTTTGATTAATTTTAAGTTAGTAGATTGACGGAATGAAAATGTTTTTATATCATTTAAACCAGGCTATTTAAAAAAAGGGCATTTATTATTACCAAAACTCACTAGCTCGAGTTTGACACATGTCGTAAAAGAGTAATACAAAAGTGAGACGTTCAGTACCGTCATTGCTTCTCTATCCCGGTGAATCGTGTTCTCTATATCTATGATTTGAAAGATTGATATGGCCCCGCCTACTTTGTGACGTCACAGTGTGCGTTGCGCAAATTAGGCTGATTTAAGTTATTTTATCATTGTTTCACTACGTTTCAGGGATCTATTATCGTGTGATCTCTTTTTAGCTAAATATTTTCAAGAACGCTACTCACTCCAGCGAGCTCACTTATAAAAGCGCGCCAGAGCGCAGTGGCGTACCCAAAAATAGATATTAAGACGTATAAAAACAATAAAAATATTAAAATTGAATTAATATTTTTATGTTATTATTTTAAAATAATGTGTTTTTATGAAATGTAACTAGGTGTTCACTGCACAAATGAACCAATGGAGAATCCGCCACTGGTCTTAAGTAATTTGGCCGATTTTTCTTTATATCCACTGCATTATTAGATTAGAACAAATACCAATAAAAAATGTGTGTATTGTGCGGTAGTTGTTTTAAAATAGATTTAGGCCAAAGTATCATAGTAGAGCATTTTTGGCATAAAATTATCTAATGGCATGCAAACTTGATTATTTTTAAGCCTTCTACGAAAAAAACCTCAAGGAAAAAATAATGTAAACAATCGTATCTTACATTTTTGAAATTGTTCTTCAAAGAGCTTTCATTTCACGACGGCATCAGAAAAAGTTCTAACTTCCAATTTAACCCCCCCAATTTAACGCAAGATAAAGAAATTAATTTTTTTGTCAACACCTGTATTCGATTAACTAATTACTACATTTTCAAAATACAATTGTGTGCATCAAATGATTTCATAAGTTTTCCTTTTTGCCAATTTGGGTACAGAACACTAAAAATGGTCTTCCAATGTCCTCAGCCATTATGTGAATCAGAAAAATAAGTTCATACAAAACAAACAAAGAATCGTTCTGAAAAACATTTATTTTTTTCAATCTCAATTTTAAGTTTCTATCTTTCACTTTTGCTTAAAAATTAACCAAAAAGAGCTATCAACAATTAAAAAAAAATACTAACAAAAGTTATTTGGAAATATATAGTTAATATAATACAAAAAAGGCATAATATCTAGAATACTGTAACGTTAATATTGATCTTAGTCTACATTTCAACAATAAGTACATCTTGACTAGACATAAAATAACAAGGCATCGAAAATATACAAAAATATACAAAATTAGGCAGGAATAAACCGTAGGATAAAAATCCTGAATCACATACTATTTATTAGATTTAATAAAATAGGTTCATCTCCAAGAAAAATAAAAGTAACAATAGCAATCAAAATGTTCACATTAAATGCCACATTGTCCAACTAGCATCACCAGGAGAAGTAAACTATTTTTAACAACAATAAGGCCGAATAAGAATTGGTTGTAAAGGATGTGACAACCTGGATTAGAGCGAAGAAGTTACTGAAGGGCCATTTAGGCAACATTCTCAGTGGTTACCAAACGATCATTGATGAAGGACAAGTTTGCACCAAACATTCAATAACATATTTTTTCTTGGAGAAATTATATCCTATATAGAACACATTGTGCTTAACCTATAAATATCTGATAAAAAAAATTAAGTGTCTGGAATGACAGGCCGGCTGGCTTGCGCGGCCTGTTGTGCTTGTACATTCCTCTGTCTCGGTATTCTCAGATGTATCACCCGCTTGACGTTATCGGTAGGATGGATAAGATCGGTATTCCGCCTCCATTGCCACCTCTCCAACTCATTTCTTCTTCGTCGTCTGTCGAAGTAGCTGATGACGCAGCTCGCGGGGATCCACAACAAGGCGGTGACTAAGACAACGCTGCCGACGATGTTGTCGCGCAAGAAAAGAAGGACTTTATTAATGTTGATGTCTTCGATGATGTCCCAGAAACGTTCTACCACATCTTGAACTGTTTTCTCGCAATGACCCTATTAAAAATATAAACAATAGCAAAAATAATTATTATATAATTTTTAAAACTGCAGGATTTACTTACATTATTACAAAATCCTTGTATACAGGGTGTTCCATCAGCCAACATATCAGCTGCATCAACTGGTGAACAAGTTTCATTGATGCTTGATCTGCAGCATCTTTTGCAAGCATTTTCAACTAAAAGAAGGAAGCGATGAACAGTATTAATCAAAGTAAAACGATGACAAGATATCGGGATTATTTCGGAAGACACTACACCAACAACATTTTTATGATTTAACGAAACTGAAAAGTAGCAAAATTATTACTTACTGACATCGCACATACAACTCTGCATCCTTTGCGTTTCACAGAAAGGTATACACTTTCCACCGCTGCATTTTCCTCTCTCTTGGCAAGCGGTACCGTCAGTCATAGGAGGACTTTTAGGACAATCGGCTTGTTGACCAGTACATCTCGATTCTTCTTCGCACGTGGCATACTGCGCATCCCTGCATTTCACGCCATTGCGCATGAACTGACAGTTCTGACAGCAAGGCGAATTTTTATCACTAAAAAAAAATACAACTCACATATAAAATACATAATTATAAATTTTGAATGAATTCTGGAAGTCTACAGTGTTGACAGATAGAGAGTATGTACAACACAGATAGAGAGTATGTACAACACAAAGCGTCAACGACTTATTTGTGTTGTTATTAGACATTACCATGTTTATGTGTCGATTAGTTATATTACAGATACGCGGATTTGTGACGTACATACTCCTCTCTATCTAGGAAAACTATACATCTAATGTTTTACCTGCACATAGCTTTCGGTCTCAATTTACAATCTTTGTCGCAACAAGCGTCATTATCTTCGGTCCCTAACAGACCTGCGTCGCATTCCTCATCACCTTCAACTCTCAAATTACCACAGAAACTCTCCTCGGGTTCCGAAAAGCACCTACCCGACTTAGCTTGAAGAACTTTCCTTATAGATCTCAAACTGCAAGGCGAGAATCTCTAAAATAAAAGGTTTATTGTCAGAATAATTGACAAGTGACATCAATCAATTGTAAGTGTTGTCAACGTTTTTCCTAATTGTTAAGTCTGTCATAGTCGGAAACACTTTAAAATCTATACGAACCTTATTGTTTACATCATATCCACTAACACTATATGTATACATGAGGTAGGAACCTCCTTGACTAGCACTAGGTGAGCATTCTGGAATGTCTGGATCGTGTTCCGAGCCCCAATTGTGGCCAAATTCGTGGGCAGTGACTAGGTCGGCTTCCCTGGTTATCACTCGTTGACCGTAATGATTACGGCTTGAGCTTAGACCCGAATTGAGGTATAAAGTATACCCGTTTTTGAAATATTCTAAAAAAAACGAAGGTATTTGATGTGTTTTATGTTATAGAAAAAAAATTTGAAATGAATTATATTAATAAAAGTAAAAGAATGTTACAGCAAAGCTTCCAAATACAAGCACATAGAAAAAGAAAAAGTTTATGATTTACGTTTAGTAATTAGGTAAAAAAAAATTATGTAGGAAAAAATTGCTTTATGCACTAGGTGCCTCAGTTTGATGCAAATCTAGATTTGATTCAAATCTAGATTATATTAGTATCAGAACAATTACTTAAAATAGCATATTGTGTTTCAATTGCAATATATGCGTTATTTTCAAATAATTTATGGTTAAAACTAACCAAAATAAATATTTAACTAAAAGTAATACGTCTCTAAACATTTGTCACAAAAATAGAGGTTATAGGTATTAACATTTTATTTCTATTGTATTCATTTAAACAATAAAAATTATTTGGTTACATGCCTTTAAACTTCTTTTTACGACCTGTAAAAAATGTTTAATGACAAAATTGTGTTTTTGTTTAAATTCAATTGTCATTAGAACACAAATTACGTCAAACTAATATAGCATGCATTATAGTCAATCATCTGACCGCAAAAAGTGGCATGTCGAACTTGTTGCTTTGCTATTTGGTAGTTAGGTACAGGGGAGGAGGAGGATGAACAACATGTACTATGGTGGTGGGAGCAGTCATGTGACCTGTAAAATTCAAAGTAATTTACTTATCGTTGGATTCTTCTCTTTTTCTGACAATAAAGTATATGCTTCAAAACGTTAATAACAATAAAAAAATCCCTTTGTAATCATTTCCTGTAGACCGGTTTTGCTACTTCAGGGATTCTGGTCACGTGATCGCATATTTACCTTATTTAACGAAATTCGAGATATAGCTGAATCTAATTAAGATGATATTGCAAAATCGGAACCAAAAGTTTAAAAATGATTTAATTGCTCTCAAAATGTTTACATGACTCTCAACTAAAAATATTGCCCATTCAAGCATTTTTACAGATAGGGAAAGTATAGGAATCATGATTATTTTCGACCTCGAGTTTTCGACGGATTTTTACGTTTTGGGGTCGACTGAATCTATTTAAACTAATTTCGCGATGATGTCGCGTGTGTCTGTCTGTATACTCGATAACTCATGAACGGATACAGAGAAAAACACCAAATTTTAAACTTAAGCTTTATTCCGGCCTGTGGTGAACTTATTAGATTTTGGACAGAATCGGAACATCTGGAGGGTATTTTATAGGGGCTCATTTTTAAATATTATGAAATAGATCTTTTATTTACGTTTGGAGTAGAAAATTATTGAAATAAAAGCTACTTCTAATATTATTCTCTATAATTTTTGCCCTGTACAAAATTTTCAATAAATTTGACAAAATGTAAAAATTCACATAAGTTGCTCTTATCGTAAAATTTATTTTTGAATAATACAGGGGTGCTAGATTTTTTAAAGTGAGTACTTTGACATTTTTTTTTCTTTTGAAAACCTGGTGTAATAAAAGGCTAAATGGGGTAGAACTACTGAATAAAAAAAGAATAATACTCTTAGTGGAGAGACTTACAAACAGTTTAAGAGCTAATGATACCACTTTTCGACTTTGGTTTCGAATTTCAAAAACATGTCACTTTTCGTCAGATTACAATTTTTTCCCGTCACAAAAAAATGGAAGTTGCAAAACCGATTTGTTATCGTTATCAACGTCTGGAAGCAATTTTACTTTGAATTTCACCAAGACATGTTGTTCACCTCCCTCCCCAGGAGTGCGTTTAGAAACCCCGCACGGCGCGTCTCACCACATACATTAGAATAGGGTCCAGACGCGCCGTGCGTGGTTTCTAAACGCACTCCTGTATCCAACTACAAAATGACAGCAAAAAAGACGACGTGTCACTTTTTATATTATAATGGTTTATAACCAATTATGTAAAATGAGAGGTTAGGTTAGTGACAAATTTATTTTATTTCTAAAGCTTAATTTATAACCGTCGTAACGTAACTTAAGAACTTAACGTAAGAAGTTGAAATATTGAATTTACGTATACTTATTTATAATGTTCGTAACGTAACTTAAGAACTTAACGTACCGTAGAAAGTTCGCCAACTTTTAACTTAACAACTTAACTTAATTTAAGACCTTACGGTTAGCCAATGAGATAATTCTGAGTTCAGCATGTGATAACTGTCAATTATTCTCTTTTTATTTCTTTTTATAAATGAATGGACAAATATACCATTTGTAAACTATCATTCTCCTTTTTTATGGACATACATTATCATTAATGATTTGTGTTTATGTTATTGGGGATAAACTATTTATGAGATATGAGTGTTGCTGCATATACCTATAAACATTAAGTCTAGAACTGAAATAAGACACAAAACTAGTTAGCTAGGAAAGATTAAATTCTCATTATTGCTCAAAAACAATCAACATCTTCGGTAAACTATTCTGTTTTATTATATTTTTATATCATTGCTTTTAAAGTAGTTAATATATTCTTTCTATATAGCAAAATCATAATTTATAAGTTTTATTTAGAGGTTAGGTACATAGTTTACCCTTGTTTATTTCATAAGGTTGTCAGTAAGTTGACAATTTTTGAAATACAACACGCATGCTCAATTCTTACGTTACGGACATTTATAAATAGACTTTATTTTTATATCTTAGGTTAAGTTTCTACGGCGTTAAGTTAAGTTACGGTGGTTATAAATTATACTTAACGGTGTTGGGCGCTTTACCAAACTGAGACACTTGAGTACAGTAGCAACCAAGCAACACGGCAAAAAAGCACCCATAAATACCTGGGGTGCAAATGCCACCTACGGAGTTGCGTCTAGGCGAGCCCACATAAGCCAGACCCAAGATACCACCTTCGAACTTAAGGTCGGTAAAGAGATGGGCCAAGCAGAAATCTTTGTGAGTATATTCCCTGCTGAATACCTAACCACCAAAGTTAGTTCAATGAGTAACGGAATAACAGTTAGCATATAAGTTGAAAATGAAAAGTTAGTATACATAAAATACATGGAACAGATCGGTGTATTGCATAGTGTTGAATATAGCAAGAATGGCCACAAAAATATAAATGAACATGATTCTGATTATACATAGAAAATAATGTGATAACTCCGCCCATAATTGGCCGATGAGAAGAAGACGCAAGAGCGTGAAACCTTTTGAGTTAGCCAAGTGATTGTGTTCAGAGCTGAGCAGTACTCGAGTAAATTGTACTCAAAATTCAAAATTATACTTGACTACTCAAAATACTCAGTAGTTGGTATTTTCATCCTTAATACTCGAAAAATTTCAAGTACTTTTCTGATTCCTACAGCTGACGAATGTCGAGTACGATTACCTACCGCGACGCAGGTACAGGCCCAGGCAAGCTCTTTTTGTTTGTTGTGTCTTACTCACAGAATACTACTTATTATTATTATTATTATTATTTTACATTTTATATTTTGCCAAAGTATTTTATTATTATTAAAACAAAATAGAACTTGAGTTCCCGTGATATCTCTATGATACAAAAAGCACTTTTTTATGTACATAAATACTCTTGTCTTCGTCGATAACGTGATCATAATTTCAAACACTGGAATTGAGACTAAAAATTGGTGCAAGTATTATTTGTACGATTTATTATTTCTTTAAAATTTTGCAGCAGATATTTCTAAATAAATACAGGATGAGTTACGAGGAATTTTACATACTTCCATTATATATGAATCCCTTAAAAAGGAATGTCAAATGCAACTAATTTCTGAATTGGCACAAAAAATAGTTTATTTAAAGCTATATTTACATGTTAATTAAATTTATTTACTCCAGACAAACTCCAGGACCGGCTTTAATAACATTAGAGCAGTTCATATCGAAAATTTCACCCTGTATACAGTTTATCTCTTTTCACAGCAAGATGTATATCAGAAAAGTTAACAATTTAAAAATAATTTCAATATTACAGGGTTCTCCAGGATTCATGTCAAAGTTAGATTTCTTTAAACGGGACACCCTGTATTTTATTTTATATTTGAATTCCCTTCCTTTTCCCATTATAACAATAACAAATAGTATGAGATTATACAGGTTATTTCACACGCTACAACCAGTTTTATATGAGAATCGTATTGATTTCATTGACCTGTAGGTATAGTGCAAAAGTGTAAAAGGTTTTCGATATTAGTTAAAATGTATGCCGATGCATTACTTTTTTTAATTAGAAACAAATCTGTACAGGGTGAGTCAAAACTCAGATACATAATTTTCTCATTTTTGTAATTGACCACCCTGTATTTTATATAACCATTTAAAAGAACCTTAAATAAAGTTTCATTTGAGTTAAGCATTCCCTATGCTTAAAGATAACAATCTTGGGAGATTTTTAAATTTAAATTACAAAAAAAAACAACAAGAAATAGACTGTTTGTTAATTAGTGATTAGAATTTAACCAGCTGTAATTTATTATCGACTAAAAAAGTTTTTTGACAGTTTAAAATAAGACTAAAATTCAGTTAAAAATAAATACTAATAGCAACCAATTCTAGATTCGCTTCATTATAATACCTACTGTATTCTTAGTTTATTATATTTTTAAGTTCACTTTGAAACCTCAATAGGTACTGATAATTCGTAATTACTAAAGTCATTAGTGTTGCTATATATTTTTTTAAGTCTAGCCAGTTTGAAGTATGACCTTTTGTCATGAATAAGAGAAGTATTTCGACTCTTATAAAAATGCAGAAATGTGAATTGGACCTTTGAAAACCACCTTAAGACCTCTATAAATATTATTGAAGGCTACTTAGATAAATTTTTCTAATTAAACAAAATCCGTTAAAATAACACATAATAAACTTAGAATAAAGTAGTGAAGTTTTCGGTTGCTATTTTTATTTATTTTTTTACTGAATCTAAAAGACTCATTAGGTATTGTCCAAAGTTAATTCAGTCGATAATAAATGACAGCTGTTTAAATTCTAATTACAATTAACAAACAGTCTAATTCCTATTAATCAGTAACCAGTTAAAAATAGAGTATTTTCTGAATAATTTGTTTTTCTCATTTAAATTTAAAAATATCTGAAAATTATTAACTTTAGGTATAGGGAATGCTTAACTCAAATTAAACTTTAATTAAGGTACTTGTTGAAGATGCTTCAATATAATACATAAAAATCTTAAAGCCAACAGTGGCACGTATAAATTTTAAAAGCCAACTCTGGCATGCATAGTGGCCAATAGAAAGCCACCATGTGGATAGTTTCTTTCATGGTGATTGGCCAGAAGCATCTTAGCAAGCCAAGCGCTTTCTGTGCGGTTTCGTCTCCACCGGCATTTAACCCCGAAGCTACTTCTCTCTCAAACCAATCACTTCGCTAGATTTTTACCTGCTTTTCTTGAACAGGCGTCAGGTCGCCATGTTAACTTTATTATACTAATTTTAAAAAGACGAAACACTGGCAAAAATATGATTTATTTTCGTAAGACAGAGCTTTACTACGAATGTAAAAAGGGTTTAATTTCGTGATGTAAAAGTTTAGTATGATTTTCCAAGATTAAATGGTGTTAATTTTTACATCAACGAAAGAAATCCAGCAATCTATCGTTCAACAGTTTACTACAGTCAATGGAATTATATTAAAAAATTTACGGGGAAAGCGCCTATCCCCCAACAGTAAAAAAAAACAGTAAATGAGTTTTGATTCACCCTGTACATATTTGTTTCTAATTGAAAAAAGTAGTGTATCGGCATAAATGTTGTCTAATATCGAAAACCTTTTACCGCAAAAAATGGTTTCCAATTGTTTCTTTTGCACTATACAGGTTATTGAAATCAATACGATTTTCATATGAAACTGGTTATAACTTAAGAAATACCCTGTATAATATCATACCATTTTATAGTTATAATGGAAAAGCGAATGCATTCAAATATAAAATAAAATACAGAAAACATTATAAGATGGGGGATAAAAAGTAAGAATTAAGTGATAAAATTTAAATTACTATAATACGAATTAAGTTACTATAGTACTGTTTGATATTATCATTTCTCTTCATTATTTATATCATCATCTCCCTGTCGATCTTCTACAATTTCATGTATATTTTTGTGTAACTACGTTTAAAAAAAAAGTAAAATTAAATTTACAATAGTCTAACCACCACCAGAGAAGAGAAAAAGCATGTGGAGAAAAAAGAAAACTAAACTAAAATAAAACGATAGTTTTCCAAATTAAAAAATAATAAAAATATTTATATATATATTTTTAATTTCGATGGATGAGCCGTGCCAAGCAGCTATTTCAAAATGGAAATCTAAAAGCCACTTTATAGTTCGTAATTTTCCTTACTTTCGACAGCTGTTGCAATTCTTTAATAGCTATGGCACAGAATATGTACTCTGTGGCTATGGATTAAAAATGTAATGCCGCAAATCGTATTGGAGATGCAATTCTCGTGAAAAAATGGCTGAATTAAGCGTAAGCTAACTTACAGGTACATAATTTTTAACACAAAAATATACCTTACAATTTAGTTTAACAAGCTATAATAGGAATATGCACATATCAGACAAGAGACCACTATCACTCGTCGCGCATAAATCTGTGTCTGATGATTGTTCCTATTAAACTTTATTCAACTCATCATAAGATATAATTTACAAATTGAAAATTCCGTAAATGTATGTTTTATTTAATGGTTGAATAGTATATTTTTTCCCATTTGCTTGATATATTAGCGAACCTGTCAACTAAATTGGTCCCCTGTTTAGTGACTTAAGATGGCGAACTGTTTGCAATAAATTGCAAAATGTAATGCAGGCAGCAATTTCATTTGCGCTCAATATGAGCCTACTTAACAGAAACATACTTTATAGTTATTTGAGTTTAAAGTTTCTTATTTGAATAGTTCACCATAGAACATATTATTATGTTCTTTATTCCCTGATAACATTTTATTTGAAAGAATATTACAACAGATCATAGCTAGAATGAGTTTTAGGTATATACCCCCTTTATTAAGGCAAAAACATCGATTCAAAAAATGTACATAAGCCCTTTATCCACTTATGTCGTCAAATGCGAACTGTAAAGTGGCACTAAAACTTTTTTGTTAAATTGTTAGTGATCTTAATAATTATAGACACACTCTATTTTAGCTCCCCTTGATAACAATAGATTTGAGATTTAAAATTTGGAAAACTATATAAAAATAATATTCTAAATAAATCAAAATTATAAAAATAACAACCCTTGCTACATATCCCGCCTCTGGTGTTCAATCTAGCGGATGCAATGTACGCCAAGCCGAGCACTACAGAATTGCTAGTTTTAAAGGTCTGGTGGGTGAATAAATGAGCCAAACAAAAATCTTGATTATCGGGTGTTCTCGAAAACGCCTAAAGGGAAAATATAAAAAAAAATGTGGTCGGATAGCACTTTTGAAAATAGTGTTTGTACAACATACGTGAATTTTTTTTGTAGTAAATGAAAAAAATTGTTTTACATAAATTTAAATTAATAATAGTAGATAAAACGATGATATTAATAAGAGTAACTAAATGAAAAGAAAAATATTGAATATAATAAATCATCATTAATTGTCTTGTTAAATAGTCCATAGGAAAATATCATTATTTACAAAATACTTATACTGAAATCCGTCATTAACCTACAATAGAATGTGTAACAGAGTTGCCATATATTGAAAGAATTATTTTCATTATACAAATTATGCAAATAAAATGTTTAAAATATATAATTGTTACTAAACACCATAATATATAATACTTAAGATCAATTGGCTCAGAGGTAAATTACAATACTTACATTTGAAGTATTGTATTTAAACCTTTTTTAATAAAACCAGATTCAAAACTTAAGTAAATCATTTTACATCTAACATCCGAGCTAACCTGTCCGGTTCAAACTTGTAGTGCTTTGCCATATGTCTTAGACTGTTATCTCTGTCACTTTTTAACAAGCAATAAAATGCAATAGAACGTGACATGAAAATGCATCGACGTATTCATGGACGTGGCGCAACGTCTCTAATACAGATCAGCGACGGTGGCTGTATACAATAACAAGTAGATCGATGTATTTTTTATTTCTTGTTTTTCTTTTGAATCTGATTTTTTTTTAAGCGGAATATAACTAAATAAAAAAGTATATTCACTAACATTTTCCAGTGCATACAGTAGATGGAACGGAAAAATGTTTGTGAGTAATTAATGAGTTTCTAAGAAGTTAAAACAATTATTGTGGAAAATGAAAGAGTATCAAATATAAAAAAAGGAAAACAGGCTTCAATGAAATATTAAATAATAACAAAGCTGCAGGGTGTCAAAGTTGAAACAATTTTGTTTTGTTTTTTTGTAATAATTTCACAATGTTTGTTTCGTTTCATTAGAGGTAACATCACAACCTCTCAAAATACTCTGTAATTTGAAAATTTTAATAGTTGATAAGTTATTTTATTCGACCAATAAAATGGTGTGAGTGTTTGGAGTGCCCCTATAACGAGAAAAAAAAATTCCCCACTCTGACAATGATATCTACCACATAATCCCATTGTTTCTGAATATTCACGGTAAACAGGGTGCCAATCATAGAAATAGTATAGAAAGCCGATTCCATATATCAAAAATGAAACCATAAGGAGAAAATAGTGTGTCGGAGCTCATACGTATAACGGTGCTGGCGCGAACAGGACCGGTGCAAGTTTTTTATTTATCGAACAAATAGTTCGCACGATATTTCAATCATACATTTTTAGAGATGATTCTATACAAAAAACGATTAAAAAAATTTCAAGTTAAGGTAAATATGGTTCTGACAGTCCTTATTAAGAAAGATATGGCATAAAATATGAATTAGTTAATTTTCGGCAATCATTAGTACAGTAGTCATGAGATTTTGCTTGTGATTTTAAAAATACTTTCCAGAAAAACCACGTGCTCCGGTTTTGACTACGTTTATTATTAAACAGCGAAATTATATACAAAAACTTTAATCCACAATCTAAATTAGGTACTATCACAAGAAAATCACTGTTACAATAATTAATTACTTAACCAAAAACTAAAATACTTTTTAGGTACCTACGTAACCAGAAAGGAGCTGGACCATTTATCCTAATATTGATTTTCTCTCTCCCTATGGTAAAACTTAAAACAATAACAAATTGCCTATCTACTAGGGTCGGTAACTAAACGTATATACATAATGGGCGGATTTTGTTTATACTTAACATTACACTCGCGCATTTAAATATAACTATGCTTATAAATATTTAGAAACAAAGATACTTTTCCAAACAGGCAATCATTAGTACTGTAGTCACGAGATTTTGCTTGTGATTTGACATCTTATTTGATAATATCATTTGCTACAACTAAATTTAATCTGGGGAGTGCAAAATAGGGCCCAGGAATATTATGTTCGATATTTTTTTACATTTTGTCAGCCGAGACTATGAGTCGTTAGACAGAAAACCTTTCATGTTACCATTTTCAACATAAATTAAAAAATTAAAAAATACTACTACATTTACTTGGTACATATTTTATTTTAATTTTGAACCTTTTTAAAAGGGTCTTTCGGTTCCATAATAAAAATTAGTTGCTGCTTACTAGAAACATTCTATATAGCCTAAACCAATTTATAGTTTGTTTTCGATCAATTTAATGCAAAGATTTAAAGTTTTTAGTCGATGATAACATTCCACACCAGCACATTGCAAACCTATTTTATAAATAATAGGAATAAACTTGTAAATCATTAATTTGGTAGTTATCTCACTCATATGATTTTTTTGTTTATATGACTATTTCGATTTCTAAATATATTTTGGCCTTACAATACGAAACGTTTTGTATCTACCACTTTTTTAATGAACGATGAATGTTGGCAGGCGTGTACCTTTTTCGGAACAAGAGGCGTTTTAACGAATGAAATGATTTTCGAACTATCTAGTTAGTTTTCGGAAAAATAGAAAACGTTTGAAGAAAGTTGTCAATAACAGTTTGTCGTTCATGTGTTTCATTTTGATCAGCTTTCATACTAAATTGCGTAGAATATTTTTCCGATTCAAAATCGAGATTCTCGATATTTCCACAGTTTATTTAAACTGGATTTATCTATTATTTTATATAATTTATAATATATGTTCATGCCCTACTTTTCACTTTATTAACAATTTTTTTTTAACACACTTCAAAATGGTAGGATATTCTCAATTCGTTGAAATATTTTTTTATGTATGTTGAGCGATAATTCTTTACCACGTTGCCCGATTTCTAGGATTATTTTTGTTAGAAAAGAAAACAGTTTTATATACATTAAGTCAAGATCTGAAGATGGGATCCATAAGAAAATCATTAACATCTTTATTTTTAAAGTAGGTTTTTTTAAATTTATTTAAACCTTACTGGTTCGAACGCGGTAAGGAATGAAGAAATGTAAATAATTGTTGTGCCAGCCAAAAAGCGAAGAGGAAGTACCGATTAAAATATCGAGTGACAGAAGAGTTCCTAAGATTGTTGAGATCGGGTTTATGTTTTAAAATGCCTTAAAACCGATATCGATAATGTCTCCCCGTCGCTGGGCAGCCTGTATATAAATATACAGCTCTCTATTTACATAATTATAATTCTTAGGTAGGTTTAGATTTGCAGACATAAATCTTGTAATAAATATAACAGCTGCCTAATACATTGATTACATTTTCATTAGCCAATGTAAAAATGTCTTTTATTGTACCTAGGATTTGACTAAACACTACACAAAACTAAAAATAAAATGCCACTTTCATCGTGTAATAATTAATGCCGCGTTTGAGAATCCACATCGGATGCATTTTTTACATCTCGAGCGTTTTTTATCCACATCGGACACATTTGTCCCATTACATTTACGTATACTGAATCACGTGATCAAAGATTTACTACTTACTACATCTCAGATGCATCCGATGTGGATTCTCAAACGCGGCATAAATAATAAACTACAAACGGTCCTGTAAGGGCAGCGTCATATAGCCTTGAAACACCGGATTTTAGTGCTATTGCCAGGTCAATATTGAATTTGTAGGTGAATCGCTTATTGAACATTAAAAATACGGTATTAATGACATTAATACGGTATTTGTATATATTTTTGGGAATGTAATTACACATAAATATTATTAGTTGATTTTTTAAATGTGTATAAGTTATTTTGTGGCGATATTTCGTAGATATAAACTGTTTAAATCATATAATTTAAAAATTAATTAATTTAAAATTCTTTTCTGTTAGGAATGTTTAATATATTTGGCAACACTACAGGGACAAGTCATGCATATTGCGCAAGCTTCTAGACACACTATTTTGCGATGTCAGACGCAGAGACGCGTTTTTATGCACAGTAGGTTTCAATTTCTGCTTAAATGTTATGTTTATATTGGTCTTCTATATTATTTCTATGTTGCCAATGTTGAAGTTTTTTGTTAAAGAAGAAGTAAAAAGTATCTTATACTCTTCATAGGAAAGTAGAACTTTGGTAGAACTGTTAAATTTATACCATATTCATTGTTAGTTAGGTGGGTGTATATTTCATAAAGTGGGGACATTTCTATTTTACATCGTTTTTTAGTGTATAAGATAAAAATAATTAAATCAGAAAAATCGTGCATTCTTTCCTACAAAACTGGAATTGTTGTGGAAATGGTCATTGAAAAAGTGAGTATTAATGTGACTTCCCTATAATAAATTATATTTATCTGTACTAGAAATGACAACCCTAGACCCCTTGATTACATTTAGTAGCACATATAAAACGTTTGGAAAATAATTATGTTCCTCAATAAGCCAAGGGGGTGAGACTTTTAATATGGCAGTTTGAAACTAAAACTATAATCTAAAAATTTGTTCATATCTATTTTTCTGGCATTTTGAAACTATCTACACATTATAAGAAGAATATAAATGTGTTTTAAAAATATTCGCCCAGGTATAATATTTGACAACATTACAACAATTTGTAGTTATTCTATTGGCTACTTATATAATGTAGTATTTTAATATCAATTTGCTTCTAAATTCTAATTAAATAGACAAATAAAGAATGATCCTAAAATTTACAGTTTTAAATTATAAAGCATTGCCAACGGATTTGAACAAACTGTGATTTTAAAAAATTGTGGAAAATTAAGATCAGCTTACTAACCATCATTCTATATTACAGGTATTAGCAAACAGTATATTTACAAATAAATATGTTTAAAGGAAGGTGGCAACCCTGTTTATAATGGAGAACAACAGATTTTCTTTTGAAATAATAAAAATGTTAGCACAACCACTATTTACATAAAGTTTATAAAATAACTACATATCCTAAAAAAAATATTAAACGAAGTAAATTGGCATTTTATTGCTACGTTTGAATATCCTCATCTGATGCATTTTTTACATCTTGAGCGTTTCTTTATCCACATCGGACCTACTACATTTACGTATATTGAATCTCATGATCAAAGAGTTACAATATCTCAGATGCATCCCATGTGGATATTCAAACGCAGCAAATGTTTCTTTAGTACACAACAATAAAATTCTTAAAAAAAATGTAAAATGTACATGCATTTTGTTATTTTTGATGAAATTTTAAAGGACGAGGCATGGATTACATGGAGTTATGGCCTGTCGTAAATTTTTACCATATTTAAATATTTTCAAGTTACCTCACTTAAGTGAAAATTATGTAATAATATGAGGATCGTATGTTTGTGATAAAAGATGGTTCCGTTCAAATAACTTAGGTCCGCTATTGCTCATAACTGAAAAATTATTTGACAGTTTTTTAACGATTATGTTCTCGTTTGATAGGTAATTTAATACTCTAAAACACCAATTTTTTTTTTTAATTTTTATATAGGGTGTTATACTATTATACTCCTTTATTAACGTATAGTCAAAAACAAATGTTAATTATTAGTTGAAATAGTTTTTGTATTCGGTATTATTCGATACAAGCTGTTGTTTATAGAAGAAACAAACATACCTACTCTACATATCATTGTTGGACTAAGTACATTGATAGGTTACTCACATACATAGGCATCCACAAGAAAAAAAATCAGGAGTGGGACAATAAAAAACATTTCAGTTAGTCATTAAGTAATTGTATATGTATATACAACAAAAAAATAATGAATTAACAAAATAAAAAGCCAAGGTGGCGAATGCCTCCTCCACACGCCCATACTTACATAGGTTGTAGGGAAGTTATTCCAGTCAATATCCGTTAAATAAATTAATATTAACTTATATTTTAATACTACAATAATATGCTAAATACAGAGACGAAGTATTTGGAACAACACAATTTAAGTTATTTTTTAAAACATTTCGGATGACCATTTAGCTAAAATAAAGTAATTATTTAATTCAGAATTTTCTTAATAACAACATTGGTTCTTAAAAGCAAATAAGTTTAATCATCTTTTTTATATCTAATAAAGTTTCGCTGTTTCTGATCTACAACTTTACCAAATAGACCTCTCATTTTAAATTTGAAAAATTGACATATAACTGTTTAAATTTGGCTCTGTATATTACTGAGACAGAACTTTATCCAAGCTGGCTTTGCTTTTGACATTTACAAAAACCACTAATGTTTAACAAATTATAGAGTTTGCTAATTTTGTACTATTACCATGTTTTTAAAAATGATATGGAGTTTCGTTTGAACTGTTATATTTGCGATGATCATTTCCAATTAAACCTTTTAAGTGGATTACATGTAACACCCTGTATAATAATAAATACATAGCTTTTTTAGGGTATTAACTCATCTATCAAATGAGAATAAGTTCATTTAAATGTCAAATACTTTTCGAGTTATGAGCAAAAATATAGTGCTGACAGATTAAGTTCTTGGAGCATATGTATGTTCTATTACAGACATACGATCATCCTAATATTTTACAAATTTTTATTTAATTAAGAGTAACTTTATAACATAATATGACGAAGATTTATGGCAGGCCATAACTTCATGTAATCTATACCTCCTTCTTTAAAAAAAAAACAATTGTTTAAATGGTTAATTTTGTGAAGGCATTAAAATTTAAAATTGTACTAAATGAAGAGTAAACAGTAATTTCTACAAACTATAAGTACTCAAATCAGTATTTTTAAAATATTTTATAAAGAGAACTAATTCATAAAAATTGAATGGTATAGCATGTTAAAACTGATTTGATGACATTTAAGAGTCATTTTAGAAGTTTTTCAAACTACATTCAACTGCATATAAAAATGAAACCTGAGATATATGTTAAAAATATTTTATTTATGACTATTAAATAAAATATATTAGCTTTTTTCGCAGTGAGAATCCTGAACTAATTCTGAACTTACCTCTAAGAGATTTCTTACGTCCCATTTTTCTCTAATCATATTGTAGTGAGCTTCACCAGATTTAATCCTGGTTGGATCACTATGGACTACAATTTTTTTAATAACAAATCCCATTCCTTTAAAACCATCAACTTCTTGTCTGTCTTGCCAACTTGTGTCATTGTATATTTTGTGAACTCTGTCTATCAAGCTAATCTAAATAGATAATTGATTAATTAATTTGTCCTACCTTATAAAATAATTATAGCATTCTTCAAGATATATTAAAAATAATTTTATAATTATTGTCTTTTTAGAAACCTGTGGGTTATGACTGACATTTACGTACATATCGTTGCCCTTATCGCAAAGTGGCATAAGTAGCAAATATAGTAAATTTTACAGGAAAGCAATAAAACAAAAATACATAATTCTCAGATCGACATAATATAGAGGGATTTAAAATTTGCACTTTCAAAATTTTATCATGGAATGTTAAGGCCTTGTTTTATTGTTTGGTAATTCCAGATTAGCCAAACTCTCTCGGGACTTAAATAGTTATAATTTTCTCACTTTATCAGATATACCTTAATTAAGTATATTTTATTAGTTTAGTTGTCATTGTTTTTAATGCAATATTATGTATGTTTTATCTGCCTGTGATTATATTTAGTATAGGTTTAGAAAATGACAAATAAATAAAAAATATGTTTAATGTTTTTATTAAGAAAAATAAACATAACTGAAAACTAATGATTAAAAATAGTTGAAATTGCATTTAAAACTATCATTCTTCATGAGGTAATTCCTGATAATATTACTGGAATTCAAGTAATCGAACCACGGGCGTTTGACTTACGAAGATTAGATCAGAATACTTCTTGCTTGTTAGTTTTACTAGTTCTGTGTTAAGAGGTTCTAATTTAATATCACAAATATTTTGTCAGTCTTTTTATTTCAATACTGTCATACTCTTTATGGTAACGACTTCGTTTGAAAAAGAAATTAGAAGGCATGTCTCTTCGGACCATAAATTCCATAATCTCAGTCCATTTTAAATTTTCTCTTGGCGCACTTTCTCTAATTGATAGAATTCTTATAGATTTTAACAGTTTTTTAAAATCCAAGAAATCTGAGTACTTCGTTGGAATGACGAGCCAAGGTTTTCTTCTGGCCAATCGAAAAAATGGGTACCGTTGTGAGGGTTCAAACAGATCCCTAGCACCTATTATGGCAGTATTTATTGTACTATGGGCAGAGTCCCCTGCACTCTGCCCATGGTTTGTTTCGAAAAACCTTAGTGATATTTTTTAGCAATTATCAAAAGATTTTTATTCTAGCCATAGCAGCCATCAGAGTAGAAAAAGGGTAGTAATTTGGTCTTTATTCTTAAAATATTCCAAAGATTTATAATATAATAAGGGAAAGCACTTTCAATCGGGAAAATACCACAGTAGGGATTCCACAAGGAAGCATTATGGGACCACTATTATTTATAATTTACTTAAATTAATTATCATCAGTACCAACTAACACAAAACAAATAATAACAAATTATGTAGATGACTCCAACCTACTAGTGGGAGGGGAAACAATACCAGAGGCAGTGATCAATAGTAATTCACTTTTACAAATAACAAAGGAATGGTTTTCACAAAATAAGCTGGTAATGAATGCAGAGAAAACTCAATTAATATTATTCAGATCCAAATATAGGCAAATAAATAGACCAAATAATGTTTCCTTGTGCAATCAAGAGCTGGATTTAAGAAATAGCACAAAATTTCTTGGAGTCCATCTGGACGAATATCTTAGCTGGTTGAATCACATAAATAACCTTTCTATTAAGTAGGTTAGCATATGGGTTTCGAATCACTAGTAAATATTTGCATAAAAAATCTGTCAAAATAATTTACTCGGGTAGTTTTGAAGCGGTATGCAAATATGGCATATTGTTTTGGGGCGGAAGCTCAGAAGTTACAAGAATTTTTGTAATACAAAAAAGAGTGTTAAGAACTATAAACAAAATCAGTTTCAGAGAGTCATGTATGTCAATTTTTAAAGAAAGCATAATGACAATATATATATATATATATATATATATATATATATATATATATATATATATATATATATATATATATATATATATGAATGTCTATTGTTCGTAATGAAAAATAAAAACAAATTTATCAGTGAATTAATACCAGTTTATAATATAAGAAGCAGGGAACTCATGTATCCATATCACCGACTCACGTTAACAGAGAAAAACTCTCATTACATGTGCATAAAATTGTATAATGCATTACCAGAGAACATAAAAACCATTAACAGTATTAAATGTTTCAAAAAACGCATACGAGAATTATTGATTGGCATGGAACCTTATAGCACGTCGGAATACCTAAATTATAACTTTAATTAAGTCATCATTAGATAGTAAATTTGTGACGTCATTTCACTATAATTTTATTTATGTTTATACATTGTCAACATTATTTTTAGAAATAAAGATTATTATTATTATTATAAATACATGTAGAAAATTCAGAAGAACCTCTCTTACTCAAAGTTTTATTCAATGAAAAGCAAAGACATTCTTTGGTACCAATATTGTAAAAAGTAAAGTTAAATGTTCTTAATCTTCTTTTGCAGTAAATAGCATTCTCTTTGCTTCTTGGCAAGTATATAACTTGTTGTAAATTGAAAACTCCACAGAGAAATGATGTGTTACCTATTGTTCTTTTTTTGTCTACAGCTTTAAACTCTTGAACTTTTTACTCCTCTGCAATATGCTGGGAGTACTTGTCTTTTAAATTTTCTTATGCAGTAATATCTCCTTGAAAGTAAGTTATATAGAGGGAACATTAATTCTAAAAACATATTGTACATCTTGGGCAAGGATAAGTCATAATGTAAATACGTTCTTGAAGTTGTTGATGTAGTCACAAAATAAACATGGATTACATATTTTTTTACTTCACGAAGATACCTAAAGTCACTTAGAACAGTTCGTGAGGAAAATATACTGTGTTATTGCAGATAGGACACAGAAGTATTATGCTGTATTGCATGCACTATTAAGGTGGTAGATATGCCACTTCATGAGATGATAAAGTAGATCAAGACCGAGGGGCTTTCCACTGTTTAAAATTTGTACACCTATTGCCGTATTTCGTGAACAATGCCGGCATTTCTGAAAGATTTCCTGCATTGCCGAAACATTTCTCAACTATTGCCGGCATTCCCGAGCCATTGCCGGCATTTGCGAACTACTGCCGGCATTTCCGAACCACTGTCAGCATTTCTTACACATTGCCGACTTTACGTATTGTATTATCGAATTATTCTTTTTACTCCAGGAAGCTAAAATTATGAAAATGTATGTTCGTTACGACATTTTTACTTTCCTAACTGTATACAGATAAGGAAAGTATAGGAGTCATGATTTTTTGCGACGGATTTTGACGTTTTGGGGTCCCCTGAATTCGTTGTGGTTATTTTCGCAATTTTGTCTCTGTGCATGTGTGTCTGTATACTCGATAACTCATGAACGGATTAAGAGAAAAACGCCAAATTTTAAATTTAAGCTTTAATCTCCCCTGTGGTAAGCTGATTAAATTTTGGAAATAATCGGATCATCCGGGGGAGAGTACTTTATACACGGTCGTTTTTCTACTTTATAGAATATATTTGTTATTTACGCATGGCGAAGAAAATTTTTCTAATAAAAATTACTTGTTATGTCATTTTTTGCCCCATACATAATTTTCCATAGTCGAGTTTGACAAAAAGTGCAAAATTCTAATTTTTAAGAAAATTGTTTAAATAAAAGTTTCTTGTGATGTCATTCTCTATAATTTTTATCCTATACAGCTAGAGCTTAAAGTTTTAATTCGTCCTGCGGTGCACTAATTAAATTTTGGGCATAATCGAAGCATTTTGGGGTAGTTTATAGGGTGTCTTTTTTACTTTAAAGAATATCTTTTTTTTACGAATGGAGAAGAAAATTCTTCAAATAAAAGTTGTTTGCAATATCATTCTCTATATTTTCCGTATACATAATTATCCTAAAATAGTCCGTATTCGAGAAATTGTTCAAATAATAGTCGCTTGTCATTCTCTATAATTTTTATTCTATACATGATTTCCCTAAAATGGACCATATTCGAGATATTTGAGGATGGAGAAAAAACGCATTAAAAAAATTTTTCGAGTAATTTTATACAGATTTTTTTAACAATCAATAAGCTTCGTCCCATTGTAAAGCTTGATTTTTCCTGAGAACATTGTTTTTAGTTTATGCTTTATGTTTTTTTGAAAGTTTGCATTGTTTGGTAGGTATAGGATTTGATGTGTGTCATATTAATAGAAATTCAATTTCTGTTGATATGACATGCAGATTATAAAATCGCCATGCATTACCGTCTCAATGATGGTGGGTGAGGTTTTTCGGGTTTTCTTCACCTGTAAGTCAAATGGCACCATCAATCATCTTTAAGTCACCCCGGAGCGCCACGGCAAATAATAATAATAATAATAGCCGTCCCTTCTCCTACACAAGTCGTTCAGTTGACTTCAGGGGTTGAAATTCACTCATAAGGGGATGAATTAGGGAGAATATTATTATTACTATGTGTGTGGAAAATATATGTATTTATTTCATCCTCTAAAACTCTAAACATTTACAGAAGCGATACTATAGGTTGTACAAAATAATTGGAAAAAGCCTGTAATAATTAGTTAGGCAGTCACTTGTTAGGTTTTAATTTTAATTTTTAATAAAAATCAAGTAACAATTCTTTGAAGCTGCTTTCATTACAATAATTCCAAATTGGAATAAAGGATACTAAAACTGGACATTATACAAAAATAACATTTATTTTTATAACTCATTTAAAACAAAGACTTTTTAAATACTGAAGAATAATTACAGCTACAAATACATTGAAATAACAAGAGACTATAAATAATTAAAGAAAATTAAAAAAAATTTGAGAAAACTATAAATAATTATAGTTAAAATTTTGATTCGCTTTACTTACCAATGTATTTTTTGGATTAGGTACTTTTAATATTTCGAAATAATTTTTGTATATTAATTTTTCTCATACCTTTTGAGGTTGAAAGGATGCGTCCCCTCTAAATGGAGAGGCCCATAAAATATAAAGTTTTCTCAACTTCAAAAATTAAATCGTTTTTTGGCCAAATAAAGAAATTTAAGTCTTCTTTAAGAAATTTGATAAGACGCCGTTCTTTCTCGATTTTTATAATTCTACCCAACTCCCATCCTTGGTCGTAGAGTACTGCCATCGTTTTATCATTAATTTTACATCTTTCCATTCTACACAGTTTATGCACCACTCCTCTAAACACTTATTAGAAAACGGGGCTATTGCCTTGCATTTCCGAGACAATACCGTCCATTTCCTAAACAATGCCGTGTATTTATAAAACAATGCCAGTATTGCCGGCATTGCCGAAATATTTCCGGCATTGCCGAAACAATTCCAACATTGCCTAAAGTATTTCTTAACATTTCCGAAAAATTTGTACACCTATTGCCGAAGTGGAAAGCCCCTCGTTCAAGACTAGTTAATCCACACAAAAAACATTTTTTAATTTTTGTTGGTTAGATTCACTTTGTGATAAGAGCGACGATATAAATAAAAGGAAATTAAGAACATACCAAATAATTAATAGTAGTTTTTGTATTGCTTCCTCCCATCTCCTGGAAAAACCTATAATCTGCTACCAACAGTAAAGGACACCTAGTTTTAGTAGGTGTATACTCATATTGATCTATTTGTCTCTTCTTTCTTTGATGACTTTGAACATCTTCCCCTATATCTTCATCTTCTCCCTCCAATTCAGCTCCTTCCTTTATGAAATCACAAATTTTTCTTCTTGGATGGTGATGAGATGGATTCTCATGTTCCCAACTAAATTTAACATCAGACTGTTTGTAAACGATCATTGATCTATTATTTAAATCTGGTAAATGTCTCCAAGAAGGTTCAATATGAAATGTTTCCTCTGGTAGATGTATTGTCCCTGTGAGTATTCCATCTTCCATATGCACATTGACATGAGAATCAGTTTCTCCAAATAATCTTCCATGATAAAAATCATCCCTATCTAAAATAGATTTGATAGTAACATGTTGTTTTTGGTAAAAAAAAACTTACTTATATGGACTGTAGTTTCTTTTCCATCTCCATCCACGGCATAGGCTTTAAAGTTTGAATGTAAAATATCCCTTTTTGGAGAGAGAAATAATCTAAAATCTCTACCATGGGTTTTTAAGTTAACTTCTTTAATATGATTAAAAGGGTGTGAACTTTCTTTTAAACCTCGCTTTGCTATTCTATGGTGTAGTTCGTTTGCATGAATAGTCTCAAAGTATTTTAAATTTTCGTGTAACGTACCTAAAACACAAATCATCAACTATTGTATATTGTTAATAATAATTGATCAAAAACGAACCTGTTGCGTGGTTAAGGAATAAAATAGTTAAGCAGAAATAAATACTAAGATAAGAATCAAGTTCCATTGTAGGGGAATCGGATCATTTGTTCACCTATTCATTATTTCAAGACAATAAATTTGAAATCCATAATCCATAGAAAGTAGAAATGATATTTTTATTTATTTACTGGCATTAACAAACAAACGTCAATCGTCAAATTGTCACATGCTTGACACATGAAGAATTCTTCAGTTACCTCTTCATTAGTTATCTTGTTCGTCATAAGCCATCCAAAGTTCGAACTTGTAAAAAAATAAATGTTTTTAATATCCAGTTGTCTATAAAATACATTTTAATAAATTAAAATTTTGTATCACTTTTCCAACGGAAACGCAATATAATTTAATACATAGATAATAATCAATTTGTTAAAGAACTAATTACCTACACTGTCACTTTATTAGGTAAAACAGAAGAATCGTGAATATTGAAGGATGACGTGTCTAACCGAATTTTGACGTTTAATCAGCATCAGGGGTGGGAAACTGGTATGCGCAGGTCAAGGATCAATCAACCACGTCCGCGTGGCGCTGCAGTCGGGTGGTGGGAGTGTAAATGACAGGTGAATATTGATTTTTGTGGGGGTGTCATGGCGTCTTGGCTTAAACCAAACGTAAACTTTGTTTATTTATATTGGTGACTGTTGTATTCAGTTGTTTTCATTTCCAATTTGCTTAATTGATTTAGTTGACCACTGTTAATAAGCTTGTTTTTCCATTACAAATTTGTGCTTTTTCCGCTGTTATTTTGTGGTTTTTCATAAAGATGCGTAATTATAGAAACTGTGTACCGAATTGCCTTGTTGTGGACAACAAGATGCATCGCCTGCCTCACCCTACGAATTCACCCGATTTATTTGATATTTGTGCACTTGCTGTTTGTTGTCCAAGATTTAATAATAAAACAAGACTACAAATTTATTCCACCTTTGTAGTATGTCATAAACATTTTGAAGAGAAGTATAAAGTAGTTGGCTCTCGTCGAGGTCTAACACCTGAAGCATTTCCAACGCTATTCCTACCAGCAGTTCCTGGAAGAGTAGCGGATGGACTTTCCTCAAATAACGTAGAAATTGAATATGTTGATCAAACACCTTCTACTTCAAGTAAAGGTTCGAAGAAGAAGCAGACTAATAATATATGTTGGACTTCTTTTCGAGAAGGAAAGTTAGTAATCTACTCATTTATTTTATACTTATACTGTGTATTTTCTGTTTCATGACATTTGGGGTTGCAAAGCTGTATCGTAGAAGAAGAAGCAGACTAATAATATATGTTGGACTTCTTTTCGAGAAGGAAAGTTAGTACTTATTTATTTTATACTTATTGCTGTGTTTGAGAATCCACATCAGATGCATTTTTTACATCTCGAGCGTTTTTTTATCCACATACCTATATATAAAACGTTTATTTAGTCAAAAAAACTATTTTTTACATGTCAATACATCTTCACGTTTAAAATATAAAAAATACATAAATATAGAATCAACATACATTTAAAATGCAATAAAAAATACATAAGATACAGTACACTTACATGTCAACTATACAAAACAATAAAAGAACAAGAAAGAGAAAAAAAAACGTCAATAGGTGAACAGGTATTCATGCAGTTTTATTTTAAATATTGCCACATTTGAAGAACATTTAATATCCTCAGGCAAATTATTAAAAGCCTGTACACCTTTAAAAAACACTGAATTTTGTGTACATTTTTCTTGTTACCTGTTTAGGTTCATGAACATCCTGATTATAACTTAAAATATTTTGTAAATATACTCTGGAGATTCCTGATTTAATTTTAAATATAAAAAGCAGGGAATAGAATAGCAAATATTTTTTAACAGTCAACCACTGAAGCACATTCAACATGGAATTGATTGGTTCCAATCTCGAACAGCTCAGTATTATCCTCAGGCCTCTATTCTGCAACTTTTGCAATCATTGCAACTCATTCTGGTTGAGCAAATACAGTATAGTGGCACAATAATTAAAATAAGGTAATATTAAGAGTATTATAAATTATTATTTTAGTCCATTTGCCGAGATGTGGAGAACAGCGCCTCAAATAGTTTATTTTAAATCGGACACATCTGTCCCATTACATTTACGTAAATTGAATCACGTGATCAAAGATTTACTACATCTCAGTTGCATCTGATGTGGATTCTTAAACGCTGCATATACTGTGAAATTTGTGTTTCATGACGTTTGGGGTTGCAAAGCTGTATCGTAGATGTTGGACTTATTAAAAAATAAAGTATTCCTCGGACTTATAATTTTTTATTAATACATTTATTTTAATGAGATTGTACTTATACTGTCTTTCTTTTTTCACAGCTAAAGTTCTTCACAAAATGATGGACAGTGTTGTATCCTGGAATATGTAGCAGCCATCCAGCTACTTCATACATAATACAATTTTCATATACATTACATTTTTTAAATATTGGATTTGTATTATATATATTCTTTAATAAATTTATTTTTTGAATATTCTTGTTTTTTTTATCTAAAAACTGTTAGCCAAATTAAGATTTGTTCACACAAACTGCATTTTTGCTTTATTATAGCGATATTTGCTATAATAAAGCAAAAATGCAATTTGTGTGAACAAATCTTAATTTGGCTAACAGTTTTTAATGCGGATAATTTTTACTGTCAAATTTGAATAGCCCCGCGCTTTTCTTCTTTTTATTATTTTCTCTTCTTTCATATGGCCTCTTACCAGACAAGGACTTAATTGAAAAAAAATCAACCACGTCCACCAGGTGCCGCTAAAAACTCTATCATCCTTTTTTAACATGGGAGTTACCGTTCTAAGAGTAAGTGTTCTGTGATCAGCATGCGTGTTAGGTTTTTAGAGTTTGAGTATCGCCGGTTAAAATGAACCGTAATTTTTATAAAAATACCAACTTTATTAACATATTCTTACTGATATTTGTATTTTTTTGTGAAATATTATCATCAGAAGTTCCTAGGCCTAGAGGTGTATCACTTTCGAGAGCTGCTTTGTACCCACCTGACAAAGACTTTACATGTTTCGATGGAAGCAAAACTATACCATTCAACAGGGTGAATGATGATTATTGCGATTGTTTAGATGCTAGTGATGAGCCAGGAACGGCTGCTTGTCCCCATGGAATTTTTCATTGCACAAATGCTGGACATAAGCCATTAAACCTACCTGCGAATAGGGTAAATGATGGTATATGTGATTGCTGTGATGGTACTGATGAGTACGCTTCCGAAACGTCATGTCGCAACAATTGTATTGAATTGGGGCGAAGTGCTAGAGAAGCTGCACAACGCAGGGCAGAGCTTATAAAGGCTGGCAAACAATTGAGGGCAGAAATGAGTCAAAAAGGTATTAACTTTGCTAGTCAATATTCTGTAAAAAGTAAGCTTTTAAATATCGAATCCAGTCAATCAAATTAAAAGTATATTTCTGTGGTTATAGAACCATTGCTTAAAAAATATTTAAACAATTTTTTGGATTTAGGACAGTTTGAATTTTAGATACTTAAATTATGATAAATATTTAAATGATGTATTGCCAAATACCCACTTAAAATGTGTATGATAAGGATTAATTTCTTTAAAATATGTTTTTACTGTCTTGGGACCACTTTTGGCTTTTTGATTTTCTATTTATTAGTTTGTTACAACTACCTATGTTATTTTACTAATTGCATCTTTTGATTTGAAAAACAACCTGGCCTGATGGGATTCAAACCTACTCCTTCAGTTACATGTTTAAGCAATGAGCCACTTATCTCCTAATTTAAATATAATCATATTCAATTGTTGATAATGTTACTCTATCTTGTTTAAAAAATCTCTTAAATTAATTTTAAATATATAGCCAGCTAATAAAATAAATAAGAAGAAATAATATAACTGATAAACTCATTATCAGCTAATATAGTAAAAAAGGAGATCTTATCTCTGTATATTTTCTTCAAATAAAAATCCAAATTTGTTAAAAATACTGTTATTGCTAAAAAATTAAAATATAGGTAATTCTACAATACCTATGCAATTTAGTTTTCACATAATACTAAATTCAAGATATGATGTCTATAGCCTTTAATAATTGGATCTTTTCTACAAAATGAATAAATGGACACAAGAATAGATAAAATAACTGACTATAAAAGTCTGTCTCTCCTTTAGGTAATTCCCTTCAATTGACAACCACCCCCTCATTTCTTGTTTTAGGTAGCAAGCGGATTCATTTGAAGGCCTTAAAAATGGGAATTCATAAATATGTATACCCTTGAGTATTCCCGTTTTTAATTATTTGTTTCACATTTGTTTAAATTCTCTACAAAATTTACTATAGTGTCGTCATGGGCGGCATTACATTTTTTATAGGTAAATAAATTTAAATAGTGTGAGAGCTTATGAGATTTTAGCTTTGATATTGGTAGGGGAGCACAAAAGAGACTGAATGTATTTCAGCATCTAGGTTTGATATTTTCCCAATTAACAAACTAATTGTAGGGTAAGTTGATGAAGTTCATAGATTAATAAGCAATAGTGAACGAAGAAATTTTGTGAATTGATAAAAACATGAATAACTGGGAAATGTATTTAAACATAATGAAGATTCAATTTGTAAAATGTTTGTTTGCTTTTTGGAATTAAACAGTAACTACAATTCCTCGAGAAGAAATATATACATATGTGTAGGGACTATTGGCCTGTTCATTCATCAGTGGCGGCTCGTGAGCTGCAAAGGTGGGGGGGGGGGGCTAATTGACTTGAGGGCGGGGGATTATGGAAAATTTGTTTTTTATTTTTCATTAACATAAAAAATACCATACTACACACTGCGCCTTGTCAATAGTCAATAAACAAAATGAAATATATTTCTTATAGTAAAACATGTAACCAAAATAATTATTTAAAAAAAAAAAACATGAAAATCGTCATATTTATTTTTAATTTTTGTTTTTATGAACGTTCAGGGTGTGATTTCCTGAAATTGAAATCTGCTCTAAAATCGTTCATTGGAATACATTTTTTGATGACTTTTTCATTGAAATTATTAATATCCAAAACTAAATTTCTATTTATTGATATCATAGTTAAGATGAGTCTATCATGCTTTGTAAAATTTCGTAAAAACTAAAAAACTACATAAAAGAAGCAAAATAGTCACTTGATGCCGCTACTGCCAGTCACCATTTTTTTTTGCTTGAATAACATTTTTATAAATTCATTCGATCCTATACTCTTACTATACCACACCATTCTAGTGTTCTGTTTGAATGTTCTTCTGCTTATATTTTAGTTAAGTTTTATAATTCTTGTCACCATCTTTTGTCTGTTCCTTTGGTAAACAATATTTTAAGCCCATTAATGAGTGGTAGCTCCATGTACCTACACACAATATGACGTTATGGCTTTTCAACTCGCATTATATCGATTTTTTGACTATATTTTTAATGAAAATAACATTAGATAGCATATATAAATGGAAATATTGCTATTGAAAAAATAATTTTAAACAAGTAAATTTTCAAAATGATCATCTTGCCATTATTTTCATTATTTAATCTTTCCTAAGGTATTTTATTAAAACAAGAAAAACAAGTTAAACTAACTGAACTGCAGAAAAACAAGGATGAAGCGGAAAAATTAAAAGTAGAAAAGGAAGCATTGAAAAAGGAAATAGAAGAATTAGAGGGAACTGCACTGGAATATTATAAAAAATTAGAAGATGAGGCTAAACAGAAAAAAGCTGAGGAAGAAGCCGCTGCTAATAGGGCCGAAGCGACTGAAGCTTTTAATCGCTATGACTCAAATCAGGATGGTTGGTTGGACATTTCTGAGATGAAAACAAGAACAACTTTTGATAAAGACAGAAATGGAGAAGGTAAACATATTACTTCCACTTAACTTCTATCAATAATTACGAATTTATTATTTTTTTAATAGTTTCTGACGAAGAAGCCAAATTTTTCTTAAATCTCCAAGAATCCGTACAATTGGATGCATTTATCAGTGATTGTTGGAAAATCATCAAACCATTTGCAATGATGGAAGCCACTGGTCAAAGAATCGTTGAAAAAAAGGCTGAAGATGAGAAACCTACTGAAGCTGAAGACATGCAAGGAACTGAAGATGGTGAAGAACAAAGTCAAGAAGATGAAGGTAAATAATAATAATTTATCCAAACACGGTATAAATGTATTATATTTAATAAAAATCAAAGTTGTAGATTGTCATAATACATAACCGAAACCACTGACAAAGTTCTAAATCTGTTATCTTTAGAAATTCTTCAGAAAAAACTTATTAATATACATCATAGGCACTTATCCACATTTCACTACGTTCTGACGGCACAAGTTTTATTTTTATATTGCTTAATTTTGTATAGGGGCAATACAGAGGCCCAATTTTCTTAAATGGATGGTATTAAATAATAATTACTAAGATTTTTATAATTTAATGGTTTAGCAGTTTTTGCCAATAACATTTGAAGGGTAAGGGGAAAAAACAACGATTTCCATTTTTAGGAATTTTTAAGTAATCCACTTGTTATGTTGTTGATACCGAGTCCCAAACATGTGCTAAATTGTAAACGAATAAAACAAACGTGGTCCGAATAATAAGACATTTAAAAATAATCATAATGGTTAAAAACGGACGTTGTCTGAGGTTTATTGGAAAAAAACCGACGTTGTCCAGGCTAAATACAAGGATTTGCAAGTACTGAAACTTTTTTGTCGCCCAAATACTAACGAAGTTTATGAAACATTGTTTTACAGGTAAACATCTCTTTACTATAAGTTAGTTTTAAAATGAAAATCATTCCTTTTGAACAAGTTATTTGTCACGATTATTTTTTTGACCCGAATATAATAATCTTAGGTTTACATTATTATCCTATAACCCCAAACATTTAATTTCCACACTATTTGACGATGAGTAATTATAAAGTATGGATTTTTAAAACGATATTATTGAAAATTGTGTTGATTTAAACAACCATTTCTATAAACGGTCGTCTCATCACCAAAAAGAATATATTCAAAAAACTCTTTCCTCAATACATTTTTATTAATTTGAAAATCGATATCATTTAACTCCTGGTGTAACTGGATCTTAAATTGATGCATTTTATTTGTCAATAATGTCCTATCTACTGTTTTTCTGGAGTTAGCTTGTTCTCTGGCAACAAAACAAAACTTCTAATTCCTTTTTCTCCATCATCATTATAATATTTGGTTTTTCATTTATTCTCATAAAAAAACAACAAATTGGTCCATTCATTTTTCAACAGCTTGTTAAAGTACATTTTTCCATAATAACATCAAATAACCATTTATGAAAACAGTTATGTATCATCCCCTAAACAAAATTAAGCAATCTAAAAAAATGTTATTTTGAAAATAACTTGACCATTTTTTTTAGATTTAGATTTAATTAGGACTAAGGGCCATGTGGCCTCCCCCACCTCGACCTTTTCAGATCTATTGTGGATATCCTTTAATCATTGTTTAGAGTACCTTGTCTAATGCGGTCTTTTGTAGTAGACTGGAAGTAGTTCTCCGGTATAGCTAGTTGCCCTTGGTTTTTCTTCTCCAAGTGTAAGGAATCCCAGTCTTACTAGACCTTCGCAGTAGCACAATACGTGTTCTTCTTCTTCTTTTTCTTCTTCTTCTTCTTCTTCTTCTTCTTCTTCTTCTTCTTCTTCTTCTTGACAGAATCGGCACAAGGCCTCTTCTGTCAGACCGATATTGAACATATGTTTGTTAAGCCTACAATGCCCTATTAATAGACCTACTAGTATTCTAGTATTTTTCCTATTAAGGCTTAGTAGATGCTCGGTGAGTTTAGACGATGGTCCTTTTAAGAACTTTTTGGCCTGTCTCTGTCCTGGTGAGTTTTCCCACCACTCCTGAGATCTTTTAAACATCCACTGATTTGTGCATGTTCTGATAGTTGTTTTTGTTACACCACTGAAGGGTTCTGGGCCAATAAGAGCATTTGATGCTCCTTCTCGGGCTAGTAAATCAGCCTCTTCATTGCCTTTGTGTCCCCTGTGGCCTGGTACCCAGGCTAAGGTTAGTCTGTTTTGACTACCCAGCTCTGTTAGGGCTTCCAAACAGTCCCACACAAGCTTTGAGTGTACCTGCATGGAACTGAGTGCTTTTAACGTCGCTTGACTGTCTGAGTATATGACAATGGTTTTTCCATTTACCTTCTGTCTTAATACTTCTTTTGCGCAGTGATGTATTGCTGCTATTTCTGCCTGGAATACTGTCGCATGTTTACCTAAGCTCAGTGAGATTCCTGTCTTTGACTTGGTACTATATATACCTACTCCTGAACCTTCATGGGTTTTGGAGCCGTCTGTATACCAGGTGAGATCTGCATGAATAGAAGGTCCTCCCGTCCACGCTTCCCTGTCTGGTATACTTACTTTATATTGCTTTTGAAAGCTATACTTTGGAAGCATTTCGTCTGAAGGCATTCCCATTATTTGGTCGTTCTCCAACTCTTTATATAGCTCGCTGTAGTCGCGTCTATGCAAACTGCTTATGGGCGATGAACCTTTGTGCAGTCTGTATGTGACAGACCTGGCTTCTCCTTGAATGAATATATGTAGTGGTGTTAGGTTTAGCATGACTTCTATAGCTGCTGTTGGAGTCGTTCTCATAGCTCCCGTGGTACTCAGGCATGCTGGCCTTTGAATACCATTGAGCTGTCGAATGGCTCCAGCTTGCCTAGTCTTTAGCCACCATACCACCGACCCGTAGGTTATCATCGGCCTTATGACTCTGGTATATAACCACAGGGACATTTTTGGTTGTAATCCCCAATTTTTTCCACACAACCTTCGACATAAGTTGAAGGACGTTGTGCTCTTTTGGGTGACTTTTTGCAAGTGTTGATTCCATGTTAACCTGTGGTCAAAGATGACTCCCAAGTATTTGGCCTCTTGAGCGAATGGAATCTTCACTCCTTTCAGTACTGGTGACTTTAGTCCTGTTGGTACTTTTCGTTTTCTAAAGTTGACTATTGTGGTTTTGTGAGGGTTTACTTGACCATAGATAAAACCTTGCACCAGTAAAATTTTTTTTTTACTTTTTTTGGTTTATTAGATATTGAATATATTTCACGTATAAGTGGCTCCATATTCGAAATACTCAGTATAACCTAGTAAAACTATATTGTCGAAATAGTAAAAGTGGATGAAAGTCAAATTTAAAACAAATATAACTTTGTGTTGTCACCACGTAATGAGACACACTGTATACTTCAAAATAATTTTAAATGAGGAACTTAGAAATGTCTATGATTTATATCATTAAGTTTTTCTTGAGATTTCTTATGTTAAAGGAGATTTTAAACTTTGTCAGAAGTTTGGGACACTCTGTATGTACATGTATATCTAATTACTTTTAGAACAAGAAGATTATGAAGATGAAGAAGAACCCCATGACCAAGAGCAGACAGAGGAACCGGAACCAACTCAAGAACCCCTAAAAATTCAATATGATCCTGAAACTCAACAGCTTGTAGATAGAGCTAACAACGCCCGAGGTGAGTTCCTCGAGGCAGAACGTCACGTTCGTGACATTGAAACCGAAATAACCAATATCCAATCATATTTGGAAAAAGATTTTGGTACCGAAGAAGAATTTGCAGCTCTAGAAGGTCAATGTTTCAATTATGAAGACCACGAGTATATCTACAAGTTATGCCCGTTCGACAGGACCACACAGCAGCCGAAATCGGGCGCTGCCGAAACCAGATTGGGATCGTGGGGCCAATGGACGGGTCCCGATGGTAACAGGTACGAACAGATGACCTACGATCGAGGTCAATCTTGCTGGAACGGCCCCACCAGGTCGACCATAGTCCGAGTTGGATGCGGTAGCGATAATAAATTGTTAAGTGTGTCGGAGCCTAATAGGTGCGAATATTTCTTTGACTTCGTAACGCCGGCTGCTTGTTACGAAGCCCCCGTTGACGTGCACGAGGACCTGCACGACGAGTTGTGAGGACTTGAACGTTTTGTTGTATGGTTTACACAATATCTCGCTAGGACTGCACAATCGATGATTAGTGCAACGTATTTTTCTGAAGACACTCACGATCTTTTTTGGATTTGCGGTTGGAGATATTGGCTCAATACTATTAATTAGTTTCGACCGTTTCTGCCGTTTTTTTTAGTACATTCGACTATTTTTCATTGGAAATAAATTTGTTAAATAATAATAATAATAATAATAATTATTATTATTATTATTATTATTATACAGTTTAGTGCCTACCTAGAAGTACGAGGTGTGATCAAAAAATATTGAGAAATTTTCTTTTTCTTAAAAAATCTTTAATTATTAATCAAGATCAATTTTTCCTCTTCAAAATAATCCCCCTCAGATATAATGCAGTTGTTTGTGCCATGCTTTTTTCAATCTCTGAAGTAATTGTGGAATTCAGTTTTTGGTATACCATTCAGCTCCTTTGGCAATTCTGTTTTCATTTCCTTAATGCTGTCAATGGTTCTCTTTAGTCCCGAAAATAGAAAGAATTCGCTGAGAGCCATGTCGGGCGAATACGGTGGCTGAGGCGTAACAACAGTTTTGATTTTTGCCAAAAAAATCACAAATAAGGCATGATCAAGAGCATTATTGTGATGCATTTTTATGAGTAGTTTTGCCACAATTTGGGCATTTACGATTAATTGCTTCACGAAAATGGTGCATAACTTCCAGGAAGTATTCCTTATTACCAGTGCGACCATATGGCCGGAACTTATAATGCACTATGCCATTGAAATCAAAGAAAATAGTGAAAACCATTTGATCAAACTTGTCGAAATTTAGCATTTCATACCTATAATATACAATAGATTTGCTTGGCATGAGCCAAATTATATTCTGGCATCATCAGCAACCTCTCTGATAGTGTTTCAAAATCATTTTCTTTAGTTGTTCAACGTTGATGTTTTAGGGCGTCTAGGGCAGTCACATCTTCATGGTAATCTTTGAAACCTCTGTACAGCTCATAATCTCTTGTCATACTCATAGTAGATTCGCCAAAAGCTACGAATAACATTTCATATAAGGTACTGCATTTTATTCCATGTTTCAAGCAAAATTTTATACAAATTCTTTGATCTATTTTTATCAAAAGTAAAAAATCGCCTAGCACCCCAAAGCACGTTTTACCTTTTTGACTGACGAAAATGACTGCTAATTACAACATAATTCAGGAACATGTGTACAAACAAAATAAAAAAATTAATGAAAATCGGATTCATAATGCCCGCGAAATTCAAAATTTCACGGTATTTTTTGATCAAAATTCTTATATCAAAATCATTTGGCACTACTTTGAAATATAATATGTTCAGGCATCATTCTACATCAAATTTAACAGTACATAAAAATGAAGGATGGAGATAACTATCCCTGTCAAGCGCTTCTTTACACCTCCATGTATCGGGGGGAGAGACTACTATTATCATTTGTGGAGGAGCTCTGGGATGACTTACAAATGATTTATGGTTGTCATTTGAATTACAGATTAGGAATAACCTCATTCGCCATCATAATTAGCCACTATTTGTTTTATACAATAATTTAGGTTACTTTGAAGGCTCTTGAATAGTTATAGCTTAAATACTAAAATCGTAAATGTCTAATACATTTCTTCATTATGATATTACTTTCTTCTTTTTCTCTATAAATCCATTTTATTCTATATGTGTTGTAGTTTTTTTCTATTTTTTGAGCTATTTCCTTTATTATATCTTCCATAATCTTTCTCGCCCTTCTCAATTTTCTGTTTCCATACCATCTTGGTTCCTCTATCTTCTTTGTTATCCTCTCTGGGGCCATTCTGTGCAGCTGATCAAACCATTTTAGTTGTTTTTCCTCTTTCATTTGACCGATCGACTTATGATTTATTTTCTCATTCCATGCTTTTCTTGGTCTACATCTCTTTCTATAATTTTTCATTCTTGCTATGTGTTTGTGTCATTCCAATTATTTATTTTCTACTGTTTATTCATTATTGTTCCACATTACCACATTTTCCCAGCTATTCTTTGCAAAACTCCATTGTGTTTTCTATTTTCTCTAAAAAACTTTATATAGAGAGACAATAAAAAAGTTTTTGAGTTATGACAGTATTCTACTTCGTGTGTGTTATATTTTTTCTGGACACCTTCGCTGCTTTACGGGTCACATATGTCCCCAATCGTGTTTTCTATGGGGCGGTACTTTTAATATCCTTACCCTATATGGGTCACATTTGTCCCGTAATGCCTAATTGAAAATAAAATTATTTGACGACGCAGCGTAGATGTTAAATAGGTATAAACAGTATTTTCTTTAAAATTGAACATTTTTCTTTGTTGAGAGTCTGTTAAGCCTAAAAAGTAATTTTTTATAGACATACATAATTTCATAACTGTGACACACTTATTTGATATACATACTATTCAAAAGACCTGCTTGTTAACAATGAAATTAAATAGTTATGTATAATTATTTTAAAAAAGAGGCAAAATTGATTGTGAGTACTTGCAATTTATTGTGTATACTTGTACAATGAGTGTGTGGCGATTTCAAAATGAAATAAAGTGTATACTATCGTTTATTCCTGATATATTATTGTGATTCCTTTCAACATTTTTTTTTTTTTTTTTTATTTATATTTAGTTTTATTTGGAAAAGGTTTGGTTGCTTATTTAGAAATCTGGTCAGTTGAATAGTGATTTACATAATGAAAACCAAATTTGGAAATTTTTCACTCTTAAATATCAGTAGTTTATTGCAAAAAATTTCTAAATATGCAATAAATTCCAAATAGAGAGTAAGTTTAAATCTATATTTAGTGATTTTTGATTTATATTTTAGATCTATACACTCGGAAACGTGAAGAAGTCAATAGGCTTAAATCAGAATTATACAAATGATTTCACCTTGTTGACTGGTTAAATAATACAGTTTGACATTCACTATATTAAACTAGACTTACTTACTCTTTATGATATGACCAAAAAAAAATTAGTATTAACTTTAAATTTTTGTGTTGTTTTATTTTCACGTACACAAATGGGATATGATTTAATTATTTTCAACAATTTCAGGACTTTAAAAGACTTTATATATTTACTGTAAGTTTAGAGACCAATAGGTAAATTTTGTTAAAACGGTGTAAATGATCATTAAAAATAATGTTTCTATTTAATTAGTTTTATTTTAAACTTATAAAATTTGGTGTACCAATCCAATAAGTATGTGGTAAGTCATATTTATATGAAGTGATACACAAAAAATTTCTATTAGGCCGCCATAAAATATTTAAATTTAATCCATTATTTATGATTTCACATATTGTAGATAGAATACATCGTATTTCGCAACCCTTTAGACATATTAACCCTTCCCACATATCAACTCTTCCCACCGACAGATCTTTTGTTTGGAATGCCTAATAGAACTAGGCCTTCTTTAAGGCTTCAAGTGTCATAGTTATCAGGGACGTGGACATGAATCGTATCCATGTCTTTATCGCTCTTGGTGTACTTTAGAAACATTTTTACTTTCCTATCTGTATACAGATATAAGGAAAGTATAGGAATCATGTTTTTTTTTCGACGAATTTTTATGTTTTGAGGTCCCCTGATTTCGTTTTGACTATTTTCGCGATGATGTCTGTCAGTGTGTGTGTGTGTGTGTGTGCGTGCGTGCGTGCGTGCGTGCGTGTGTGTGTGTGTCGCATAACTCATGAACCGATACACAGAAAAACACAAAATTTTAAACTTAAGCTTTATTCCATCGTCCAATGAACTGATTAGTTTTTGGGCTAAGTCAGAACATCTGGGGGGGTACTTTATAGGTGGTCATTTTTATATTTTATGGAATATATCTGTTATTTACGTTTGGAGAAGAAAATTCTTCAAATAAAAGTTACTTCTAATATTATTATCTATAATTTTTGTTTTATACAAAATTTTCCTAAAATGGCCCGTATTCGAGAAATTTGACAAAATGAAAAAAAATATTTTTTTATAAAAATTGTTCAAATAAAAGTTGTTTGTAATATAATTATCTATAATTTTTATCCTATACTTAATTTCTCTAAAGTGGACCGTATTCGAGATATTTGAGAAAATGTGTAAATTTCGAATTTTGAAAACTGAAAAACGAATAAAGGAAAAAAATATTAAATTTTAGACTTAAGTTTTATTTCGGCCTGAGGTGAAATGATGAGATTTTAGACGAAGGCGGAACATCTGGGGGGGTACTTTATGGGAGGCAGTTTTTATATTTTTTGAAATATTTCTGTTATTTACATTTGGAGAAGAAAATTTTTTAAATAAAAGTTACTTCTAATATTATTTTGTATAATTTTTGTTCTATGCAAAATTTCCTGAAATGGTCCGTATTCGAGAAATTTTACAAAATTTAAAAAATTATGATTTTCAAGAAAATTGTTGAATTAAAAGATGTTTGCCATATCGATCTCTAAAATTTTTTGACATGATTTCTCTAAAATGGACCATAGTGGAAAAATTGGAGGAAAATTATAAAATTAAATTTTTTTAGAATTTTCGAGTTAGATCTATGTGGAAATGTATATATTAAGTTAACCTCTAAATATTTACAGAGGTACAATATGTTGTACAAAATAACCGAAAAAATCCCGTAATAACAAGATAGGAAAGTCATGTGTTGGACACATCAGATTTTTTGTTAATTACTTTATGATTACAAAGCGTTGCCGAATTATTATTTATATAAATTATATGCTAGAAGATAAAAGAAGTTAGCTCCCATATTCAATAATTTTGAAAATTGAAGGTGGCATTTATACATATTTATATTTTGCGAAATACTGCAAGAGAAATTGCTGTCCGTTTTACGCTTAAGTCACTGAACAAGTACATCAACTTATTTACTGAAACAAGTTTGTAATTATACCAATCAGATAGAGAAAACATGCCATTTATACAGTGAGCACCATAAGTCTAACTCGTTATTGGAGTATTGTTAGGAAAATCGGCGAGACACGTCGATTTTTGATTTCTACAATGTACATTTATAAATAGTTTACCCTTAATTTCATCCCTTACTGGAGGGGAGCAACCCTTTCGAAAAATTTAAATGGCATGGGGTGGTGAGTGATAGCTCATTTGAAAGAGGGTTTCATTCTCTATTCAACCGTGTAAAAAAATTTGAAATTTGCTTCATTAATTATCGACTAATTGTTGTTTCAGAATAACGGAAATTAACGTAGCGCACTCATCCTTAGAATTAAAATTTGGCCCTGCATGATTTCGGTTTTGGTTCAGACGTGAAGTAAGACTTTTTGCCATTAGAAGGTCACTGTTAGTCTAGTTGCTTTCCTATTTTGTGAGGTTTTGTTATTTTTAAACATTAATAAATCAACACGTAAGCAAATTTCAAAATTTTTTGCATGGTTGAATAGAGAATAAAACCCCCTTTCAAATGAGCTATCACTCACCACCCCATGCCATTTAAATTTTTCGAAAGGGTTGCTACCCTCCAGTAAGGGATGAAATTAATGGTAAACTAATCATGCAAAAATGTACATTGTAGAAATCAAAAATCGACCTGTCTCGGCGATTTTCCTAACAAGACCCCAGTAACGAGTTAGTTAGGGGGGGTAAGACTTATGATGCTCACTGTATAAAACACATCATTGCTTGATAATTCAACATAACAGAAAACATGGAATCTACACTAAAAAAATTTAAACTGGTTGGCGCCATTTTTTTTTTTTTCTAAGAATTGCAGTTTCAATTCAACTTGCGGCAATGAATTTAAAATATGTCGCTATTTATGTAATTACAAAAAAATGCATCAGCTGATTCAACGGACGTGCAATAAATAATGCTGTCAGTATTACACTTAGCAATTCATTCCAAAGAGATCGCCAACTTAGTAGTGGAAACAGAGGTTTGCTAGTATACCAAGCAACTTATGGAAAACATACAGTGTCGGATTAGGGCCTACCGGTCAGGAGGGAGAAGGGCCCACCTTTTTCATGGTCCGATTTTCCTTGAGCAAAAAAATCCTCTCATTGAAGAGCAAAAAAGTCATCTCTCGTTGAAGAGCAAAAAAAGGTCCTCTCACGTATTACGGTGTTTCTTGCATTTAATTTACGAGGGCCCACTTACAGAACGAGGGACCGGTAGAGCGACGGCCCGGTATTTAATATGTTTTGTTAAAATTTTTAAGTCTATGAACAATTGATATATTGGCTGCACTAAACAGAAATGTTTATAGATGGGTTTAATGGGAAAAACGAAATCGTTCTGTCGAAGTCTGTTATGAGAGTGTTGCTGTTAAAATTAATCAACTGAATTGCTTATTTTAGAAACGACCCATTGCAATTCCCTTTTTCAACTTTACAGGGCCACTTAAAGTGACACATCGCACTATTTAGCCTTATGGGAAGTATCCTATATCACACGCATGTGGATAAATCTCTACTTTCCACCCTTGTATGAATATGAATCTACTGTAATAATTGGTATTATTATTGGAAAATATAAATAATTTACTAAAAATTCAAAAAAATATTATAAAAACTGTTTTGTTTAGTAAATTATTTATATTTTCCAATAATAATACCAATTATTACATTATTCCCCCGACAGAAAAAAAAATTGAACTACTTGTTCAATTCTTTTTAAAACCCTTAATGCAAATAATTTACAAAATTTTCAAAGAAAGCACATCTTAACTAATATTTAAATGATTTGGGAACGAGGGGAAGAGACAGTTACTGAGTGGGCCGGGCGTTACGCTGTCCGATTACTCACCGACGCCGATAAAGCGTATCTCGGGAATTTTAAAGTAATTTTTAAAGTTGTGATTACATAATAAATATCAGCCAACTGATTTTAAACTTAGTGAAATCGAAACTACGTTTCAAGCAAGGTAAGCCTTCCTCTTTCACTATACTAAAATTGTGACAGTTCTCCTTTCATTTCGCCAAATTATTTAGTTACCTCTCTTCGTAGATTTTATAGGAAGTGACATAGTTTATTTTTTTGACTTTGGTAGCTACAAGATCCAACGAGATTTCTGACACGTTCTGCCATTTATTCTTATATTAGTTATCGGTACTTTATTATCGTCGTCTGATTTACCGAATCAGGCGAGAACCTCAGGGTGGATCTTGTACCTCTAAACAGAGAATAATATTATTTGATCGTTTTTCATATTTAAAATTGTTACATGTTTAAACATATTAAGTTAAATATATTAAGTTGTTAAACATTCATGCACCTGTTTTTATATGTGTGTTACGAGTTGCTGAGTTCAACCCGAGTTCCATAAAGAGGAACAACCCCTAGTTCAGCTAAGCTATCTAATCAAATCCAGAGTTCGATAATTGAATAATTATTCAGGTGTTCCTTTTAATTCTTAACCAATACATACATAAGGGGTCTATTCTGTAACAATTCCTTTATATTTAACGGCCTTTAAAAATATTTTCTTCTTTACTTCCGTCATTATTTAAACGGATCTTTAAAATACATTAGAGGACTATCTTAAAGAAATCTGTTTAAATAATGACAGAAGTAAATTAACGAATACAAACATATTTTTAAAGGTCGCCAATATTTTTAAAGGCCGTTAAATATAAAGGAATTGTTACAGAATAGACCCCTAACTGTGGTATATATGTTCCATCCTCATTAAGTCTACCTTCCCCTTTTAGTCAAAAAGAAACTCCAGGCACTTTTGTGAAGCCCCGGTGAACCTACCCCCAAGTAAGGACTATAGGTGCCTTTTATCAGTCTGTCAAACCAATTCTTTACCCCGCTCGCACTATTCATCACGGGGGAAATCTTTTATTTTAAACCTATTATTATATTATTTCTTTTTCCTTTTTTTGTCACGGTGTGAATGGATAAGCTCTAAGGACCTTTTCCCCAGACTGTGACTGGTGACAGTCGCTGCCTTTACACTTAACAGTGTACCTCCCCGTTGATGACTAGAGTCCTTTTGGCCACTACATTGTTATATGAGATTTTTATGTAAAATCATTAGATTAATTAAAATAATTGCCAAATTATTACACTACTTTCCGCATAAGCTGTGTCAAATATGTCAGACGTCTAATTTCTATTTTGATTGATGTAATGTCCATTTTAATAGTAAAATCGATTTTACGATTAAATTGTTAACATTAATTTTTAAATATAAGTAGATCTAACATATTTCTTCTTAACAAATTATTAAAGTAACTACCCACTACACAAAATACATTCTCTGTAAATGTATTGCAAGCTTATAAATATAAATGCAAATTTGCTAAATATTTATTGATAGCTTTCGGCAAGTTTAAATCTGCCTCACTCTAAACTTTAAAATTAACTTAATATGCCATACTTTATAGAAACTTATGAAATTAACTCATTGTTAACATACAATTAAAAACTTATTTCAAGTTTCAATTTAAATATTATCTAAGAACTTTCATTACCGAATTATCTGAAAGTTTTCAAAATCACACTTGACTTACACTGTTAAATTTAAACTTCTCATTGTTTCTATACCAGGTGTTCCATTATATTTTGAACCTTTCTAAAACCGTGTTACTTTTTAATTAGTTGAAATAACGAAATGCGATTTTCACCAGTCTTCTTTTAATTTTTATTTTTGTGTGTACTCGTCGTTTTTTGCCCACCATCTGGCTTAAGCAGAAATTACATTCTGTATTTTCGGAGATAGGACAACTGTTATTTCGACTTACTTTTCTCAGTACAATAGCCCACTGTTTCCCCTTTCCATAATTCCATACTTTCATAGTTATTTTACAAAGGGTAATGGTTTTATAAGCTCTTAAAAATAAATACTGCAATTATTTTAATTTTTCAATAAAGAGGTATTTTACTCTTTTTTAGATCGAGTACCATATATGTACATCTTGAAAAATATCAACATGACAGTAATTATTTTAAAAGCGAACAAAATCATAACCTAGTATTACCCTACGAAGCAATGGCACTTGTAGAAAGAGAAAATATTGGGCTTTAAAATTTAGAAAAATATACAACGTATTCTATTTGAAACAACATACCTAGGTCCTATCCATGAAAATATGAAAAGTCATATTTGGTTGGATTTGAAGTAAGCCAAAAAAATTTAATACGCACAAAAAAAATATAAAACTTAGAAAAAAGTGATGAAAACTACATTTTATTGTCTCAACTAGTTCAAAAGTTACATAGGTTTAAAAAGAGTTAAAATATATAACAGACACTTGATATTTCAGGAATTTCTAGAAATTTTGAATCATAAAAAAACAAAAATATTCTATTATAATTAAAGTACCTTTGATAATTAAACACCTTATTTAACAGAAAATAAAAAAAAACAACATAATATGCATAGAAACATAAATGATTTGAATAAGAATAATTTTCTGACCGTAGCAAAATTTTATACAAATAAAAATTTCCTTGGTTTATTTGGTCATGTTTTTATTTTCTATCGTTTAAGCATATGTTTCGAAACATATGTGTGAAAGTGATTTTTCATACTCGCGTGAGTGTCACACTCGGCTTGTGCCTCGTGCGCAAATATTTCCCACTCGTGTGAAAAATGTCACTTTCTACACTCGTAATGTAATATACTATTTTTCTTTCTGCTATTAAAACTGTAGCAAATATTATCTTAAATTATCTTAAATAATTTTGAGAAATATATTGTTCGATGCTATATATTGTGCCACATCAAAAAAAAAGTTACTGAGGTTGTTCTCACTTTTATGGAATCCAAATTCCTTCTTTATCTATTGATTTAGGTATTTATGAGACTTAATGAATAGAGGGAGTACATATTTAATTAATTTATTTTTGTTTATAAAGATGTTTTGGTGTTGAAAATACTAATTTGCAAAAAATAAAATAAAAAATAATATCAACTCTTATTATTAAACAAAATTTAACAATATATAACTATAAAACAACAAAACTTTGTCAATTAAATAAACAACGAACTAGATATTTTTGCCGAGTTGCAATATTACCAGAATCGTTCTATTTTCTAGTGTTTAATTTATTTTAAAATAAATTAAACTTTATTTACCTAAAGAATGTTATTTTTATATGTTCTGATTGCACATTCATAGGTAAATATTGCCAGTGAATTTTGAAAACATTTTCATTGATCGACGTACGGAGGCCGAGTAGCCACAACTGAATTTTTATTTGATTTATGCAATAATATTGCAAACGTTTTTAATTAAAACTTTAATTTAATTTATAATGTACAATGTATAATTATTTTTGATGATAACTATAGTTTTTATTCTACTTTTCCAAATGTTTTGATAAAATTAATGAGTCATCCCGACACCCCATAACACACAGCTCTGACGTCGTCTTCAAGATTTTTGGTGTAATCCATAATCCAAATCGCAATGTTATCTCGAATTTTAATTCTAACTTTAATTCATGTATAACTGTATCCTTTATTGTGTAAAAAATTACATATAAGATGTTTGAAATCACAAGAAATTTACATTCAAAATATATATAAATTATAATTTCGCACATGCGCGTATGCAATTATTTTCAAATAGAATTTTGTGCAGTGGAAGATCGACTTCGGCCTTGCTTGGGATTACTGATAAATCAAGCATAGGCGGAGATTAGGAGAGGTAAAGACGTGTAAAGATTATATAATTAATACGTCTCTTTTTTACTGCTTGTGAAGTATAGGAAAATCAGAATAGTTTTTTTTGTGGATGAGCGCAGGCGTGCGTAGAGAAATTATTTAAGCATAACATACGAATGGAAATGACGATGAAAAGGGCAGTGGACACAGACATTCTTCAAAAACCTCAAGACATGCTTGACAAAGACTATGAAGAAGTGGACTACACACAACGCATACTTTTACAAGACTTCAGTGTCTATTTAGTTAGATACCCAGACAGCACACCAAATCCTTTGGATATCTACTGAACATCCCAATATCCACTGAATGTCCAGTCCATGGTAGATATCTATTTTATATCCATGAAATGTAATTTATAGACATGCAAATGTCCATAAATAATAGTAATTATATAGCAAATTATTAAAAAATTACTCCACTGTGCTCGCCATTTTGGCTAATAGTACCGTTCAGATATTTAAAATTAATTTTTTTAAGGTGTATTCAATATCCCATGAACATCCACTAGATGTGATTTGATTCTGCTTACTAAGTATAGATGGCGATACCACTACCGCATCTACTCATGCTCGACCCGCCGTAACTGAGTTCGATCGAAATGTGTGTCCTAACACTCCTAACCACTCCATTAGAGTCGAGAATTTTCATTTATTGCTGAAGAGTCCTAATAAGGATGACTTTCTCCTTAGTGGGCAAAATCAGAGGCAGAGTGTTTAAAATATTTTGAGTGTTGAAAATATTTTTTATCTCTGCTATTTTCTTTCGACTTTATTCAATAATCATTAGTTACTTATGAACCTCTATACTAAAGATACCCATAAAATATTTTGCTGAATATCCGAATATCTTCTGTATCCTGGGATATAGACGGACATTTGGTTGGATATCCTTATTGGATATATTGAATATCCACAAAATATATTCTGTGGATATCTCTGTGATTTCTTGTATTTTCTGGAAGATACCCATTAGATATTTTGCTGAATATCCATTAGGATATCTTCTATATCCTGGATACAGACGGACATTTGGATATCCATATTAGATCCACGGAATATTTCTAATATCCTGTGGATATATTGGATATCCACAAAAGATATTCTGCGGATATCTCTGGGATTTGGTGTGTTGTCTGGGTAAGTAAACAATTAGGACGACTCTGTTGAACTAGTTTAAATTTCTAGAATTCTTAGATAAGATCAATTTTGAATTGGACATAAAAGTATTGATTTGCAGTCTTTGTTTGCATTAACCATAGTCTTTGGCTTGTTTGGTTATAAATGAATAAAATAAAATATTAATTATAAAAATAACAATAATCATACCATAGGTACGTAACGTCACGTTATAAGTTTCTGGGTGAGCTTATATTTTTATCCACGCCCACAATATTAATACTCCTCCTTTCAAAATAATTCAGAATCAAAATAAAAAGTGAATGGTTGTAGTTTGTAATAATCCTTCCTCCATGGTAGTTTGTTTAGCTAAATATTTTACCATTGTATTTATAAATTAATTCGTTTGTGGTGGTTCAAACCTAATGAAGTTTCAATTTATTCTAGTTATTAATACTCTTCCACAAAACTATTTCGACCGCCACTGGTTGAGTCAAAGTCCATGTGAAGAGAACCAGAGAACCCTTTAAGAGAAAAATACTTAACCTCCAAAATTAATCCGGGTCAAATCGAGGGCAATTTTAAATTGTTTTATCAGCTCTTAACAAAATATTGTATTTATTTATAGCTCAAAAAGTTAAAGTGCCAGTCTATCGTGCCTGCATACTTACAATTATATTTATTTGTATACACCTAACTATTTACTAAGCACGGTAACACGGTATTTATTATTTGTTGCGGAACTATCTTTCAAGGTTTATCATTGTTAATTATTGATCTGAAAGTACTTATTGAAATAAACTTCTATAGTGATCGTCATTAGCAATGGGTTTCATAGAAAAATTAAGTTTTCCCACTTATGTCGGTTTAGTTTTCGTCAATTTTTATACGGTTTTTGCACATGATGAAATGACTTCAAAGTGGCCCGATAAGGAGATGTACCGCAACATGAAAAACTATCATCTCTTCTTTTTAACACACTGGAATTTTGTAAGTACACCGTTTTTTGTTTGTTTGTTTTTATTTACTTTATCGGTTCTCTTATCAAAAGTTAATTATCCAAATTCCACGGTATTATCTTCTGTCAAATTGTACCTAGCTTTAATTTGGTAGTGGCTACTCGGTTTATTTCATTGATTAATTGTGTTAACCAAGTAGTTGAGTGCTGTTGATAATTTAGTGTTTGAAATGTTTGGTAAGTATAAATTTTATTACAAACAAAATCATTTTACAAAAGCGATAAAAAAATGTATATTTAATATTTTCTGATGAATCATGAGACAGTAAAAGTGTTCTTCAATGCATGTCAAAAATGCAAAGTTTACGGAAATGTTTTAGATTCCATGGAAACGAAACAAAAAATGTTTCTAAAGTAGTCCATGCCCGACAAAGACGGATATATGAGACATGTCCGTGTCATTGCTTGAGATAAAGACTGTGGGGGCGTCCATTAATTACTTGAGGTGTTCAAGGGGGGGAGGGGATAAAACTAAATCTTTCCAAATCTCACTTGGGGGGAAGGGGGGGTTTTCGTAAATCTCACGTAATTTTTTTTTCTAGTAGAAAACGGTGTAAAATTGCGTGAAAGTAAAGTTAAATTATAGTAAAAGTATTTCTAGAATAAAATATGGAAAAATCTTATAATTATGTTTATTTATTTTTTATTAATTTCCATTTAAGTATTTATCATTTAATTTTATTAATGTGATTTTAAATAATTGCAACACTCTCAAACACTAGTCTTTGCTAGTCTTAAATAAAAGTAATGGAACATATTGTGTTTTTGTTTTTTTTTTTTAATAATCATCCAACACATTTACACCCAAAACACGAATTTTGAAAAATCTCACGCGAGATTAGGGAAGGGGGGGAGGGAGTTAAGGAAAATCTTACCAAATCTCGCCAGGGGGGAGGGGGAGTCAAAAAATCCTTAAAAATACCTCACGTAATTAATGGACGCCCCCTGTCCTATTTATAAACTTGCTATAAATCTAATATATTTTCTCCAACATAGCAACTACTGATAATCAGAAACACTTGCTGCGTTTGAATATCATCCACATCGGATGCATCTGAGATGTTGTAAATCTTTAATCACGTGATTCAATATACGTATAGCGAAAGTAAAAGTTGGAAAGGCTTTTGGTAGGTATTTCGCGGTAATGTATCGTTTCATAAAATAAGTAATTTTAAATTGTTAACCTCGTAACCGGACAATCGCATGTATTTATGGACTATAAATAATTATTAAACATGTATTATAATATTCAAATCATAATTTTACAAAATTTCAACAGCTACTCACAATTTATTAAACTATTTACTCGAAATTGTTATTAACATCTATAAAATAATTTTGTGCGCCAATGTATCGCGTCCACTTCGGTGAGATCCGCTGCAAACCTGTCAATTTTTGTGTATAAAGTGGGAGAACTGGCAAAAGCCTTTCCATCTTTTACTTCTGCTTTAAATGTAGTAGTACAGATGTGTCTGATGTAGATAAACGAACGCTCGAGATGTAAAAAATGCATCGGATGTGGATATTCAAACTCAGCAACCGATGATGTTCTAATTAAACGCAAACCTTACGACAAAACATTACTTTGTTACTATCAGAATTTAAGGGAAATTCGGAAATAGTATATTACACACCGAGGTGGGAAGATTTTCATTCCTGTCGTGAGATTAGTTAGCTATGATCTCGAGACAGGAATGAAACTTCCCACCGAGGTTTGTATACTATTTTATTTACAACCATCATATTTCGATCAAAGTTAATAAATCTCTATTTCGTTCTGAACATACCTAAAATATTACATTTAACGACAAATTACCAAGCGCGCGGTTTTCTCAGAATAATCAAGTAAATATATTGTTACCGTGATTACGGGGTAAACAATTAAAACCAATATAAATAAATGTCAGATAAAGTCGGATATTAAATACGCGAATAATAAATATCAATAAGTAGTTTGTTGTATTTTAGTTCATTGTTGTTTTTTATTGTTTGCCATTAAATAGGTATTATAAAATTTGTCAAAAAAATGTGTTATTATTTTAAATATAAAAAAATATTCATCTAGAATAGATGAAATGATGGCGGGAAATGAGGGCGGGAAATGAGAGCGGGAAATGAGGGTGGGAAGTAGAGGTGTGTAATGAGGCACTTCCCAACCTTCAATGACGTTAGTAATGACAGCATTACATATATCGTTGTAAATAAAAGTTAAATGAAGTATACCTTAATACATCAGGGACATGTCTATTTGATATTTATGCTACTGAGAGGTGGCTTAATGATGACTTCCATAATGACAAGCTGCTACATTTAAATTATTATGTTTTTCGTTCTGGTAGAAAGTAGTATGCTCTTATGAATAATACAAGGGGTGGAGGCGTCCTATTAGCATGAGGCTGAAGCTAGCAGACAAACCGCGGGGCGGTCCCTTAATGTTTTGATATTGTTATTCGGCAAAATCTTTGGTTTAGGTGGACTGTAGTATCATGCAAGTTTAGAAATAAATAAAAATTAGTGTATTTATTGAAAAAAAAAATGGATTAATTCAATTTGAATTATTAGTTAAAACAAGATAATCTTACAGAAAGACGGGGATAAAACAAACACATTTAAAATGCAATTATATAATTAAAATATAATTTTTATACCAAATATTCATTAGGTTTTTGATAATTGATTAAACAAAAAATTATGGCTGAGCAACGATTTAAAATATATTTTTTTGGTCTTTTAAAGTCAGGTGTTTTGTCTTTAAACGACTATAAGAATAAAGAGACCAAAAAACACATTAAGCACGAGAATACAAATACTATTTTTATACTAATAATTTAGTACACTACTAGGATAAAACAAATAAAAAAATCATTAATTAACAAGACATCTAAATATAGTTTTTAGGTCTTTAAAAATTCTCGGTTTTGCGAAAAAACATTATGCTATCAAAATATCAAAAACCAATATTTAGCACGAAATTCCACAAATAATTTTTAGTACAAATGAAATTAATACAGTAGCAGAGCTTAGTAATTACATGTACTTTAAAAATAATTACAATTACAAAGTAATTTTTCAAAAAAGGAATTATTTACAAGTATAAAGTGTACATGTTGTAAAAATAGGAATTATATTGATTTAATTACAGTTATATGAAAAAAGGAATTATCAATTACTTTTATAGTTACTTTTCTAATTACTCTGCGGATAAAACAACAAATTATGATATAATTTAGGAACCATGAACAAACCGGACCGGTAAGAATAAAATTTTTAAATAGGTAATTCAAAGTGTTTAACCCGAGAATTTTTTATTCTCGGGTTCAACTATAACAGCCGTTTGCAGCGACTTTCTTAATTATTCTTTAAAGTTAAAGATATCTTAAGGGCGGGTTATATAAAGCTTACTTAAAGTTAAACTCGGTTTGAGATGACACATGATAAATTTTGTATGACATAGGTACAGTCTAAACACCATTTAGCACTTAGTGCTTGTAGCCCCAAACATTAGAGTACAGCTATAGGATCGGAAATTAACATGTATAATCTAAAACTGAGCTTAAATTAAGCTTTATACAACCAGACCTAAGTGTATTGTTTTCTATACCATTTAAGGTCTCTTTAACTTAAGAGAAAAGACAAAATCCATGACAAGTAGTATAAAAAATGGAACAAGGAAGTTGATAAAATGTGAGCTTTTAAAAGTTTATTGATTCGGAACAAAAATACAAAGCTTTTGTACCTGGGCTTAGGTAATTTTATATTATAATCATACCATACAAATCGGGCATCATTAGACTGGGACCCCATAAAAACTGCTATATGCATCACTTCATACTATGTTCCATAGTTTATAATGTTTATGTGATATAAATTATGTTTATAATAATATAAATACAATATACTTCTTAAAAATAAGGGTATCTACATCTACTTATAGTGTTTCCAAACTCAATCCAATATAGGCGTTTGTAACGGGATTGCGTAATAATTCGCGTTACAGTTGATGTTAAGGGTGAGATTACAGAACGTCTGCAACTTTGCAGATCTGCAAATATGGCGGCAACTTTGCAGATCTGCAAATATGGCGGCAACTTTGCAGATCTGCAAATATGGCGGACTTACATATGCAAGTATCAAGTTTTCGTATTCCAAAAAAGATCTGCAAATTCGCAATATTTATTGTGGTTTATTACGCCCAACAACACTAAACCCAAATCCATTACTATGTTTAAAAACACGATAATCTCACACCATGAACTGTATTCAATCAAAAGAAACAGAAGACTTCATGGTTGTAGGATGTTCTAACCTTCTTAAGGGTGGATTTGGATTTAGGGGTAATAAATATTGCGAATTTGCAGATATTTTTTGGATACTTGCATCTGTAAGTCCGCCATATTTGCAGATTTGCAAAGTTGCCGCCATATTTGCAGATCTGCAAAGTTGCAGACGTTCTGTAATCTCACCCTAAGTCCACAAGTGAGCGGCCAGAATTGCTGGCTCGCCTGGCTGCTTTTTTTATTTTTTGATCAGTAGCGTGCACGGTTTGAAAAATTTTCCCACAGCGTTTGTTATAAACTTGCTTTTATTTTTCGGTGTTTCTGTTGAATTTTGATTTGTGTTATACGAGATTATTTCTAGAGACCTTTTGCGGTAGATGTAGATGCTAGAGTCATAATTTTACATGCTGGAAATGAAAATGGCTTTGTAGCAAACGCTTCGCTACTTTCAGCAAAATATGTCAATAAAGCTCTGCTGGTTTATCATGAAGATATGAATGCAGCAGTTTTTAAGAACTGGTTTGCTGAACAACTTTTATCGAATATTCCAATTAATTCAGTCATTGTAATGGACAATACGCCATCATTCCCGGCAAATTCACAAGAAGCCAAGTAGTGACTCTAAGAAATCAGATATATCAAACTATTCAAAAGATAATAACATTGACAGTCCTGCTTCCGTAAAAACAAAACCACAATTATTACAAATTGTTAAAGTAAGAATATTCCAATACAGTATTATATTGATAATTTTGCAAAAGATGATGGTCATACTGTATTGAGGTTACCACCTTAATATTGTGTACTTAATCCAATTGAATTAGTTTGGTCTTCAGTTAAACAAAAAATGAGACGTAATAATTTTGCACCTACCTTAACAAATGTGATTTGGAAAATATTAATGGCGTTTTTAAAGATCCGTCTTTGACTGACGTTTGGAAAATGTGCATTAGTCACGTCCTAAAAAGGAAAAAGAATATCATATTTTACCTTCTATAGCTCCAGTAGTTATATATCCAAACTTCGATTCCTCGACAGATGGTTCAGATTTAGATTCGAATTAACTTTCTTATTTTTCATTATTGGTAATCCGAGAGTCATCACATTAATTCATTGTTAACATTTTATTAGTTCGTATTCATTTATTTCTTTTAAAAAATTCATTTTTCTAAATTATTGTATAGTTTTGTTTTATTTGCAAAGAATTTATTTTCCTTTATGGTTTTTGCTTTGAAATTTCGTTTTTCGAAAAAACAAACGAATGGGGTACAAAAAGGGATCAGTTCACGTCTGGTACCCTGGTTGAATCAAACGCCCTTACAGGCAGGAACATTTTACTCGTCTATTTACGTTTTATAATTTAATATTCAGTTGTAGCAAATTAACGAGATATAATAATGATTTTTTTAAGTTTCAAGTAGGACTACAAGTGCATCTATCTAAATAACGGGTATAACACCGTCCAATTTATAATCATTCGATCGCCTTTTAACGAATACTTTCTCGTATTTATAAAAATATTAAATTTTTAAAAAGCGGTATCTACGCCTGTGACAGATCAAACAAAATTGTCGGTAAGAGTTCAGAACAAGTTTAATGGAAGAACTATACATAATTATTAATTTAATTTACTTAATTTTAATAATAAAATTGGTACGCCCATGTGCGCGGTTCCTTTGAAGTCGGTACTAATCGGTTATTCTGCCGTGTTGGATTGTGTCTAGAAAGACTATACCTCTTACTATTATTCTTTTGGGTTCAACAATTTCACTACTTCACTGACATCTTTCCACGGCACAGCGCTTTCGTCAAATGCATTCAAACAAATGAGAAAGATGCGAGTTTGAGCTCTAGTGACCCGTTCGAACAGGAAATTTTTTGTTTTAATAAATGTGCATATCGTAAACACGTATTTAAAAGTAATTATAATTAGAAAATGCAATAATTTAAATAATATAATTATAAAGTACAATTTTTCCATAAATTTTGCTGTAATTACAATTCCAAATTACTTTAAGAAAAAAAGTACTTAAGGAGGTCCTTTCGCCACCAATGTTAAATAAAAAATATTAGATTATGACTAAAATTAATTTTTTTCTAATAGTAGATGTCCTTATTTATCTAATAGTGAACTTTTAACTATACCTTACCGTGCAAATTTTTGAGAATTTTTTTTTTTAAATGTGTGTTTGTACAGTGTCTTATGAGAAAGTAAGACTTCAACAACAATTTTCGAATTGTAGTTAATTTTACTATTATTTATTGATTAGATGGAGTAGAAAAAAACTAAAAATAAGGTTTTTGAAATATTTAGGTTTTGTTTTTTACAATAAAATATATAGGTTACCGTGGAATTTATTGAGAAATTATTATTAAAAAATCACAAAAAATTTTCAACTAGGTTACTTGAAAATTTTTTGTGATTTTTTAATATTAATTTCTCAATAAGTTGCACGGTTTACTATATATATTTTATTGTATAAAACAAAATCTAAATATTTCAAAAACCTTATTTTTAGTTTTTTTCTACTCCATCTAATCAATAAATAATAGTATAATTCGGGAATTGTTGTTGAGGACTTACTTTCTCGTGAGGCACTGTACAAATACTCACATTAAAAAAAAAAAATTCTCAAAAATTTGCAAGGTAAGGTATAGTTAAAAGTTCAGTATTAGATAAATAAGGACTTCAACTATTAGATAAAAATTAATTTTAGTCATAATCTAATAACTTTTTTTTAACATTTGAGGCGAGAGGTGTGGCGAAAGGACCTCCTTAAATACAATTACAAATTATATGAAAACAAAAGTAATTGTAATTATTAATTACTTTTTAACTAGGAATTTCCCAGCTCTGTACAGTATAATCATTAAAAAAAATAATAAATCATTACATAGCAAGACCTCCAAATACGTATTTTAGGTCTTTAAAAATGCGCGACACCGCGGATAAACCTTATTTTATCAAAATGATAAAACAATATTTAGCACGAAAACCCAGGTATAATTTTTAGATTAATTGATTCAGTACATTATAATAGTTTAAAAAAATAATGAATCATTACATAGCAAGATCTCTAAATACGTTTTTTAGGTCTTTTAAAAAGCGCGGTTCCGCGTATAAACCTTACTTTATCAAAATGACAAAAACCAATATTTAGCACGAAAATTCAGGTATAATTTTTAGGACAAATGATTCAGTACATTAGTATCATTCAAAAACACGATAAATTATTACATAGCAAGATCTCTGCGTACGTTTTTTAGGTCTTTTAAAAATGCACGGTTCCGCTGATAAACATTAATCTTTCAAAATAAGAAAAACCAACATTTAGCACGAAAATCCAAATATAATTTTTAGTATGAATGACTCCATGCATTAGTATAATTCAAAAAAATAATAAATCATTACATAGTAAGTCCTGTAAATACGTTTTTTAGGTCTTGAAAAATGTGCGATTCCGCAGATAAACCTTAGTTTATCAAAATGACAAAAACCAATATTTAGCACGAAAATTCAGGTATAATTTTTATTCTGGCCTGCGGTAAACTAAATAAATTTTTGGCGGAGTCGGGCAATCTGGGGGGTCGTTTTTATATTTGAGAGATATATCTGTTATTTACGTTTGGAAAAGAAAATTCTTCAAATAAAAGTTACTTCTAATATTATTCTCTATAATTTTTGTTGAATACAAAATTTTCCTAAAATGGCCCGTAATCGAGAAATTTGGCAAAATGTGTAAAATTCTGATTTTTAAGAAAATTATTGAACTAAAAATTGGAGGAAAAGTGAAAAATTTTAATTTTTCAGTAGCCGATCAGATGTATTAAAATTTTCATTTTAACTACAAATAAGCATTGAAGAATGAGGTATAAATAAAATGTCTATTTCTTGAACCTGTACTACGTTCTGCTACTAATGACGAACAACTACTAGACTAATTTTGTTTACAAAAATCGAATTACAAACATTCACGGTGTCATCCATGTAGTTGTCAAATTATTGTGTGAGAGTATGGTAGATGTTACAAGGATCGTTTATGGTTATACAGGGTGTTTTTAAATTCATGCGACAAAATTCAGGAGGTGATTGCTCGTATGAAATTAAGATGGGTCGCATGAATTTAGAAACACCCTGTATAATCGGTATTGACTAAATCTAAATATAAAGCTCTAAAGCGCACAAAAAGCTTTTAAAATTACATTAGGGAAGTAATTTGCATTCTTAATACCAGTTATTATCAGTTTATTGTATTTTTCTCGTTGCACCGATTATATTTGTATGGTACTTTCTCAACTCGTGCCTTAGCAACTCGGGCGTAATATAAAACTACCTGAATTCGTCGCAACTCGGGCGCCCCCCAAAATTGTGTACCTGTGAGTTCGCAACTCGGGCGTCGACGGGATATGAAATTTGACCATAGTTTATGTACCCTGATTCTGATTACAATCTGATTCAGGTAGTAATGAATTATCGAAAATTTAAGAGAAGTGAATGACATCGCAGAACAGCTTTGTTTTTAACAGATAGAGAGCATTGAAAAGTTAGTTGATGTAACAAAATTTAAGATTTTTCCATTACGGTTTATTTTAGAGAAATCATGTGTAGATTAAAAATTATAGAGATCATTATCAAAATATTCGCAATTTCTAAAATATTTCCGGAAATAATTTGGTCACTAGTGGTATTATAAGTGAAAATAATGAGAAAAATTCGAATTTTGCACTTTACCTCAAATTTCTCGAATTCGGTCCATTTTATAGAAATGTATGGAACAAAAATTATAGAAAATTACATTGTAAGTAACTTTTATTTGAAGAATGTTCTTTAAAATTCGAATTTTGCACTTTTTGTCAAAATTCTCGAATACGGACCATTTTAAGGAAATCATGAATATGATAAAATTTATAGAGAATATTATCACAAGCAACTTTTATTTGAACAATCTTCTTTTCCAAGCGTAAATTACAGATACATTTTTTAAAATAGAAAAACAACTCTCTATAAACCCACACAGCAGAAAACCACAGTAAATATTTCAAGAATGTAACACTGAAATATTTGTAATATATAAATATTACGAAACGAATTGAATATTTAATATATAAATATTATGAAACGAATTGAATATTTAATATATTTCATAAATAATAATTTGAAACCTATCAGAAATATAACATACTGATATTTCAGAAATGTATCCAACAACAGACGCAAACTTCCAATTATTTAGGGTTATCTCTAAAATAAAATTATATTACTTAAAATAAAATGACTACAACATAACCCATCTTCTTTCTCTTCTTACAAATGAGAAAATTTTCAAATCTTGTCCATTTACAACATAAAAAACATAAACCAACTTAATAATTAAATTTCATTCATTTGAAGTTTTATTTATGCCTAATAAAACAAAAGCTGTTAAACTCAAGTTTATTTTATTAAATGCTTTGGAATAAATAAAAAAAAGAAAGAAAAAAAAGAAAGAGAAAATCAATTTGAATGAATTATAGTTGAAAATATATAATTAAAAGAAAATTATATATTAAAACTAAAAATATAACATTACAGATTACGTAAGTGGGCTACATATGGAAAACTTTTTCATTATTAGTTTTATCAAAAATTTATGCATGGTCTAAAACCTAAAATACACCGATCAGATATCAATTTTTATGAGTGTGATAACAATGTAATGTAAAGACTGGCAAGCTCTTCTTGTACGGCACTCCATATATAATTTAAAGTTTAAGCCGAAAGCACCTTCTCAGGTTAAACTAAAGAGGTGACATTCATTATATTACTATAATATTGGTACTGATCCTTGAACGCCCGAGTTGCGTAGGGTATTTAATCTACCTGTAGCCATACGCCCGAAATGCGAAAAATTAAGTATTCCGCTCGAGTTGCGACGCACGAGATGCGCATAAATCATTTGTATAGTGTTTTCACAAAAGTACGCAAAACATTTTGAAGTGACACCAGTGTAAAGCAAGCGTAGTAGACGTAAATACTGATTCATTCATAAAAACGCATGCTCGCTCCTGAGATAAACATACTCGCACAAACCATCCCCACTCAAATTAGCAGCTGTCTCCTTCTTTCTAAAGCGACAGCCGATGCAATAGTTTTTTTGCGTAATAATAAACACAATCCGAATGCTTGCAATAAAAAAGATCTTAATTATGAATGAATGGATTAGTCTAGTAGTAGTAGTTTTTCGTCGTTGGTAGGCACTAAATGGATTTATTTAATTATCTTATGTGTATAATATTTGAAGTAATAAAAAATTCTGTATGATCTCGGTTCACGATACAAAAATTAGTATCGTGATATCAGTTTATCATCTGAACATTGTATTGTCTATAGTTGTTTATTATATTTTATGATAATAAAGTAAATCTCTATTGACTGTTACAATTAATTAAATCTAAGTGAAGATTGGAAAATTATAAGTCTTCATTATCAATGAATAACCCTGGTATTTATTCATGAGGAATTTTATCTAGCATTGATGTTCTAATTATTGAATTGTATATATAATAAAGTTCCAATACTAAACACTATAATATCGTATTATGTCCTTCACCGGTTTTCCAAGACCTTTGTTCTTGCATTGACTTTATTATCACGTTTAGATTTTGTCTGTAATAATATAAATTAAAAAAAATCACTATCGAGACATATAAGTGTTAAATTTGTTCCATACTAGATACAATTTTTAAAGTTAATCTTGCTTTTACATTAATTATATAGTACTGGTAATATTTTTTCTTTGATTATTAATGAAAATGAAGTATGCTGGTTTAATTTTGTTCTCGTGTACTTTGTTTATTAATGTGTATTCTCTAAAGTATTTTGTTGAACTTACAAATGTTATGCAAGATAAAGTACTCAACTATTCGGAACTATCACATCTAAATGGATTTGAATTTTGTTATCTGACTCTTTGGACTTTTGTAAGTATAAAAAATATTTTCTTAAGATGATATACTTATCCGATACTGGTCACGTTGCTAGTTGTCTAGTTGCCTATGGTGTGATGTGAATGATAAATCTCTATTACGTACAGTCCACGACTTGTGGTGTCTGGGTGTCAGACTATTGAATGTAATTAATTTAAAATGAATTTTAATGGGTATGTAGGATTACCCACTCTACCATTCATTGTTGGGTTTTAATTAGCAGTGCTGTTAATAAAGTGGCGCTGGGAAACAGCACCAACGCCTTCGCTATGGAGTGATCAGTAAAATTTGTAAATTTCTCATTGTTAAGTAAATAGTAACATGGTCATACTTTGATGTCCGATAGTTCTAATGAATTGTATGAATTTTAAAAATTATAATTTGGGTGTTGTCTGCCACTATTGAATCTAATTGAAAATTAAAACAAAAACAATTATTGGGATATTTGAATGTGTTTATTAAAATGTTCAACTGTTCATATCAATTATAATAATAACTATGCGAGTATTCGCTCTGTGCGTAGTCATGGTAGCAAAAGTTATACTAGCGCTAGCTGTGGATGATTCGTGCATTTAAGGGCGATATTTTGTAATTTTGGCATATCAAATACACGTATACATTTTACTTTTTTTTTCAAAAAAATAGGTAAAAACAATACAGTAATAACCGGAGTTGATGTGTTGAAAATTGTAAAAATACTAGCAAAGAAAACCAGTGTAAATTATAAAAATGTTCAGTAGCAAAAAGGAAATTGAATCAAAGAAATAAATGGATATGTGTACAATAAGAAGAAAAATTACCTTTATTTTTGTAATAATGACAGTAATATTGGAAATAGTAGACATCAGAAACTTGAAAGGTTTTAAATAAACAATAAATATCATTTTACGCTGTTCTTCAACATCCCTTTAATCTTAAATGTTCATCAAGAAGGCCTAACTAGATTTTTGCCTTTGATTATTGTTAGTGGCTGGAATGCAATTTTGTGATTTACTGATAGCAAACCAGTTTTAATCATTCATTCTATGTTTTCTTTCGAACAAAAATGAAAATATAAATAACAATTCTTCTGTTTATACATTTTAACTTCATGCTATTATTTAAAGGTATTTTTTTATTTTGACAGAATAGATTAATTCTTCAAAGACAACTTGTTAGACTTAGGCAACTTCTCATACATTTTCCCGTAAATACTGTTGCCTGCCTTTATTTTATTATTGATTTTTATTGAATATACTTATTTTTTTTTAGTTTAAGCGATAAAAATATATAATAATAAATTAATGTTTTACTTGTTTTACAAATCCCTATACTTTTATTAAAACTAACATATATACTTTTTAATTACGAATTCTATTAAAAATGGTGTTGTGAGTATAGGCAAAAATAGTCCATTAGTACAAAAATGAATTAGCGCTGCTGTCACGCACGGAGCGAATAGGTTCTTAATATAATATAACAAAATCACAAAGGAAGCGAATTTCAAATTTCAATTTTAATAAATTAAAACAAATTAATTTAGGTGATATTAAAACTAAATGGGGAGATATTAAACAAATTGTGGTATTATTAACGGTATAAATCATACTATAAATCAATGTAACTCCTCGAAATAAAAAAAAATAAGAAAATTTAAAATAATCACATCCGATGAGCTGGAAAAATGCCTAACAAGGGAAGCTCAGATGATATAAATATAACTTTTAAAAAAATGATACAGTAATTTATATGCCTCTATTAAATCTGATAAATTCGTCAATAGAAATTAATGTATTTTCAGATGATTAACTTCAACAATAGAACCAATTCCAAAAATTAACAACTTTAAGAAGGCTTTTGATCTAAGACCACTAAACTTGTTATCTTCAATTTAGAAAATCTTCGAAAAAGTAATGTGTAATCAACTAATTTGATAAACATTGTTTGGGCAAAACATTGTTTGGAAACAGCTATTCAGTGTGTCATAAATGATTGGAAAACCAATTAAGATAAAAAACTTGTTACTGTAACGCTTTTCTTAGACCTACAGGGAGCTTTTGAAACTGTTAATAGAGATGTACTAATTGGGAAATTAGAAAGTTTTGGATTTGTAGAAGAACGTTGCAATGGGTGTACAGTTATTTAGACAACGGTTAACAAAAACTGAGAATAAATAACATGTTCTCAAATGAAATAGAAAATTGTTTTGGTGTACTTCAGGGAGGCGTGTTAGGTCCTTTACTCTTTTTACTTTTTATTGATGATGTAAAACAAATAGTCAATGATTGCTCTATCCACCTTACTTGTAGATGATGTATTGATTTATTTTTCTTGTAATTATTATTTTTTTGTCTTAAAGCATTACTGAAACTATATTGATTGGTTAAATATTATATACATATGCAACTTATTACTTATTAAGAATATTTGAATCGGTCATTTGAGAAACAGCACATGTCAGGTGTAGATCATTTATCAAAAAATAAGAAAAAGTTAAAATCTCAAAACGGGGTTAAAATAGTATATTACACACCGAGGTGGGAAGAGTTTCATTCCTGTCGTGAGATTAGTTAGATCACCGAGACGCGAAGCGTCGAGGTTAGCTATGATCTCGAGACAGGAATGAAACTTCCTACCGAGGTTTGTATACTATTTTATTTACAACCATCATATTTCGATCAAAGTTAATAAATCTCTGTTTCGTTCTGAACATACCTAAAATATTACATTTAACGACAAATTACCAAGCGCGCGGTTTTCTCAGAATAATCAAGTAATTATATTGTTACTGTGATTATGGGGTAAACAACTGTCACCAATATAAATAAATGTCAGATAAAGCCGGATATTAAATTCGCGAATAATAAATATCAATAATTAGTTTGTTGTATGTTAGTTCATTGTTGTTTTTTATTGTTTGTCTTTAAATAGGTATTATAAAATTTGTCAAAAAAAGGTTTTATTTTTTTTAAATATAAAAAATATTCATCTAGAATAGATGAAATGAGGGCGGGTAGTGAGGGCGGTAAGTGGAGGTGTGTAATGTGACATTTCCCAACCTTCAATGACGTTAGTAATGACAACATTACATATATGGTTGTAAATAAAAATAGTTTTGTACACTTAACGTTTAAAACTTGCCCAATTTCGGGTATAATACAATAATTATTTAAGAAAAAAAAATAATCCGTAACAAATCATGGTTAATTAAAAATGAGTGACATGTGATGTTTCTGAAATGAACATAAAAACTTATTAAAAAGGGATATAGTTTTATTATTATATATTTTAAAATTCATCAAACTAGATTACAATATAAAAAAATATTCATTGTTTTCATTTTCAGTTGCCGGTCAATTTAATATTTCGGTATAAAAGTCATGGTTCATATCGGTAACGTCTTTCTTAAAAAAATTTCAAGTAGAACTTGTACTTAATTTGGTACTCGGATACTTTGTATTAAATAAATCGTTCATAATTTTCACGTTGTTTCATTGAGATATTTTTCTGCGCTACTATAGTAATTTTTGTAGGAAAGCTCCTGAAATGGTCCTCAATCTTACCATCTATATTTACTAGTTGTATTTCCAGAAATACACTTGCCCCTTTTGTCGTAAGGTGAGAGGTAGTCTCTAGACAGCTTTCGGTGACGTTGTCAACCAGAAAACTTTTTTTGGCGAGCTGAAAAGCAGCTCTTATATGCCCCTGAAGGATGCATCTGGGCCTATTGAGGCCTAAGTGATGTGGGGGGGCAACCCACCCTCCCTTCCTTACAGATAAAGATCGCAAACAAAAAATAGTAGCCTTTGCAGAAGTCTTACTTGCTTCCTAAAACAATCCATTAGAAAAAAAATAATAAATGTTCCTATTTAGTTCTGATAAGTTCCATAAACATACCTACCATTAATTTCGTGGTCAATTAAAATATTTATTACCAGAAGGGCCCAAGGGCGGCTACAGGACGAATTTTAGGGGGGTGGGGGGCATTGCCTTTAGATCAGCGGTTCTCAAACTTTTTTGGTGACGGAACCTATTTGAAACGCGAAATATTTGACGGAGCCCTAAACACATTTCTAAAAAAAAGTCCTCCGAGTAAAATCCTCCTTGCTGTAGCCTCTTGCTAGTTCCCTCCTCCCGTTTCTGCGAAGCCCCTACAACAAAATTCTAAAAATCATATCCTTCACTGACCTTTAAAAAAAAGTTATCATACCAAAATAATATACTTCTTCCTCTTCCTAACTTCTAAAAAAAAGGTCCTCATACGAAAATCATATGCTCCTTCATCTTCCTAACTAAAAAAAAGGTCCTCATACCAAAATCATATCCCCTTACTGCATGATTTTTTATTTTTTTGTCAAAAAAATATATGCGTTAGGAGTTAATTTTTGACATGTGCCAAATTTGGCACAAATTTCGGAAATAGAACAAAAGTAATAAGTATAAATTCAGATTTATTATTAAAAAATAGATTTTGTCTCAACAAAAGAATGAAAATCTTGCCCTATTCCGTGTGGAATTTGCTAAAACAATTGCGATCCTTATTATTTAGACATAAAAATACTGAACATTTGCCACATAATATTTGGGATTTTCCCTTACAATCTGGATATTTGCAACTCTGTTGTTCTTCACTTACTTTTGGCAAATGATTCAAGTTGTCCGTTCTTATTTCCTGGGCTGGAATCTGCGAAAAAGGATATTTATTTTTTTTTCAGATCTAGTTGAGGTTGTAAGCTGGTACTTGGTCTTCCCCTTTTTCTTTCTGAACTATAAGCTCTGGTCAAAACTTCTGCGATACCAAGTTTGAATTCTGAAAGTGGTAGATATAAATCATTATTTTTTAGGGTTCGCCTCCACAGTATCCAGCTATTGACGCCTATCATATCCAGGAAATGGAAAAATGCCCTCATGTACCACTTTTTGGATCGAATTTGGATTCGGTAGTATCCTAACATAGAATCGAGAAGATCTACTCCTCCCATATAAGCATTATATACCGGAACACATTAAGGGCGGGTGATTTATATATGTGTCCTAGATTTCCTGCAGAGTCTGTTTACCATCCCAACATATGTTGACATGGTGTTCACAATTTTATTATCAAACCATGAAACAAAGATATGTCCACACCATCGACATAGGCCACTGCTTCAATAACTGTACCTCTACCTTTTTTTTCATAGCTGCTTCCTTAGGGAATTCGAAATTATGTACAGGATTTACTCTTACTGTCCCCAAAGGTAAAATACCATTTTTGGTGAGGTATATTTGTAGAGGAATGCTCGTAAACCAGTTATCAAAAATAATTTGTAGTTTAGATTTCTTGGAATTGATTCTGAAAGTTTTACAACAACATTGCTGCTTGCTCCTAGATTGGTTGATTATTTTCAAGGGTAGTAACTCCACAATAAAAGTCGAAATCGTAAAAAAATCCAGACACCCCACTTAGAACAAAAATCTTGTATCCCCGTTTATGAGGTTTCTTGGGATTATATTGTTATATTGTTTGAGACTTGATCGAGCTTTTGTCGGAATAATTTGTTCATCCACGGCCATATGCTCCTCTTTAAGAACAAGTAAGAACATTCACTTATTTTGTTTAGCAATGGACGTATCTCGAAAAGCTTATCATAACCTGGCTGCTCTTGAGAAACCTAGCGTGTGTTGTCATTGAAGTGAAGAAATCTTTTGATTTCTTCAAATCTATTGCAGGTCATAGCACGTGAGATGCAGGGAATATCTAACGATTGGTTCCAGTAGGACCTGGTTGAAAGGAGTTGAATAATTGACATGAATATGCAAATACCGCAAAAAATGCGAAGTTCTTCTTTGGATATATTGGGCGGTTTTTCAGGCCTACTTTGTACATCAAAAAAGTTTGACTGTTCAGCTATAAAAGTAAAAATTTCATGAAAAAAAATTGAAAAACTGAATGGGATCTTCGAGTTCTTGTATGAAAATTGGAAGTGTTTCATCTCCTTTGAATTTCACAAATTCTTCAGTAACAGCAAGGAACCTATTCTGCCAGACAACTTCTTCTTTTCCCATTTTTTTGTGTTGTGATTTTTTACATTTTTTGCTAGTCGATGTTGATGGTAAATTTGTATCACTATGGGGGGGGGGGGGGGGGCATGGCCCCTATGGCCCCCCCTCTGGAGCCGCCCTTGAAGGGGCCCATATTTCCTTCTGAGTAACTAGTTGTTACGCTTAATCACAAAGAATATTTGGTTGCTTCCAAATCACTTCTGAATTTCTCAAAGTGGTAATATAACAACTAACCTTGATCTAAGCAACTTGCTTGGTAGCAATTGCATGATACATAATATACCCCATAGAGTAGATTCATCTTTCTTCGGGTTAAGCACATTTAAGCCATATTCGAGCGGTCTACTCGTTTAAATATATATCATGCGGTTCGAAAACGGTTTGAACTATTCCCATTCGAGTGACCAAACAATGACGTCACGTTGAAATAGGTTTAAACCAGCTGCATCAGTTTTTGAAACGTTTGATTGAGAACGGTTCTTGAAATAGAAATGTCATTAATGTCAAAAATAGTAGCAAAGAACATGCATTAAAATCAATTATCAAAAAAGATTATTTTATATTACGGTTATAAGAAAAAATAGAAAATGCATAATTATGAAGGTTTATAATTTTTAGTAATTTTTGAAAACTTGACCTTGTAATTCTAAATAAGTTGTTAAAATCGGATTCTAAATATAACGATCCATTTTTTATAAAATTCTGGTAATATGAGCTTTTTTTGAGTCAAAAATTATCTGTTGCTAGAGATTTACACACTCACAAATCCTTAACTGTTAGTGACATCACTATTTTAAAATCATCTATTTGAGCGCTTTCAAAATCTATGACGTAGTATTAAAACTGGTTCTAAAAGTTGTTGAAAATATTTTTAAACCAAAGAGATCGCTCGAATATGGCTTTAATCTTATCATAACTACGTTTATTGACAGCTATGTCATCATTTGGTAAAGTAATTAATTGAGGTTTAGTGGAGTTTTAATATTATAGGAAATATTGTTTTATACCTAACAGCTTACTTATTTTTTTATTTATTGATACTTATAGATAATATGTATTCGAAGTTCAAAGTAATGGTTATGACGTAGCGGTGTTCTTCTAATTGTAATCGAACCCTACTGGTGGTGTTTCTTATATTGCCACAGTTAAACTAAAATATCTATTTATAATCACCTTCGCATCAGTAGATAAATGCTTTTTTTTTATCCAAGTACGCCACAATATTACTTGCGTAGTCAAATATTTACAATAAACTAAAATTATGCTTCCAAATAACCATACGGAAGCACCCAGTTTATCTTTAAGGAAAACAATTGAGGGTATTTAAATATCATCCTGTAGGTATTATTTGTGTTCGGACTGAAGTAATCACTTTATCAATAAATGATAACAAAATACCTCGAAACGGTCTTTAATCCATAACCTACACAAAACACGAGGCTAATGGCCTGAAATGTCGAGGCCGAAGACCAAAATTTAATTATTTCATTATTTGAAACGAGACTAAACAAGAAAATTGATAAACGCGTTTATCTCTATTGTTAAAAATTTTGCTATTTTTAGTTTCTGTTTTTGCAGAAAGATCTGTTTTTGAGATTAAACGTTTTGTTGTTTAAAAATCTTTACCAGAACTAAGCAGACAAAATTCTAATTTCATAAAACAATTATACAAGGTGATGCTAACAAGATGTGGAAAATCTGTTTATATATCTGAAATAAAGAACGTCTTCACAACCCTAAACAACTACTTAAAGGACTTATAATCAGAGCTGGACAAATTACTTTTAAAAAGTAGTTACGGACTTTCAGGAGCGTATTTTCCGATTTTAGCCTACCATGTCGCTCTGCAACCTTAATCCTGCATTTAAAATTTGCAACCTATAGTTTGACTTTAGATTAGATTTGAAGGGAATTGGACTTTTTCAGATCTACTGTAGGACTCCGTTATTTTTAGAGTATGTCGTCTAGCTTGGTCTCTTTTATTAGACTTAGTAGCTTTGACAATGGCTCCCGCATGCAGTTACTTGCTTCTGGCTTTTCTTCACCTTGTAATGAAACCTCAATCTAACCATGCCTTCACATTGGCACAGGACGTGGATTGACATTCCCTCTTATTTTTCTTCACAGAACCTGCACAATGTTGCTACTTCTGATGGATTAATGACATTAATGTGTCTTGTTAGGCGACACTGTCCGGTAAGAAGGCCTACTGTTATCCTAACGATTTGTAGTTTTTGATCCATAGGTATTTCGTGAACTGTCTCAATCGTGGGTAATTGTTCCACCATTCCTGATTCTTTTTTTGCATTCATTGTTTGATGGATGCCTTGCATAATGCCTTAGATGCATCGCGCAAGTAGTTAAGTCCAAGTTCAACACGTTGTCAATGACAAGTGACGGCGACTTTTTTATCACAAAAAATACAGCTCTGAACGATTATTTTGAGAAATTCGTTTTAAAAATGGGTTCAGAGTACGGTAAAGAATGGTGGAAGGTTTATAGTTCGTTTTACTTTTAATGCATGATATTTTAATAAGTGGTATTTAACAAATATTTAAAAGTTATGGACTTTCCACCATTTTTTATAGAATAAAAAGCTAAAACGCAAAATACACTCTTATATTGTATTAAGAGGAGTATTTACTTGGCTGTAGAGCGGAGCATGCAAGGGTTTCGTAGTACCCCACTTTTAAAGTTTATTTTTGACTTATTCTGAAAGAAAAAAATATGTACGTGTAGGTAAAGGATAAATCTATGCTCCTCTGGAAACACTTTTTTAAAATTTGAAACTGATTTTTCTAAAAAAAAATACAAATCTCGACTTTTTTTACCCATTTTCTCATTTTTTTTTAGAAAAAACTAAATTGAATTTTGAAAAAGTGGTTCCAGAGGAGCATAGATTTAACCTTTACCTACACATATATATTTTTTTATTTTAAAAATAGTCAAAAATAAACTTTAAAAGTGGGGTACTACGAAACCCTTACACTGCAAGATTTTTCGTCTGGAAAGTGGCGCCTCTGTTAGATTTTTAAGAAATTAATATTTGTGAATGAAAACAATTTATAATATATTTTACTGATATTTTACGAGGGATAAATAAATTTTACGTATTTGTACACCTTATGTTTTACGCAATTTATTTCTGTAATACTAAGATTATCATATAATATATATATTATGCAAGGGTTTCATAGTACACCAATTTTACGGATTATTTTTTAATTTTACTAAAAGAAATTTTATGTAAGTACAGGTAAAGGCTTAATCCATACCTCTCCGGATTTACTTTAAAAATATGTCTCTTTTGAAAAAATCTAAGAAAAGAAACGAAAAGAAATAGAAATGTTAAAAAATGCTAGAAGAGAAAAATATATTTAATTTTTGCCTACAGGAGCATTTATTTTTATTACAATAAAAATAGATATACGTTAAAAGCTTTTTCGTCTAGAAGGTGATACCAACAAAATATATATCTTTTTCTACTCTTTAGTTAAAACAATACGTAAGTGATTTGAATTCATGTTGTTATTTTTTACACACAGTAATTTCGCTCAATTATATTAAATTAATTTTATCATTTATTTATTAAAAAATATATATATACGAAATTGGAAGGTATACACTGAGATGTGAATTATATGTTTTTGTTTAATGAATACTTCTTCGAGTCAACAATAATTATTAATTCCAGCATGTTAATATCTCTTCAATCCGTTAAAGTAATGTAAATTTTTTTTTTGCTTTCGTGCATGGCTTTGATCTGTCGCACCCTTTGAGGCGCGTTGCAAGAGAAAATTTTCTAAAAAGTTAGCCAATGTCTATAAATGAGAGAAAAACGACTGTAACAAGCTGATTGTGCATTGTGGTACAATAAAAGACTCGTTTCCACTGCTTTAAAATTTGGAAAAATTTGTAAAAAATCTCCTAAAATCTTTTATTTATTTCTAAAGCCACCCGATATGGTATGGACCATAAATTCAGAGCAAAATAAGATTTGGAAATTTATTTGCAAGTAAAAGTTTTTAAATGTGGACATTTTATTGAATTCGAATTTGATTATGTTGCTGCCAGTCTGGATGGAATTAAAAAAAAAAACAAAACTCTATGATAGAGTTAAAATGTCCATATAGAGCTGAAGGGCTGACTGTAGCAGAAGAAATATGCAGTAGAGAAATAACTTTTTGGAAAAAGAACAATTCCATTAAAGACAACCACTATTGGTATTTTCAAATTCAGGGCTAGCTGCACATAACACAAATGGATTTTTGCATTTTGTGCTTTTGTGCTTTTGGACTTCTGGAGGAATAAAAGTGGAGAAAATATCTCATATTGACAGCTTTTGAGAAGAAAAGATACAAAATAAAATTAAAATTTTTTATATGCAATATGTCTTGCCGGAACTTGTTGACAGCGAAGCAATAGAGACATGGAAGTACGGGACAAAATATTAAATAATTCGTGAGAAATTTTGTTTAATGTTTATTAACATAACGCAAGGAATCTTATATTATTTTGAATATTTTTATTAATTTAAGAATTAAATTTTATTTATTTCTAAAACATGGTAGTAGGCGATCCATTTAAGATATGATTAATGTCTTATTATTATAATACACTATTTTAAATTTAAGATTTTACCAGTGGCAGTGATAATTGATGATATATAATTATTATTATTATTATTATACCAAATGTTTTAAAAGGCTACACCAACTAGTGGACCACGATTTTAAGTCCCCAAATAATAGTTTCAAGATTTTGATTCGGATTAGAAGTTTTACTATACAGGGTTTTGTGTCAAAGCCAAGTCATGTAGGTATTGTTATTGTAATACGTAGATGAGTAACTATTATCAATAGAAATTTAAAATTCAAACATAAATCTTTGTAACGACGTTATTTATAACTTTATTAACTTCATAACGGTCAAAAATGTTAGTTAACTTATTTAATTTTAAATATAAATTGATTTTAATTTAGAAATTTTCGAAAAGTTCACTATATTGTTTAGTTGTTGCAACTTTACTGTGCTTAAGTAGCGTTCAGATTAAAATATGAATTTATGGAGCTTAACTGAAAAACAGAAACTAATGCTTTCATTCCAAAAAAAGTTTTATGGCCAATAAAAACAATTTCGAATTGTGATATCTGCAAGTCCTTATTTAAAACCTTTAAATTTAATATTATCATTATACAAGAGTTATTTTTACAAATTGATAGAAATATCGAACATAAGTTTGTCGACATAAACATTTCCATAATACAAATAAATATATATCTGTTAAAGAATACCCATAATTTATTTAATAAATTCATTTAAACATGTTTTTGTTTTTTGTCTAGATGATATTGAATACTAACTTTTTCTATATAACTTCTTATCGAGATATTGTGAGATAAAAAACAGACAATTAATTAAAAGCGTACTCACAATTTTTCAGGTATAGAAGTTTCAATGCTATACTGTTTCCCAAATTATGAAAATATTAAAGAATATTAAAAAAAAATAAAAAAAACAATGTGTTAATATCTACAGAAGAACATCGTATTTCTTTTTTGGAAACAAAAAGTAGTCGAAAATTGTGAAAATAACATATTTTTATTTCACAAAAATAATAAGTCAGTTTTTGTTTTTTATGTAAATCATATCATTTTCAAGGCAATAAAATAGAAGAAAAGTCACCGAATACCGATTTCAAAAAGGTCTATTAGTTTTTATAGGAAATGGAAAGAGAAAGAATGCTTTTTAAACGAGTTAAAATTCTTTACTAATTTCGATAACTATAAACGGATTAAGGTATTTTGTACCGTGTTAAAAAATTTAAGAAAAATTTTGAAGAATATTTCTTTTTTTTTTAAATTAGTAAACTTTGACAAACATATAAAATATTCTAAAAGATAAATCACATTTATGTGTTTATACAAAAATTTTATTTATTTTTCTAAAATAATATGGATTGTCCTTTAAAATATATATAGTGGCTCGCAAAAAGTCTGCTTTTTATGTTACTTTTTTCAGAAAATGTTATTCCTGATAAAACTTTGTGTTTAATTAAACCTAAAACTTTATTTATTCAAAAATTTCTGTACCATAAATATAAATTTGGCTGCACAGTGAACTAGGTACTCTTCTAGGAATCGAACCCAAATTTTTACATATAAGATTAATTTAAGAAGATGTATATAACTCCACATAGTAGTTTTTTAGTTAATACAAATAATATAGATTATTATATCCTTTTTAACCTACTTCAAAAAGGAGGAGGTTCTCAATTCGTCTGTATATATTTTTTTTAAGTATGTTCAGCGATAATTCTTTAACACAATGTCCGATTTAAATGATTCTTTTTTGCTGGAAAGAGGGTACTTCCGGGATGGTCCCTTGAAAATTTGGTCAAAATCTAATAATTGGGTCAATGGGAAAATCCTCAAACTTTTCATTTTTTATGTATGTTTAGCGATAATTCTTTACCACCTTGTCCGATTTCTATAATGCTTTTCGTTAGTAAGGGGGTACCTCAGGGGTGGTCCCATATAAATTTGGTTCAGATGTGGTGATGGCATTGCAGATGCAGATTTTAAAGTCGGTTTTTTAAAATTACTTTTAATACATCTTACGTAAATTAAAAGTTTAATAATTTGGTGCTTTCTTGATGCGTCGTTTTATGATTTTACTTTGCATATGTTTAAGTACAGATAATTATTATTACTGGCAGTTTATTTTAAATCATTAAAATAATATTTTGTTGATCCAAAAAAGGCAAACAAAAAAGCCATATCACATTCAGTGTAATAATAAAAGTTAGATATATAAATATAGTATAATTTTCAAACTAATTTATTGAGGGCAGCAGCAATATGTAATAAAGAAAACTCTTTAAAGATGATCCAAGCTTTCGGAAATTTAATAACTTATTTCCATCTTCAGGGAATCTACAAAAGGTGTGGTGTGTCTTCATAGGAACATAATATTATTAAGAGAGTGAGTTACTTACATCTTTGTGAGGATGAATTATTAATGATGTTAAATATGTTAAATGTTATGATTTTGATGCACATATAGAATTATAATTACACAGTTTTACAATATAACTTAAAATTATTGTGGTTAAAATTCAGTTTGAAATTTAACTGTTATGTCAAATTTTGTGTCATTCGTTGTTTATGTATACAAGTGTGTTAGATTAAATATAGAAATTACTAATAAGGAACCTAGTTAGGAAGATTACTTTGTACCTAAATTATTATTTAATAATGTTTTATCTGAGAATGCAGTTTGATTAATTATTTCATCATCAACAAAACTGTCACTAATTGTTGTGATGAATGAAAGGATGTTGTAAATTATTTCATCAAAAACAATACTGTCACCATTGTTATGATGAAAGGTTGAATATTAAAAGTTTTTTAATCAGACTTGTATCATAAAAGGTGGTCATTTAAAAAATTAGATTTCATCTGCAATAATACTGTCACTATTATTGTGATGAAGGGTTGTATTGGTGTTGAGTAAGTATGAGTAAATAGCACTTAGATGTTTTATGTCCGTCCTTTTATTAATACAATTTTGATTTTGGTATATCCAAGTCTGATTAAAAAACTTTTAATATTCAACCTTTCATCATAACAATGGTGACAGTATTGTTTTTGATGAAATAATTTACAACATCCTTTCATTCATCACAACAATTAGTGACAGTTTTGTTGATGATGAAATAATTAATCAAACTGCATTCTCAGATAAAACATTATTAAATAATAATTTAGGTACAAAGTAATCTTCCTAACTAGGTTCCTTATTAGTAATTTCTATATTTAATCTAACACACTTGTATACATAAACAACGAATGACACAAAATTTGACATAACAGTTAAATTTCAAACTGAATTTTAACCACAATAATTTTAAGTTATATTGTAAAACTGTGTAATTATAATTCTATATGTGCATCAAAATCATAACATTTAACATATTTAACATCATTAATAATTCATCCTCACAAAGATGTAAGTAACTCACTCTCTTAATAATATTATGTTCCTATGAAGACACACCACACCTTTTGTAGATTCCCTGAAGATGGAAATAAGTTATTAAATTTCCGAAAGCTTGGATCATCTTTAAAGAGTTTTCTTTATTACATATTGCTGCTGCCCCCAATAAATTAGTTTGAATTTTACATTACTATTCAGCAAAGACTACCCTTCCACTCTAAATATAGTATATATATAACAGACTAAACTTTCACTTTCAATCTCACCTTTTGTCGTAAAAGACTTTTAAATTTTTACCAGTGACGTCCGTACCGGGTTTGAACTGAATATTTTTGAACAAAAATATGGTGCGCCACTGCTTTTTCTAAAAACCAAATTATCTTTAAAAATCCTTATTTATTTTGGAGCAAATTTGGTTTATGACGTACTTTCGTACAAAGCACCCTTTTCGGGTAAGAAAATAAAAACCAGTATATTGAAACTGCTTTTGATATTTTGTTGAAATTTGGTAGGAACCCACCATGAGTGGAAACACTTTTTTTGGGCAAAATTTCATAAAAATATCTAGAGTGATAAGAAACTTATGATAAAATAGTTTTTTTTTTCTTAAAACTTTAACACCCAAAGGATTCACACCTCTAAGCATCGGCACTCAATTAATAAATACCCTGTATTAATTGATATTACCTTATTCGAACCAATCGTCTATTTTTTCGTTATTTGTATTTATATTTCACAACTCTATACTCTTAAATGTAATTTAATCTAACTAAACCTATTCACTAAATTAAAATATAAAAATAATGTAAAACCCTCTAAAAATCGAACTGCGTTATAACAATATCTCGCAATGCACCGAGAAAAACAAATACGATTCTGGTTCCCCTAATTTAGGTAACTCTGACTCACTCGGCAGCCGTGTTAGGTGTTTTCGGTTCTTTTTTCTTAATTTCGCGCGTTAGAGTTTGGAATACGTATCCCTCGTATCTACAGGCAATTGTTAAAATTATGAATGAATCCGGATTTTGTTTAGTCTCGGAAGTAATTTTGTAGTATTTAGGCTCCACCCTAAAGTTGTAATTTTTATACCTACTAAACTACCGTTGCCCCGCAGGTCTTTCAGTTTGTAATGTAAATTTTCCTCTTAAGATTTAAAAATGTACTAGTGCTAATTTGCAACCGTGCTAATATGAGACATACGTTTTATTAATCTCATGTTACGTATTTGTTGACATTAAGAGAGACATTTAAAGAGACGTCTTGTATTACTTCGAATGAAAAATCGTTTTTTAACCTAAGAAAAAAGTTGAGTTGGGTCGTAATAAGCACATTAAAATTTTTAACAGGTAGGTATCTAGGAACGCAAAAATTAAACTTACCAAAACAATATTTTTTCTAATATTACAAGAATTACTACATATTGAACAGTACTTACTGATATTTTAAATAATGTCACCTGAGTATTGTGGTGAGCGTATGTAAACAACAAAATTATAACACTATTTTAGTCGCAAAATATAAAAAAAAAATAAGTTATATGTTACATTTTTGTGAATTAATAGCTTTATTAACGATCACTGAATCACTAAGAAGGGCTTGTAGATTTATTCAAAAGTATTGAGCTTTCTTTGTTTGTTTTTATATTCTGATTTATGAGTTGCAGTTTGATTATTCTTTTTCTTTACATAATAATTAAGTAAAACGTTAGAAAAAAATTCATTCACTATAGGTCAGTCTGGAAATTATTTGTCCCATCCTCGTATATAGTGTAGGCTTAACTCATGTGCAATTATAAAGCCATGGAGTTTGAACCTGTTAGGCCGAAAATTTCTGGCGCCTACCTCGTACACTCTTTATATTTGAATGACCCTCGTAAATCCAAATAAACTACTGATTAATCAATTTGTTAGCAAAAAATATTCTGAAAGAAATGATATAGATAGTATATAAGACAAAGTCAGTCCTCAATTCATTTTATTTATTTTTATTATTTTATTATTTTTATTTTGAATTGGCTAATCGAATTGCTATTACTAAATTTTGAAATATTTTATCAATAATTTCAACTCTCTGATACACAATACACATTCAATTCATTTTATTATCCGAATGCATCGTTAGTGGATTGTGGATCATTCATTTTAAAAACGTTTAGTAAAATTTAAATTGAATAATATTGATAATTTTAACTTTAAAAAATGAATCTGGTCTCGATTTTGATATATTTTTCTGTTTTGTGTGTGAATGTGTACTCCATATTATCTTTTATTGAATTAGCATATGTAATGCAAGTTAGTGGAAGAGGAAAAAATTATAGTGAAGACCTTAATAACATGGGAGTGTTTAGATTATATTATTTTACGTTGTGGAATTTTGTGAGTAACATTAATTAGTTTTTTTTAATTTTATATTTACTAAAACTTTTTCAAAATTTCTATTTTTTTAATGGTCGTACCAATGTACTGAAACAATTCAGTCCATTACTCTTGAAAGTTTAGAATTAATACAAAGAATTATATATTTAATTACGTACCTCTTTCTCTTTCTATTTAATCCTTATGATCTTCATTATTTCCTCTTCTCGGTCATATTTATCATTTCTCTTTAATTCCTGTCCCTCACACTGTTTCTAGCTAGGACTTTCTATGTACTTTTTAGGGATTCAGATAATTTACAATGTAAACCACTTAAATTGTGCAATCAATTTAAAAAAAAAATCCTTATATCATTTTTGACTCGTACAATGAAAGAACATTGGGTATTTATCATTAATTAATGTTTGAACTCCACCATGATAGCCACCCATAGTGAGCAGCCATCATACCCTTGCCCAAAAAGTTGTTCAAGTCTAAATTATTTTTGTTCAGATATTGAATAAATTATTTCTGAAATTGTTTCAGTGGCTCATATTTCTGAAATTCTTTATAGACAATTGGCTTATTTTCTTCAATAATTACTCCACTATTAGTTATGTCTCTTCAATGTCAACAGTTTCATCAGCTAATACCGAAAAAGCTGACTGCGCGTTTTACTTCTGCAGTAATTTCAGATCGGAGTATCCTAGAACAAGTTTCAATGAGTTGATTTTGGATATTATTTGTTATATACATATATACATATGTTTCCAGATTCCAATTGATCTTTTAGCAATATATCACTAGATTCGACTCTGAAATTTAACAGGTCGTTAAAAACAGTGTAAAATCATGTTGCCTACAAACTAACTTTAGCTCTGTTTTCTTCGACTTCCTTAAGATATGCTGAATTTAGAGCTTCATAAACACTTACTTGCTGTTTATCCATTACTTTCTGGAAAATAGTTATGAACTTACATTAAGTGAAGTTCGATCTTGATTATACACTGCGCTCCCTTCGAAGATGAGCTAGTTGTGCAATAGTCCAAACTCCAAAGCCAAATCTTATAACCTATGTAGTTCCCGTATTTTGCTTTGCGGGCGTGGCTATTCGCGATTCAAGCTAAGTGATACGTCCTCTGGAGGAAATTTGTAGAAGGTCCTTATAAGTGGGATATCGTTTAGTGTTGCCAGAAGTAGCTAAATTTCGCTACGTCGTCGGATTTTAGCTTTTGAAGAAGTGGATAAGACTTTTTATTTAAGAATCAAAATTTGTGTATAGTAATATTGTTATGTGAGCCATTTCATTATTCAGTCATGCTCTAACCCTACAAGTCCCTCTCTGTCTTATTTGGCCTTTGAGGCTCAACTTGTCCGATTATTATACATAATTAAACCCCTTAAGACCAAACCTATGGGACGACTATGGCAGAGGTGATTTCGATGACTATTCGAGAAAAGACGGGATAATATTTCTGGACTGTTCCAAATATTTCTAGTTTGATGGAGAAGCTTCGAGACTCCACCAAAGTTTAGAAATTTGTATATAAATATTGGTGGAAGAACACAGTTATTTAGTTATTATATGGACAGTGAAGATAAATAGTAATTAGTAGATAGATAGTGGTGAATATAAATAGTGATCAGTTAAAATACATTCGAAGTATATATAAATTAGAATAGTTGTGTTATAAAATAAATAATTGTTTAAATAAATTATTAATAAATAAACTGTTGTTTAAAATAAATAAACATATACAATATGTAATCATACTCTATATTTATTTAAGGATTTTTTTATAAAACTGATTTATTATATTGATTTTTTTTAAATTTCAGTTCATTTGTTAATTTTGTTTTAAAATCAGTTCATCATTTGGCAACATTGGTGTTCGTGTTCATTGTTTACATTTAATTTGTATCAATTACAATTCGAGTTTTTTCTTGATATTGGATATAAACTGTTACTTACATGGCTTATAAGAGTGAATTGTTTTAGTCTTAAGTAGATTATTTATGTCTGATAAAGATCTACTGATATTCAATTAAAGATTGACAGGTTCAGTTGGAATCATATTTTGTACAGGCGCAGGCGGAGAGATACAATTTAAGGAGTAACCTTTAATCTAAGACCTTACAAACGGATCGTCTGAGATATCTCTCCAGAATCTGTAATGTTTCCTGCTAGTACACTTGCTTTCACTTAAGAAGGCGAGTTCTGTTGTGTGAATGGCTCTGTTTGGGTTGATGTTGATGTCTCTGGGTTTTTTCCAAGGGTTATCTTAGTGTATCCCTGGGCATGAGTACTTCTGTTGTCCGGTGGAACTTTTCAAGTTTACAGTCTTACGTAGTACCATTAACTTATGCATCTGCTTCACCTAAACGCTTAATAGCTTTAGCAGATTTGCTTCGGTCTCAACTTAGCCTCCCTTATAAGTTCCATGAGGTCACTTTTAAATTCTAATGTGCTAAGATTTCTTCTAGTCCCAGAGTGCTGCCAATGAGTATTGCATCGGAGACGGGCAACATCACTTAATAGTTCCACAATTGTTAGCTCTCCAGAAAAATAATACTTTTCAAATATACCACCGGAAACCCCACAAAGTATCTTATTTTTGCCGTAACATTTCCAAACACTTTAAAAAGCACTACTACTTTTATTCATTTTTTTCGTTGCTTTTCCTAAAAAACTTAACTTTTAATTTCCAGTCACATCCAGCGATTTTTTGTCCATTTTGGTTAAATTGTATATATTAACTAAATATTAATATTACTTAATCTAGTCGCCACATGTCACCACGAGGAAGCAAAGGCCTCTCTTCTGTCTGATTTGTCTCAAATTTCTGCTTCTTTTTATCTGTTATAAATTTGAGACGTAAATCCGTTAAAATGTCCTAATTTAAACCTATTTTCGAATAATATTTTTAAATAAAATTCGAATATCTTAAATAATATTATAATATTCTAAGAACACAACTGGCCTCTTACACATTTCTTCAGTAACCAACATTTTGTTGACTACAGAATTATACCTTATAGGAAAATGATTATTAAAATAGAAGCACTAATGTTAATAATAAAACGACTATAAATACCCTTTTTGAATATTTATTCCAGTTTAATGCTTAATCATAATACTAATACAAATACTAATAATAATAAGCGAGTATAAATAGAACCTTAGAGTGGCTCCCGGTGTTTAAGATTTCTTTCTTTTTGTTTGTTGTTAAGTGTTACCTTCTTACTTAAACGACATTATTTTGAGTCGTTGTCCGATGTTTCCGACTATGAATAATATTATTTACTATATTTTATTAAAATTTAAAACATTTTCCATTTCTCGTGTGTACACAACTTAGCATCAAAATGAAAAGTGATAGCCACGCTCGCTAAATGCGGGAACTACATAAAGAGTGAGGTTATAAGTTTTGGCTTTGGACCATGGCACTTATGGTGCACAACAAGCTCATAAATGAGTACCCCAGTATATATATATATATATATATATATATATATATATATATATATATATATATCTAGCTACGTGGCATTACTGGGACTCCATTCCATAAATGGCCTACCAAAACTCCACCGTATATACGCCATTATATACACCGTTATTTGTAAAGACTAATTCAACTACCATTAGTTGGATAGGTCAACGTAACGTCCACTATATACATTTGACATATGTTTTGACACTGTTTATGTTAATGCGCCTCCTCTTACTAGAGAGAATGTATTTACTGAGGCTCCAAGCACTGTTGCCACTTTTTAATAATTTATTTAGCAAAAGGAAGAAAAACTTAATTACTCAGACCATATGTTTTTATTTAAAATAATAATAACCCGTTGAAGATAAACCTTCTTAGCGAGTAGTATGCGAATTCGTCGTTTCTGCCGGCAAACCAATTGCAATAGTTCTATTCTTTTTAAGTCTTCTCAAGTTTTGTGTGTATATATTATAATGACTTTTTTGCTCAATACTAGTTTAAAATTAAAATTTTTGTTTTCATAAATGTAATAATGGTGTTTACAAAAAGACAAAAAATTAAATAATGTTGTTACAGATACCTCTCAGAAATTTTTCGCCGATATTATTATTACATATAAGGTTTTAAAAGATCTGGCTAAACAATGACCGATATTGTTTTAACAACAATTGAAGAACATTTAAAAGAAGTAAATTATAAAATCACATCAATGAATAATATATCAGTACGCTTTAAAGACAATAAAAATCTACATGATAAATTTCATGAACAAGAACAAAAATATAGATTGAAACATTTACGTCTACATAGATTACCAGAAGGTACTAAAAATAATTTATAAAATAAAATATTTGATGGTTTTAGGTTTTAAACAATGCAGAACTTTTTATGAAGAATAACTTTTTCTCGTTAATTTAATAATAAAAAAGTTTTTAATATACTGCGTACTTAAGTGGACTCACTGTATATTTAAAACTGGTTAAAAAATTATAGAAATCTGTTAATAGTTTCTTACTACATAATATAAATTTTTAAACGAATTCAAAAAAAAATCCTTAAAGCTTACTGATGAGTAAACATTCTCATTATATATCCATACGGTACGACTGGGCCCACCTTGTTAATTTTTAGGCTCACTAAGACTCTGCTGTAGAGTCCATATATTATTAACAGCGGAGTCTCAGTGAACCTAAAAATTAACACGGCTGGAGGCCCAGTCGCACTTTATAAATATAGCGAGATATATAGTTTCGGTATATATATTAGGACGTATATAGTACCTTAATATATAAAGAACCACAGTTCCATTAAAAAATATTTATTTATAAAAAATTCATGAAAAAATAAAAACAAACACGTAAATAAACATGTCATATTTGCACTAAAAAAAAGCCATAAAAAGAAAACTAAAAATTCAAACTCCTATGTAGCAAATATTCAACACTTTTTTGCGTACCGATTACACAC